>WFMF01000260.1:0-247503 GCA_011033025.1 Beroe forskalii | reverse complement strand
ATAATGCATATGTTTGTAGATTCGAAAGTCACCGATGTCCATAATTCTGCATCTGTTTGTCCGGAGATGAACTCTCAAAAGCATCCATGAAAAGCATTTCAAAAATTTGTTTTCTGGGGGAAATGACTTCATCAGTTCATTGTTGGAAAATTGCGCGTCAAACAAAATTGACGATAAAGGAAAGGTCGTTCGCATAAAATTGTAAAATCATCAACAAATCGCCAAATTGAAATGAGTTAGTTGCCCAAATTGAAAGTAGATAGTACCTTCGGCGCTCGTGACCAATTCGTGATAATTGATTAAATTTGGTAAAGAAAATTGGTATTAAATATCGGGTCCATACAACTCAAATCAATTTTTAATTTCTCCAGAATTTATGTGCAAAATTACCAGAACTGGTAATTTTTACATAAATTCTGGGGAAATTGAAAAATTGATTTGAGTTGTATGGACCCGATATTCAACCTTTTGAAATTTGAAATTGAAAGCTTATATGATATTTAGACCGATTTATTCTAGAAGATATTTTATTATTGTACCTTTCATAATTGCACTCACATTTCAGGGACAGATGAGAAATATAGATCAACGATTTCAATTATCACTATAGATTCGTCCGGGTTATTGCGTGAGGATTTAGCCAGCGGGAGGGGATAAAAAATAGAGCGATAGACACGCTGGCAGAATCCTCTATCAAATACATTCACTGTGTCTATCACATAGTTTCAGTGTATTTACTTCTTTCAAACAACACACACTCTTACTTTGCAACACGTGTATACCAAATGTTTCGTTCCCGCGAGAAACTCTCTAAACATGTAATTACCGTCCCACGTGACTCGCACATGTGCCACTGTTACTGTACAAATCAAGGTCACGTGCTGCGCGCGCGCACGTGCCACTGGTTTCGGAGGAGGAATATCCTTCAGCAAACGGTTTCTCATTCACAGTTTCTGCACTTATTTACTGTTTCGTTTCGCCGTATTGGGCTCTGGCTCTGTTTTACTTGTTTACACGGCGAGAAAAAGTCCATTACCTCTTTTGCATGCTCCTGCAGATTATCGTTATGCCCTTATTAGCTTATTCGTTGATGTTGTTTTGTTGTATTGATTCTTTGATTGATATTGTTTTTGTTGTTGCATTTGTAATCGTACAATAGTGCTCTTTGAAACATACTCCAGTTTAATTCATAGAATTATTTCTGTTCATAACCATCCTTCTCCCGTCATCCTAACTTCAATTCTGCAAAGTTTCAAATCAACCAATCAAAGCACTGACTCTCTTGAAAAGCTGAAATGCTTGTTCTGCCAATTGTGTTACCAGTTCTACTTCAATTAGTTGTGTTTTTAGACTCTCATGCAATAACCCGGACTCATCTATAATACATAGACACGGTGCTCTCAGAGTCTATTTAAGTGTAATCCCTCGACTCCGTCTCGGGATTACACAAAGAATGAAAACTCGTGCGCTGCGCGCACTCGTATCATTCTATCAGATAGAACCCGCTACGCGGGTTCTATCTGAAATAGATCCCTTCGCGCACCGTGTCTATGTATTTTATAAAAAAAGTTTTCTGTTCCCTAAAATGAAACCCATGTCACACTGAGTGGTGATTAACCCTCTACCCTCAGGAGTGATAATATCTCTGAAGGGCTCCCTGCTGGGGTTCTCTGTGACTAGCAAGGTGGAGAAGGTGATACAGCGGGGCATCATGAAGGCTGCCATCACTACCAACGGCTGGCTGACTACCTCAGGCATCGATGCGGGGTGAGAAGTCATACACGATTTTCACTCATGGTTTGATCCCATGCTTTTGTTGCCCATAAGCTATTTTTTATCTATCATTGAATTCATTGCCATCTATGCCTATATTTCGAACTTTTTTTCCTTCAAAATTTGGGGTGTAATTTCCTGACATCCCCCTTGGCCTCCCCTCCCCACCCCACACCCATCCCCACTCCACAATCCACGCCCCATCCCCACTCCACACTTCACCACCCCCACCCCCCAGTTGTATGATGTCTTTGTTCCTCACCCCCTCACCCCTCACCCCCCCCCCACCTCCCCCACACCCCTCACCCCTACTCCACAAGTCACCCCCTCCCCCCTCAGTTGTTTGATGTCTAAGTCCCTCAAACCCACACCCCTTCAGTTGTGTGATGTCTATCGGGGAAGCACTCCGTATGCACAACCACACAGTGCCCTGCATCGGTTTCTCCTCCTGGGGATGCCTCCCTGAGGTGGTCAAGGAGGCTCTCATAGTCCCACCTGACAACGGAGATGGAGAGTTCACCTGCAACTACCCTCGCATTAAGGTAAACGGGTGGTTAGGTCATGTGGTTAGGGAGAAGTCAGAAGTGGAACCTTTTTTCTTATGGGTTCTTCCTATCAGTAACAGATCACTATCCGATGCATTCCTATTTCGATTTCATACTACCTTGATCCTCGAACAAAGGAGCAGAAAGTTCATGCATGTATTTATTAACATTGCTATTATAACAGTTCCTCTGTTTGCAGATCAAGCCAGGGTCGCATGTTGAGAACTTGGAAGCAAACCACAGTCACCACATCCTGTCAGATACAGGAGGCGTACAAGATTGGGGCTCCGAGTCTACTCTCAGAGCTAACTGGGAGGCCCACATGAGGGATGAACTGAACGTGAGCACTGCCTTATCTCTTTTTATCCTGTGGCCTGCACACCTGTAACTCACATCCTTTCATGTGATATATCCTTGCTCCCTTAGTCCTATCCTTTTCCCAGTTTCCCTACTGGAATAGTTGCTTCTTAATTTCATAGCAGAACTTTCATGTTGAATTTCTGCAGTTCCTCTCTCTCAACCTCCTTGTCCTCGTCCCCTCAGATCCCGGTAGTTATGGTGGTGATGCAAGGCAGTATCGGAGCCTCTCATTTCCTCCTGGAAGGACTCAGGGCAGGAACCCCTGCTGTCGTGATACACGGGTCTGGGGGTGTGTGCGATGTAGTCGTTAACTTGGTCAGACATCTCAAGGCTGTCAGAAATGCGAGTTCTACTTCAATCTCTCTATAGACAAAGTGATATTTATATGTTCCAATTGGTCAATAATTTTGGATCGATACCAAATAACTCTTAATCCTGACCCTCCCCTTGCAACCCATTACTCTTAAGTCCCCCTCTCAGAGATACTGCCGTTCTCGTGGGGTGGTAAAGAAACAAGGTAGCAGGCGGGGGAGCATAGTGGAACATATCGAGATATGCACCTGCTCCCATACTCTGTCAATGTCATGTCCTGTTAGTCTCCAGACTATCAACGCAGGAAACTTCGACAAGTACACGGTTAGGAAGCTGAATATTGTTTTATTTTAAATTTGCTGTTTTGCCTGACTTAATCATAAATATCATCTATGTTTCGTTCATGCAATGTACCAAATATGAGAATTCAAATCAAATATTCATATTGGATTTTCAAATAACATGATAACGCAGCACTAAGGAAGCCAAGTTTAAACAATTTAAACTCCATAGTAAATATGGTTTATCTCCAGAAAGGAGATAAGAAGTTCCTAGACAACGTGTTTGAGATAGTAACAGAGCACGAGGACCTCCTCATCCTTTTTGACTTGGACGATGAGAACTACGATGGACTCGATGCTGCCCTGCTTGAAGCCCTTGTCACGGCTCAGGTTATTAATTATAAAATGCATTGACACGCGTCCATTGGGTCTATTTTAGAATACTTCCCGATTACCGGTTTAGACCCACACCCCGCAGACTTTTCGTCAATATTGAATATGGAAACGATCAGGCAAGTATCTAAGTATTTATGTATGATAGCTACACCAATTAAAACGTCAGAGGGTTCCATATTCACGCGCAAAACACTGGCTGATATTTAATTCGAACAAAAGTATGATGAACAACGGTCGAAAGCATGGACAAGCTATATTTTCTGAGAATTTGAAATGTACAATTGATGTATGAAGTTAGATGGAGCTTTCAATCACGTGAATTAAGAATCGACAGCAGTTACTTTGTGTTCGAAAAGAGGATGAGAGAAAGAAGGAGACAACTTATCGTGAACACTTTCCAGAACGTTCACGAAGCTAAGCAAGCAGCTAACGCTGATACCGAGGACAGGAAGAGCAGTTCCAACAACCTGTCCGGGGTGCAGGTTGCTTTGGGGTGGAACAGACCTGACTTCGCGGAGAGGTTGCTTAAAGCAGACAACAGTGCTAAGGATGAACTGGCGTTGGGGTCCATACTGCTGCATGCTCTGGTATGTATCGTGACCACGATTCGTGTGATGTTACGAAGGACACGTGATATATCAAACCTTTAAGTCCCCATGGATTTTGATTATGATTACTGTTTCAACCTTGATAAACAATGCCAATAATCGCTGATTAGAATGCCCTAAAATTCACAAAACCGATTATCGGCAGGCGTGGAACCTGCACGAGTTCACGGACCTGCTGCTGAGCCACGATGCCAGCATCCCCATGGTGGCAGCCAACGCTGTCGTGCTCTACAACTCTACCAAGAGCAACGAACACCTCAGGAGATTCGTGAGGTATACGCTGTTATTAACCCAGAGCTCGAAAAATAGGCGGTTCTACGGCATTAACTAACTAACTAATGGCGACATTTTAACTGATTATATCCCGGAGATTTTGAGGACGTGCTAAATAAATCTGAAATAAAGATGTATAGTAGTGAGAACGGCATATAAAAATCTGGCATCTAGGGTAAGAAAAATAAACATAGAAGAGTAAATATTGAAAGTTCAAATACCTACCTATGTTCAGCTCACAGACTTACAAATCGCTAAATAGTTAAATTGGTAGCCTACAGAGTTAAACAAATAGTAAAAGTGGTACTACAAGTTGGCTATTGTCCATTTGACGTAATAACGTAATAGTCGGCCGATAAACAAAGATATGGTTATTCTTATGGTGGGTGAACCCTGTACCAACCTTAAAAGTAAACTGTTACATAAAAGCATAAACCTCGGTGATGGTTCAATAGCCAATAATCTAGAGAATGTGTTTATAGAATCACGACTGTGAAGGAAACAATGAAGATTGGTTTCAGAAAACATGAACTAGGTTATCGGTCTTATTTCAATGTGGTTGTTTTTGTTGATTATTCTATGGACCCATTATGTCTCTCTCCCCACCTGGAACACTTGATTTCGGGAACAAAGAAAAAGCTCCAAGTGTAACGAAAATAGATGCACTTTTAATTATCACTTACCAATTAGTTTGTTCAATGTTCATAGAAGTATTCAATACTGATTATTCATTAGTAATAACAATTGAACTCATAATTGGAACGAGCTGAGCTTGGAATCACTTACTCACTTAGAAAAAGAAACGGTTTTCTGTGACTATTGAGGCTGGATGAAAATTCTAACTCAATTATTCAAATTATATTGGTTAATCAGCTAAAAACGACCTTAATAGCTTAAGATCCAAAATTTTAAAATTTTACTGCTGTTTTTTTTATATCTTTTTAATAATGGCCATTGAAATCAAAGAAATACCCTTTCTAGTAATTTTGATAAAAATGATCTTCCCCCCAAGTTTTATCTTAATTAAAATTTCATCCTGAAATTTTACCAGTAGACTCCGGTATCTTTCATAGGTTCCATCTAAGTAATAAGTTTAGATAACAAATCTATGTATGATAGCTAAGTAAGCCCTGCACTTATCAAATGATTTCCTCAAGATACAACCTGCGGATTAAAAGCAAGAACAACGAATTCTCAAAAGAAGTGATCGATAAAATGATCAACAAGCTTGCTTCAAGCAGTAAGTTGAAAGTTCCTACTTTCTTACTTAACTCCATTCGAAACGATTTCAATACGGGTCATTCATCTGGTTTTCGATGTGATCGGCAAATCGAACTTTTTCTCTTTTTGGAATTCTGTCATACCATAAAATTTTCATCTTCACGACCGTATAAGGTGAAATTACCCTTCTATTCCGCTCTCCAGGAAGCAAGTTTGCGTCGGATGTCTCTAACGAGAGTGACCCCTACTTTGAGCTCCTGGTGTGGGCTGCACTCTCGCTAAACCCTGAAATAGCCACCCTCATGTGGAAAGGCACTCAGGAACCGATCAGAGCCGCGCTATTCGTCGTAATGATCCTCAAACGTCTGGGAAAATCCCACAAAACCATCGCTAACGCTAACGAGAAGGCGACCTTGGAAGCCATGTTGGATGACTTCGAGGGTAAAGCTGTCGCTATCCTGGATACCCTCCACGAGACGGAGGCCACAGTGTGTGTCCGGGCACTCAACTCGGTGTGGGCCAGACTCGGCCACAAGACTTACATCGACATGGCGTTCAAGTGCCGGGCCAGGGAGTTCATAGCCCACCCGGCCTGTCAGGAGATCTGCGAGAACAGGTGGAAGAAAGGACTGGCTTCTGAGGTGAGTTGAGCAAGGACAGATATGTTGTATTTCAGCAATCAACTCTGAGAGTGTCAGTTAAATTTAAACTGTCCAAAATTTGAGCAATGACCACTCATGAATAACTATTTTAATTTCATCGACCACTGCCATGAATGAATATGATGGCAAATCCAAATATCACTCAAACGAAAAACTCTTAACACTCAAAGAAAAAACTCTGCCGTCGGATAAAACTTCTCAAGGCATGGGTTTTATTAAGTTATTAGAGGATCAAGGTCCTCTGCCACATACCGAACTGCCTGGTACTCCTTGAAAACTTATATGATCGTTTATAACTTTGTGAAGGAATGTTATACAATATACACTGTAGGTATTTGTTCATTGGTCCAAGGTAAAAAGTTTCTGCGATTTTAAGATAACTGCAACATTCTGAGCCGATTTAGAAACATTCAAATGATCGGAGTTATCATTAAAGATCAGAATTTCGTTGTTTCTTGAATTTATTGTTGGATTGGACCACGGTTTTGCTTGCAAACCATTTCCTCATCCGAGATAGTCTTTACCGATCTCTATCAAACCTATATTTTCCGGTTGTCTGGTGCTCATCTACCCATTATGTTATTATGTGACTGGATACGATGATATTGGTGCTCCCCGGCCTCCGGTTCATGTTAATTTTCCTGACTTCTGTACAACTGTCAGGCTGGTATGATTCCTAAATCCTAGTCTGTATCAGCTCTAGTACTACTCATTATACTTTTTCCTGTGCAAGGTTTAAGATTTGCAGGCATCCATCTCTTTTGAGAAAGTTTATCTGCTTCACTAAGTTTTGCAGTGATTTTGAGATGATTTGGTATACTTTTTCCCGCCACTGCCGATTAACATCCTAACATAATATCCACATTGTAGGTAACTTTTTAACTTTCTGTCCACCAGGTCAACATCCTGTCCGTTATTCTGACGACCATCTGTCCCATCCTCCTGTTCACGGGTTTCGTGTCCTACAAGAGCGATGTGACCAGGAACTGCAGCTCGGTCTGGAGTACCTTCACCACCAAGATAACGGTACGTTCATGTCATTTCACTTATCGGAGGATTTATCCGAGGAATATGGAAATGCTATAATTGTTGCAAATTCTCCGGATTCGCCAATTCTTCAGTCCAAATGCAAGCCTATAACTTTACAATATGTCGATTAGAGGGTCAAATAAGTGAGTTCATTTTCAGATAATTGTAGACGCCTCCTGACCAATTGTACCTCGTCCATTTTAAATTTTACCTCAAATGCTCTGAGCAGGTGCGCGACTTTGCGACAGATTTCGCCTCATGCTCTTTTGACTGGTATCTAGTTTACGTCAGGTTTACACTGCACAGGTTGATACGTTTGGAAAGACATGATTTGACGGGGTAACGAGCTGTTTACCAATGCTACTGATGAATCGGGCGCTTTCCGTCAACCGTCTTAGTAATAATGACTTGCTAGTCTAAAATGACTGGTCAATAATCACGGTATTAACTTGACACGTCCTCAGACGTGGTTTACGAGCCCCAACGTCAAGTTCTGGTTCGGAGTTACGATGTACATGATATTCGTGCTGCTGCAGACCCATGTCATTTTCACCAAGATGGGAAGAAACGCTGACTTCTCCATTATTCAGGTACAGGATGATAATTATTCCTAATATGGTATAATGCTGCCAGCCGTCAGGGATTGCCAAGCAGTCCGAAAATAAGTGTTGTTTAGGTTAACTTCATCTCGATAATGAGTAGTGACGTCACTCATGTGATTGTTGGTGGGCAGGGGATATTCCCAAGAAACATCTCGTGTTTCTTCTGTTATTGAATTTCCGTTTTCTAGATAGCGAGGAGGATGCTTTAATAGGAAACGACCGGTTAAGCGAACCGAAACCGAAACTCCGGTTAACCGGGCGTTTTCAGCCAACCGGATATTTACCGTTTAGAGAAATCGGTCGGTTAACCAAACCGAAACCAAAATACCGGTAAACCGGCGGTTTTAGCAAACCGAAACCGTGACCGGATTTATTGAGAAATTATGGTAACTGGTCGTTTGGTAGATGCTTACTGGAACTAGAGTTACATTTTAAATTTTTCCTAAAAGTTTCCTTTCATCCCCCATATATTGTCCCTTCAGATCGTGTATCTGGTGTGGTTTGGGATGTTGGTGGTGGACGAGATGATGCAGGTGGCCCACCTTTCTCTGAAGGACTGGATGAGGGGCATGTTCAACAAGCTGGATCTCTTCATGTACATCGCCATGACAACGGGGATTGTACTCGTGCACATCCCTCCCAGACATCTGCTGATCCAGGTACAGGGGATTGGCTGAAATGGGGTGGGGGAAGGAATGGGAGTGTGGTGGGGCGTAGGGTGAAGCGGGGTAGGGATGAAGGGCGGGGGAGGGAATAGGATGGGGTGAAGTGGACCGAGGTATACAGTGTGAACCCTGAAGCATTTTAGGTGTTGGAGACGGATAAGCCGATTTATAGGATGAATTTGGGTAGATTGTGATGAAATAGAGCTGTATTAAAAGGACTAATTGATGGATTCTCTGAATTTTCCAACAGACATTGCACATCACTTTTACCAGGAGGAGGAGGAGGGGTTGTCGCAGAGAATCAGTATTACGACTCTGGTAGGATATTCCTCTCCCTGGGCAGTATTCTCTTCTACGTCAGGATACTTCACATGTTCACACTGGATGCCACTCTAGGACCCACCATTCTCATGATAACCAAGATGATGCGAGACTTCAGGGTGAGCGGTGAAATGGTCTTGATGCCAATGGTTCATAATATTTAATAAGTTCATCTTCAGAGGCTAGTCTTATACCGCGAAATTGGCATCTTCCGGGGAGGTTCTTCTTCAATTTCCATGAAAATTATTTTATTTTGGCGCGTCTGATCCCCCAGGAACCCCTTCCTCTAAACTCATCTTCCCTCTCCAGGTTTTCCTGCTCATGTTCTTCGTTGTGGCTCTAGCGTTTGGTGTGGGGTATGCTGTAGCTTTGACGGACCCGGAAGACTGGATGGTCAATGGGGAGTACGGGGATAATACAGCCAGTTACATTGCCGGCATCTTCTTCTATACTTACTTCCAGGTTTGGTGGACTGGATTATTTAATCGTGTGCTCTTTGAATTGAATTGCCTTAAATCGCAGTTGCTATCCTCGGTAAGGGTCCGTATAAATTATTATTAGGTATTATTATGAATCATTTAAGGTATTAATATTATTTTGAATAATATTAGGAGTATTGTTATACTGGAATCGAACTTAATTAGTGTATGCCCTCTCAAATAATTGTATAGCGGCCATTAAATGGCTCATTATTCGGGATGTGCCAGACCCTTGGGGTAGATTATTTCAGAATACCAAATACTCAAATAGTTTAAATCCTTGTACATTGTCAGTCACTCATTCTCTCTTTGACTTTCCGTATTCAAAGAATGATTACTCCTCAGAACCCATTTATATTGTCAACTTTTGTATTAAATCCCGATTTGTTGTCATGACTCTGCGTGTTCGACTTGAATAATGACTAACCGTTTCCAGATGTTCGGAGAGATATTTGTTGAAGACATATCAGATTCTGGTGCATTTTTCAAGGAAAAGAAAGTGCAGAGTAGACATGGCTTCGTGATTGGTTCGTACACCTTCTTACTGATCCGAGTTGCTGTTAATGTGTCAGACCGTTTGTATTTCCTAGTCTTGAGAGTTTAGACTTCAATGAATTTGCTTTTTCTCATCCGTTTCACAGGCATATTTCACGTGTCCATGAAACAAAATATCCTTCATTTTCAGCTAACGTGTCCCATATCTCTATGTCATACCCCAATCTCTCTGTCATATACCATTTTCCCTATCTCATGTCACCTGCAGGTCTGGTGGGAGTGTACATGGCTATTGTGGTGTTGATGCTAGTGAACATCCTCATCGCCATGTTCTCTGACACTTACACCAGAATCAAGGACAGGGAAGATGTCATATTCAAGTACCAACGTCTCGAGCTACTTCTGGTAAGAGAGATAGCCTAGACTGAAATGTGCAACTTGGACTCACTTCATACTTTCATACTGAATTATAATTCCAGTCATAGCACTATAGCAGATTCGGCTAATCGTACTTCATACTTTAAAGGAACAACGGACTATATTTTGTGAAACACTTGCCTTTGATTTGATAGTCTCTAAGAAATGAAGGGTTATGCGTTAACTGAACCACTTATACCACCATTGCGATGCACTTCATTATTACTTCATTATTGCAATACGCTCTAATGCTCTTTCATCCGATTTTCGCCCACATGGGAAATCGCCCAATACACTGTATTGGGTGATTGCTCCAACTCCTGCTGTAACAATGAACACCAAATTGCCTGTTTGCTATGTAATTAAGCGGCTTATTATTCACATGGGGTTGGGTCTAATTAAGTTTTGCAACTTATTTGGTTGCGTAGATTCCTGCTGTTGCTAATTGGAGGATATCACTGCTTTGATTATTTTACACTTGATTACGTGGCTGTGATTGGGTAGTTGCGTAACTGCTCACTGAATATCACATCGATCCTTGTTGACTCTAAATTAATGGTGATTGTTAATGTTAATAAATTGAGGTGTTGATGAGGCTCATGGAACTTATTCACGCTTCGTTCAGCCTTTCATAACCTTTAAGCTTTCGATTTCAGAGAATGAAGGCTCATCTGTCGCACTCACCTCTGTTCTCTTTGTGACACACCTCCCTTCTTTCTTCCCCCTGTTTCCAACTTTCCCAGTTTCTTCCCCTCTCTGCCCTTTTCTCCCCCTGTTTGTTCCTATCTACCCCTGTTCTCCCTTCATTTCCCTGTTTCTTCCCCTGTGTGCTCTTTTCTCCCCAAGGTTTTTTTTGTTCCTTTTTCCCCTATCTGCGTTTCCTCTCCGACTTGACATCCATCCTCGTCTCCCAGGATATAGAGAACAGTTTGCTGCCCCCTCCCTTCTCCTTCCCCCACTTCCTCATCTCCATGATAAGAAACTGTTCTCGGAGAAGGAAGTCCCCCTACTGTAATGACCGGTGGAAGGATACTGTCATCAGATCTGCTGTTATTGATAGCCTCGAGGTTACTTTTCTAACGATAAATATTGTATGTGTCGTATGTTCCCGTAGCCTTCATTTGTCCAGATTTTGCTTAAACGAAATTGATTAAACGATTGACGATTGATATCAACGTTTGTTCGATACAACGTTTCATGAAACCCCTCTTCAGGAATACCTGAAAAAGGAACGAACCACCAAGAGCTCGGAGACGGAAGCTTTGCTGAGGGAAAGTACCCGGAGTCTGAAGAACAAACTCTACAAACTCCAGAGATACGTGGAGAACCTACAGAGTTCTGTGGACAGTGTAACGGCTAACCCTGCAGTGCAGGTCAGTTGATTCATTCCTTCATTCATTATTTTTTCATTTTACTCAAAAACAAGGAAATATTTTATTTGCTTGATCATATTCTTGGCTGGCATGAGAGAGAATATCCCCTCAGGCTGCTCTGGTTATTGGCCCGGAAAGGGTTGAAGACGTTTAACCCCTGTTTTATAGAGCACATGCGAATATTTCCGAAAGGTAGCTCTCCGAAAAGGTAAGCTGTAGATTGTCCCACGGATTTAAAGTGACTGACTTTGCTATTCGATATGAACAGGGCAGACAGAAGCCTAGAATATCATCACTTACGAATTATCAGACATTTTTACATTTTATCGTATAAGCAGTAAAAGGCTTAGAGATATTGTAAACGATTGCACGTGTAATATTCTGTTACTATTTTCCGCGCTTTTTTAACTTCTTAGAACTTAGTTTTAAGGTCAGATCCAGACTTAGGGTATCAACTTCGTTTATTTTGTATATAGTTATTTGAGCTTATCTATACTATTGATGATCATATTCTGAAAATAAAATACATTTAAGTAACTAAATTAAATGTGAATTGTATCAGTTTTAAAGTTTGCTGAATGCTTTTAACAGAAACTTTAACAGAAACTTCTTTTTGTATCTTTAAAATTATTGTGTCGTGATAATGTAGAATATTGTAATATACGATATGTAAAATTATAAATTTTATCCATTATTTTTTATTTCTTATGCTGAAGAGCCTATCTTTTAGTCTTTTTCTGATTGCTTTCTTAACATGAAAATCTACAAATCCAACAGTTCAGTTGTTGTGATTTCTACCCAACTTCTTAGCATTCCTATATATTCCTTTCAATACCCCTGATCCAGGCTTCCCCTTGTGTAACATACTAACATGCCCTTTCATAACTCCATTCAATACCCTCCTGACATCCCCATATGTAACCCAACCCACCTGTATACTAGTCAGTATGGCGCTGCTGCGGATGGACGCTGGTGAGTTGGAGAAGGTTATCAAGGCATGTTTCGTGAGGTCCTACGATGACTTCCATGTAGAGGACCTGCACCGGAGCATCTCTAAGAGTTGGCACTTTGCCATCCTAGCAGCAGCAATATACCTACTGGCAGTCTACGGAGCTCAGAGTCTCGTCAAGGTGAGGGCCCAATACCACGACTTAAGTTGCTTCAGATATTGGCTTTCCAATACCACGTCGTAGGTTGCTTCAGACATTGGCTTTCCAATACCACGACTTAGGTTGCTTCAGACATTGGATTTCCAATACCACGACTTAGGTTGCTTCAGACATTAGATTTCCAATACCACGACTTAGGTTGCTTCAGACATTGGATTTCCAATACCACGACTTAGGTTGCTTCAGATATCGGCTTTCCAATACCACGACTTAGGTTGCTTCAGACGTGCTCTCTTCTCAGATTGTTGTTGTCGAATCAAGGTCTTTTCCATGGCTGTTTTTCATCCACCTATCCATATTGATCATCAATTTAGGCTACAGCTTCACTGCCTTGTAACTGACCGTTCTAATATCCCAGAGGAAGTACGAAATAAAGTGGATGCTGGTTCTGTGGAATGCAGGACTAGCCCTCTTCAGTGCCTTTGGAGCGTACAACATCAATGGCTGGTTGTTGAGCGATTGGTACAACCACGGCTTCGATTCTACTGTCTGCAACGAGAATTTCTTCAAAGGACCGTGAGTGCACCCTTTGACTTGAACCAGTGGTGTTACCTGCCAGAATATCGGCCTTTTAGCAAATTTTGAGACTCATTCACCACAATTGTCAATGAATGAAATAAAACAAACTCCTGTTACCTAATCCTCTCCGGTCATTTCAACCCCTTTCACCAATTTACCATATGTTACCTTAACCTAACCCTCTGTTCATTTCAACCCTTTTTACCATATGTTACCTAAACCTCTCTGGTCATTTCAACCCCTTTACCATATTTTACCTAAACCTCTCTGGTCATTTCAACCCCTTTACCATATTTTACCTACCCCTTCTCACCCCACAGAGCTCGGATCAGCATCGCGTACTACCTGCTGATATTCTGCATGTCCAAGTTCCCTGAGCTGTTTGACACCGCCTTCCTGGTGTTGAGGAAGGCACCCCTGCAGTTCCTGCACACCTACCACCACACTACCGTCCTCGTGTTCTCCATCCACCTGCTCGTGATCCAGCCTGCTGCTAGCTTCTGGTGAGTAGAGCAGGGGGGTACTTTCTATAAGTTCCTTGCAAATGGGATAAACTTTGTCTGGAGTTGGGTCGTTTTAAACCGTTTTTTTAAAATCTGAATAGTTGTTTGCTTCCTACTTTTGTTTGATGGTTTAACGAATCTTTTCGTACTTTTTCTGGTATTGCGGTATGAACTACTTCGTTCACACCATCATGTACACCTACTTCTGTGTCAGAGCTCTTAGGATCCATGTGAGTACATTCAAAACACTTACTTGGCTGTGAAAATGAACACTGTATGCTGGTTGTTCTGACTTTCTTCACGATTCACATTTAATAAATCACTCGTTTCAACAAATTCTCCCCATGCTTAAACCTCTCTCTGCTCCATGTTCCTGTTTTCCTGGCTAAAACCATCACCTCCCTCCAATCTCTACAAATGTTCGTGGGTCTGGTGGTGAACTTCTACAGCCTGTACCAGAAGTGGAACGGGTCGGAGTGTGGCAACTCCTACGCCCACTCAGTTACTGCCATTGCGCTCTACCTCAGCTACTTCATCCTCTTCCTCCAGTTCTACTTCTCTAGGTACAGCAAGACAGATAAACCTAAGAGTCAGTAGAGGGATGCCCAGGGACTGCTATTTCTCTGTACCTATTTACTACATCTTCTTCATACAGCAAGAGGTACACTGTACAGCAAGGCTGCTAAACCTACAAACCTAGGAGTCAGTAGAGGGATGCGTAGGGACTGCTATTTCTCTGCCCATCCATGACTTCATCCTCTAACCTAAGAGTCAGTAGAGGGATTTAGTATAGGGATGGGACTCGTAGGTTTTAGCTGCAGCATTACCAGAGTACCTTCGAAGGACTCCAATTGTGACCGGTATTATGTTAGATATCAGGAGTGTGGCGCGCGCACGTGTGTGACAGTGTGCCGCGAGCGTGTGTGTTTGTCCAATTGTGTTTTTGTCTAGTATCGCTAAGTTGGACACATATGGGCATTGGGCACATCCTTCAGCTGCAAAAACCGTCAGCCTCTTTCGCACTGTGCCAGTATATGACTCAAATTTCTGACTAAGTTATGCCTCTAATGCTCTTATGCATTATCTCAAGGCTCTAGAAGTAGAATTTGGAAACCGTTGATTAGTATTTGTTGAGGTATTCTATAGCCCAAGATGTTAACTTGATAATTACTTTATACTTATCTGATGTCTGACTTCTTTCCTTTTCTAAACTTTTATGAACCTTTATCTTTGCTCCTCAGGTAGATCTACTTACCTAATGACCATTGACCATTTATTTCCCAATAGAAATTGTTTTCATTTATTAAGCCTGTATTTATTTTATGAATGAAGCAACTGCAATGTTAATTTATTATGGTTATTTTCTTGGATAATTTGTCCTGTTTTCGATCCGCTTAGTCTATCTATTCTTTTACCTTTTATGTCAATTTATTTGATTTATGAATTCTGGCGTTTCAGAAATCACAAAATTTAGTTACCTAAGGTTATGTTATAGTTTTGAATTTTGATTTATGCTGAATACTGATATGGTATTCAGTTTCTGGAAATGGATATAGATTGTTATTGCTTATTTTACAAATTGAAATTTCGTAAATACTTTTGACTTTTGAATCTAAATTTCGTGTTGAATTTATTATTCTGATAACTCTGACAATACTCATTATCACTTATTTGACAAATTGAAATTCCGTAAATACTTTTGACTTTTTGAATCTTAATTTCGTGTTAAATTTATTATTCTGACAATTCTGAAAATACTCTCAGTATTTCATGAGCCCCCAAACTGTCTGGTGAATAGTTTCAATTAAAAATTAAAATTCAAAATAGATGAAAAGTGGAATTTTTTGATTACTCTTCAACTTTGGGCATCTTGGACATATTCAACTAACTACCTACTGACACTGCCGCATTTGACACCTTCAATACCTATTCTGTTTTTCTGACTCATGAAATACTGATGGTATATCGATCATCTGTATAGTATTATATCGAATTCTATTAGTAGTTTTACTCGAATTTTATTCTATGAAATTAATGATGGATATTGAATGTTACAAATTGATTAATTATTAAACTAACATCTATTAACTATTTTGGTTCAAAATTTCGTGATTTAGTTAAATTTTATTTTTATCTTTAGGTATTCATTCTATATTTTAATTTAACACCAGCAGGAAACCCATTTTCCTAACCTTTGGGCAATTATTTTTGACTGCTTGATTATTTGAAATTGTAATTTATATATTTATTGAAGACTTGATTAGAAGATATCATTTGGTATGTTGAATTCTGGTTTCCGAATTGTTGGACTCAGATAATACAGGGTCCAGAGAATTTTCAAGAACTTACCTTAGGAGGTCTATTTATGTGGGATAAAATTTCGGTGTTTCAAATTTTGGTAAGTTGAAAATATGGGGATTTTTCAAGTTATTACTCTTGTTAACATATGATAATGACGTCATTTTGAAATTTCATGGTGGGTGAAAAAATGGGGATTTTTCTGAAAAATCCCCAAATTACAACCATTATAAATAAACCTCCTAAGGTATTGTTAATTATTTGGTAGTAATGGATAATAATAATTTTTCTTTCTGTTGACCAGTCTAGGTATATATTTTACTTTATCTCTGTATATTGGCTGAAAGATTTTTACCAAGCTGTAATTACTGGTTTTATTTAGTTAATAGTTATTTGAGGATATAAATTGTCGAAGATTATTTCAGAATTTTCTGCGATTAAAAAGTTAAATTTCATGTTTGAGAGAGCACTTTCATATTGTCATTTAGCATTTCTGATGTCACATTTATCATTTTGAATTTTCAATGTCACATTTATCATTTAGCATTTCTGATATTATTCACATTTCATATCACATTATGCTCATACCATATTGGTATAATGTTGACACAATAGATTATTTTATCCCTGGCTAATTGTTATCATCTCTCAATAATTATTTTAATGTGCATCAATGGATTCTGAGAAAGTGAGAAGTCGTAACGGTCCACTTCCTAAAGGGAAACCCTAGCCGCTTAACGAGACTCATAATATATCAAATCACGGCTAGTTATGTGTGAAATTAAAGATAATTACCGGTATACAAACCATATCTGTCCTTCAGCTGTCACGTTGACGGGCGTCCTGTCAACTTACGTTAACGTTCAGGGTGATATTATCTGGAGGGTTATCAGTGTCAGGTATTATAATTATTAGCGTCCACTCAGTATATATCCTTCATAGTTTGTACACGCCACACGATCCTTTTTGTGACAGTTTCCTTTCTTTTTGTTCGAATATTTGACTCTTCAGAATATTTATATTTGACATATTATTATTTCAAGATTTCTATTGGACGTTCCCTATTCTTGTGCTGTTCGGGTTGGGATACTATTGCCGAGGGTGTGGATTGGTGAGGAATTTTCTAATAATGTAGTCTGTACAAGTGTTTATGTATAGTTTTAACAGGTTGGCAATAGATGTTTATCGCTTTATTTAGGTGTTTATTAGGTGATAATTTGTCCTCTTATCGTGTTGCTTCTTTCGGTTTGTCTCTGAACAGAAAATATAAGATGTTTCTATATTTTTCCTCCATCATTTCCGATCATTACGTTGGAATTTCTTGAGAATGTTAGATATTTGAGCTCCCGATGAACCCAGTAAAACTGCATAAAATACGGTTAAACGGCTCTATGAACTATCATATTTTTCCCTTGGACGTCAATTTCTAGACTGCATTTTTTAGGGCTTCTACCGGGCCGTAACACGTCATCAAGATTATCAATTATCATATCATTACATACGATCTCTGTGTCTTCCCGAAAAACCGACACTTTTTAATCACCAATTAGCCACTCTAACCCCTGATAATGACATCACAACTACCAGCGCCTATAGTTTTGTATGCCTATCGCACAGTGTCACAATTTGTGACGATGATCATCGTCTACTGGGATGTGTGTGCAGGGTACATGGGTACATTGTCTCGTTGTGTAGTCGTGTGTGTCATACACTCGTGTAGTGATTGTTTGGTGTGTGGTAGGTGGTAACATCTTCTTAACACTATCAGGGCGTGTTCAGGCACTGTAACAGCAGTGTGTTGGAGAGATTAGCAGTGTATTGGGGAGTACACACAGACACTGTAATATAACAGTGAACTGGAGATAGTAGTTACAGAGTAACAGTGAGATCACATCTACCCACACACTCACACTGCAGAGTGCTCAGTGTATCAGTCTCATATTGCTGTGTTACTGCAACTGTCTGCAGCTTCCTGGAGAGTTATATTGATCCTCTGTGTTTGTTCCGAGTGTCACCAGACACACCTGACTGCAGTAGAAGAGAGGAGGATTAGGGAGAAGAGGATAGGAAGGAGGAGATAAGAAGGAGACGTGTTTTCTTCGCAAAGGAATGGCAGGCTACCTCTTTCCACGTCTGCTATTCGTGTTGGTTCTCTTCTTTTCTTGTGCTACGTCCACAAATATTGGTAAGTTGCTGCTATCTCTGTACGAAACGTACACATCGGTAGAAGTTTAAATGTTAAATTTTATAATTAATTAGTTAATTGGACCTGCGGTGATTCACTGATTTTGTCAAATTCAAAGTGCCATTGTATTGTGCTAAGAGTATGATGCACACGATGCTAAAAATGGACATTTTCAATTCTATAACTTCTAGACCGTTATTAAATATAAATAAATGATTTTTCCGGAGCGGAATTTACAAACACATGAAATTTCCGGAATTCGGATTATTAATTCTTTTCCGACACCACAAATCTAAGTCTAACTCACGATTTCTTTCAGATGTGAAGGTATCTCTGCCGGGACACTCAGAGAAGCACCTGGTATTCCGGGCTGGCAACCACAGAGCCCCCTCACAACACCATCAGCCAGAGAAGGGCACTGAAGTGATGGATGAGGATGTCACTGACTCGCCTCAGGAGGCAGTCGAGGAGACACAGAGGGTTCCAGGTCAGTTCAGAAGCTCTATGTAATCTCTGACATGGAGTTTATTCCAAATATGCGCATTTTAGATTCCAAAACCCCGCTTTTTTTCTCCTGGTTTTCTCAAATGAGGAAGGTGATTAGTTGATTGATAGATATTGATTTTGTGTACCCTTATTCATCTCACCCCTCTTTTCAGAGAAACCAGTTACAGAACACAGCACGGACAATTTGAGTGTTTGTCAGAAGAAGAGCTGACGAAGTGTCCTGCAGTTCACTACCCCCAACTTAACACCACCGTCAGATCACTCTCCTGCCCCCTGCCTCACTGCAACGCAGATGGTGAGTTCTAATCTCAATCTGGTGAGTTCTATAATCTGAGTCCTAATCTGGTGAGGTGTAATCTGAATTCTGATCTGGTGAATTATTCGTTTTGCGAGGATCGAAAACTTCTGTACACGTAATGACACTCAGCCAGATAGTGGGAAAAGCGCTAAAACTATTAAACTTAAAGTGGATACCATCACCATTTACCAACCAATAATTCATATTTTGGTCGGAAAAAACATCAAACATTTGAATCACCATTGTCTCCTTTCAGGTAGTTTTTATTCCCAAAGATGTTCAGAAGACCAGTGCTACTGTGTTGACCCTGTTACAGGACAGATGAAGCCAGGAACATCCCATCAAAGTGGACAACAGGTGGGTACATCAGGAAGTTTTTGGGGTTTTCTGATCAACTTCTCAACTACAACGGATGACCGAAAATGTAAATTTTGGCTGTTGCACTATCTGAATTTTGAATCATATTCATGTTATCGTTTTTTTTTGTAATTTTGAATTCATCTCTCAGAGATGTGACGAGGGAGGGAGTTTAGTTCCTGATACCCGAACACAGTGTGAGAAGCAGAGATCACAGCACTGTGAACCACAACCCAGGAATGTTACCAATGTAGATGTTACCACCCCCTCAGAGCACCACCCAGTTCCTCCTGACTGCCCTGCATTCCTCTGCACCGACACCGGTCTCTTTGTACCCCGCCAATGTGTGGCTGACTCCTGCTTCTGTGTCAACATGACAACCGGTGTCAGGGTGCCCGGTACTACCACTTCCCGTACGGATGGTTCGCGGTGTGATCACCAAGGTCACGTGATCTCAGAGGGGAATGGGGGGAGGTGTGGGGTTCAGGATACCTTGCTGTGTAGCCCTGATCTGGAGTGGTTCAACCCCGAGCAGTGCACGGTAGACTACTGCTACTGTGTCTACATAGACAGCGGTGGAGTGGTTGCAGACAGCGAAGTGATGGATGAGACGCCTGTCTGTCCTGTGCTCCTTGACACCAGGACAAAGTGTGTGGCGGAGAGAGAATCGTTGTGTGTCAAGGTGGTGGAGGAAGGTCAGTTAGTGACCTCTGGAGAATGTCCGGACATTTCATTCTGTGACGAGGAGGGGTTCTACCCCACACAGCAGTGTCAGGAAGATGGTGTGTGTCACTGTGTAGACAAGATGTCTGGAGCTACCCTCCCAGACACAGCGTTCCTGGCAGGTACCCACTACTGCTCCCCCTCCTCCACCCTCATTCCCGTCCCTGCATGTCTACAACAGACAGAGCTGTCCTGCTCCCCCTCCGGTCTCTTCTCCAGTAGACAATGTGTGGAGGGAGTGTGTTGGTGTGTCTACTCTGACTCAGGGGAGAAGGTTTACGATGTTCTGAACACAGTGGAGGGGTGTCCGCTGAGGAATGATACACGAGGACCCTGTACCAAGTCACGTGACCAGCTGTGTCAGGGAGCCAGGGAGTGTCAGCATCTTGTCTGCTCTGAAAGTGGGGATTACGAGGCTCTGCAGTGCTTGAGAGGGGATGTTTGCTTCTGTGTGGATCCAGCTACTGGTGCCATGTTGTCTGGAGCTAGGCATGTTACTGCTGATGTTACCTGTAGTGGGGATGGGGGGTTGGTGGAGGGTGAGGAGTGTACTGGGGAACAGTGTGGAACACATTGTCAGAGAAACAGCCCCGAATTGTGCGATTCTGAGGTAGGTTACAGGGGAATGACTTGTACCCCCTCGGATCCCCACTCCCTCTCGGATCCCCACTCCCCCTCGGATTCCCTATCTTCCCACTGCACGAGTGATGGACACTACTTCCCACGCCAATGTACAGGGAATGTTTGTTACTGTGTGGATATCCGGCTTGGTACTGTCTACCCTCACACAGTATCTCAGAACACAGAGTTCTACTGCACAACTCAGGGACAGACAGTAAACCAGACAGTGTGTCTGCGACAGACGATCTTAACATGCGATCTCAACACTGGCTTCTTCAAACCCAGACAACGACATGCAGATGGAAGGTTTGAGTGTGTCTTCATTGACTCTGGGGAAACTAATTTCCACGATCATGATTGCAGGCCCAGCTTTGATTTCAGAACATCCTGTGAGAAAGTTCGGGATGAAATGTGCCCATTCCACTTGGACCAAACCCACCGTTACATCCCAGACACAAACTGCGAGAGTGTCCAATGCAACACCACTACAGGACTATTCCTCCCTAAGCAGTGTTTGGGAGATGAGTGTTACTGTGTCGATCAAAACACGGGGGTGCGGGGCGACGCCCCTTCCTCTCCCGACACAGAGTTCACCTGCAGTTCTCAGGGGCAGCTGATACCCCTCACTCCCTGCCGTAAACAGGATGTGTTGCAGTGCGATGAACAGGGAAACTTCACTTCCCTCCAGCACGTTGAGAGTATCTATTTCTGTGTCTTCACCGACACCGGTGCTGTGGTAGAGGAGAGTAAGTCCCTGGTGAAGCCTGAGGAATGCCCGGTGGGTATTGATAAGAGGACACGTTGTCAGAAAGCCCGTGATAATACGTGTCCTACAGTGTTATCTGGCCTCCACTTCACCCGTCCTGCTAGTGGGTGTAGCGAGTGTGACGCCATCACAGGGCTGTACAGCACTACACAGTGTACCAGGGAGGGGTTGTGTTACTGTGTACATCCCGAGACAGGGGAGGCAACCTCAGAACCCTCGGCTGAGACTCACACCTTCAGGTGTAATGAGAGGGGTGAGGCAGTGGAACCCACCATCTGTCAGAAACAAAACGTTTTGAACTGCACAATTACCGGAGACTTCGAAGCAAAGCAGTGTTACACCCCGAACACGTGTTATTGTGTGTATAATGATACTGGAGTGCTTGTTCACGGTTCAGAGATTGTCTCGGATGATACTCGCTGTCCTGATATCCCTGACAACCGGACACACTGTCAAAAGAACCTGGACATGAGATGTCCGGTAGTGTACGACTCTGAAACAAGAACAATGATCACCCCAGACTCGTGCGATGCTATGAGGTGCACTGAGGCAGGATCGTATGTGACCCTGCACTGCTTTGGACCTGATAGCTGCTACTGCGTGGACCCAGAGACTGGGACACTCTTTGAAGACACCCTGGGTCGTCAGGAGACATTCCTTTGTTCGGAGGAGGGAGAGAAACTGCGCCTGACACCTTGCAGGAAACAGAGTGTCTTGACTTGTGACAGACGGGGCTACTACCAAGCGACGCAATGTCTGGAGGGGGAATGTGTCTGTGTGTACATTGACTCAGGGGCCCTGATAAAGGGGGTCGGGGTGGATGAGTGTTACTCAAGGGTGGATAATAGGACCGCTTGCCAAAAGAGGGTCGATAGTGGGTGCGAGAACGAAAATGAGAGTGATTGTGTCGTGCCAACTTGCGATTCTCAAGGTAAGTTTCTACTTGTTCCTCTTTATACAGCATACTTCTAGATCACCCAACACCCTTTTGCATAAAAATAAATTTGCAGCATTCTTTGTGGTGATAAATCATTAGTTTCCTTCAAACAGTTCAGGACAGTAATTGTATCGACATTCTTTGTCCATCATCACTCACTTCTTACTCACCCCCAGGTCTATTCGTGAGAGAGCAGTGCCCCTCCTCCCTGTGTCAGTGTGTTGACCCCCACTCTGGTCTCCCCTCCTCTTCCTCCTCCTCCTTCTCCCCTGGTACTCACTGGTGTGACGAGACAGGCACACCCCGGGAGATGACGGCCTGTAAAGCACAGACCCTCCTGGTGTGTGACGGGGAGGGTAACTTCCACCCCACTCAGTGTAACGCTCAGTTCTGCTTCTGTGTCTACATGGACACGGGGGATGTCATGGAGGACACGGAGAGCATCTTCTACCCCGGCGAAGGTGGGATAAAACTAAAAGTACGATGTTGTGAAGTATCGTTTTTATACAATATTCAAGTTGCTATGTTAACGTTTGTCAACAGAGTACCAATGGTCTAATTTGGGAACCCAAAAGAGCCTGATTGTTGCACCCAACTCCAGATGTTGCATTGGATGAGGGACTCTTAATTTCCTATCCTAGGTGACTGTCCGCCGGTGAAGGAGAACAGAACGTCCTGCCAGATTGCCTCCTACAAGTCATGTCCCAAGTACATCAGACCTGGAACCAACACTATCGGGAGGAGAGAAGGGTGCGAACCATACAAGTAAGTGATTTAGATCTTTTGATTTTACGCATTTATTAGTAAAAAGGCAAATATCGGTATAATGAGTGACTTGATAGATTTATGGATCTCATTTTGGGTGTTTTTATAAGTTTATTTTCAAATGTCGGTCAGACAACAAGCACTATCCTCGGCACTGTGAAAATGGGGAGTGTTGGTGTACTGATGTCAACAAGGGGAATGAGATACCGAATACCAGAGCACCTCAGCACACCTTCTACTGTACTGACGAGGGCAAACAGGTAAAGGACACTTATTATGCCCAGCCATTTTATGGTTTTATTGTAGACTATCTTGAAATCATCCTTGCTTCATTCTTTCATTTTCCGTGAAAGAAAGAATCTTTGGGTCTATTTTCCCGTGTTTACAGGTATTCTACACTACGTGTCAGAAACGCAGGTATGATATCTGCGGGGAGGACTTTGACGCTGCAGCTGACAAGTGGATACTATCTGACACTTGCAGAGAGTACCACTGTGATACCAGGGACAGACTCTTCATTGCCAAGCAGTGCCTGGGACCCTCACTCTGCTGGTTTGTCTCTGGGTGGTTTTAGGTGTTTTTATGGATATTCAATTGTCTGGGTCGTGATCTGACTCATTTAAGCTATGGAAACTGGACTGGCGACAGCTAAATTAGTTTTTAGCCCTCAAAGGGGAATAATTAAATTCCGCTGTCTCCAGAACATAACCTACGCCCCCAAACCCCCACCCCATCCACTCCTCCCCCTCAGGTGTATAGACAGACGTACAGGGGACATGTTGGAGAACTCAGTGAGTAGTAACTGCTCCCTGGAGTGCCACTCCAACAACACCTACACCTTGGCACCCTGCCACCAGACCACGCCCTGTCTACAGCAAGACAAACTGGAGTGCGGCTTCTCGGGGGAATTCCACCCTCTACAGGTTTGTCTATTGTCACCTTGCCACCAGACCACGCCCTGTCTACAGCAGGACAAACTGGAGTGCGGCATCTCGGGGGAATTCCACCCTCTACAGGTTTGTCTATTGTCACCTTGCCACCAGACCACGCCCTGTCTCCAGCAAGACAAACTGGAGTGCGGCTTCTCGGGGGAATTCCACCCTCTACAGGTTTGTCTATTTGCACCCTGCCACCAGACCACGCCCTGTCTACAGCAAGACAAACTGGAGTGCGGCTTCTCGGGGGAATTCCACCCTCTACAGGTTTGTCTATTTGCACCCTGCCACCAGACCACGCCCTGTCTACAGCAAGACAAACTGGAGTGCGGGTTCTCGGGGGAATTCCACCCTCTACAGGTTTGTCTATTTGCACCCTGCCACCAGACCACGCCCTGTCTACAGCAAGACAAACTGGAGTGCGGCTTCTCGGGGGAGTTCCACCCTCTAGAGGTTTCATATGATGACACCTAATGGATGAATAGTGATAGTCATAGACCCAATCATTATGTAACCATAAAGATTTGCCATTTATTTTCCGAAAGATAATCTATGTGTCGTTGGCTATCATTGCTGCCCATTTCCAACTAATCACAGCCCAATTTACCTGCAGATGGTGGACGGAGTATCGTACTGTGTGTACCAGGACTCAGGGAGATTTGTACCATTCTCAGAGGGAGCAGACATGCCGTGTCCTAGAACCAAGGATAACAGAGGTCAGTGGGGGAGGATTGGTCTGATGATTCATATGGGGTTTAGGAACTAAAGTTAGTAACTAAAGTTAGGAACTAAAGTCAGGGTTTAGGAACTTAAGTCTGGCGGTCTAGAGTTTTCCTTGAAATTCAGGCGAACCTCCAGTTTGCCGAATTTCAAGGATTACTGATTACTGTACTTTAACAGAAACTTGATACATTTTGTTTCAGGTAACTGCGCTATAGATTACCATGAGACATGTAGGAGGGGGTATAACCACGAGACTAAGAGGTTTGAGTATGAGGCAAGCTGCTCCAGACCCCACTGTGCTTCAGACGAGAGGTATCCCTTTATGTCTTGTTAAGAAACCTAGTGCAAGTCTTCATCATAATCTGGCGTTCAAAAATCGAATTCCTCAAATTTCAAAAAACTGAAATCTCATCCTTTGTCAGGTACGTCAGCAGACAGTGTGAAGGAGACATCTGCTGGTGTGTGGACGTGGACACTGGTGCTCGACTACCTGGTACCACTGGTATTTCTTACCAGGTGATTAGACAGACTTGACATGACTAAGGACTGGAAATACTTCATATTCATAAAACTTTCATGAAATTGGCGACATTCCTCCTGGTTGCAAGTATTGCCTTTTCTCCACCTCCTGTCTTTCCTCCATATCCATATATTGGAAGTATTTGTATCTACTTCTCCATTCTCTCAGGTGGAGTGTGAGCCACACAGATCAGGACGTTGTCCGCACCAGTATCAGTTGAGATGTGAGGGTAACTAACAACCCCAATCCCTTAGGTGGAGTGTGAGCCACACAGGTCAGGACGGTGTCCACACCAGTACCAGTTGAGATGTGAGGGCAACTACTACAAGGAGACCCAGTGCACTGATAGGTTCTGTTACTGTGTCTATGTGGATACTGGCAAGGTACGAACCTCAAACTGTCCTTTTATTTGTGTCAACATCGAGAAATAATATCTGACCTTACAAATTGTCTGATTCTCAATGCAAATGCTAAGTTTGTTATTTCAACTCCCTGCCAATCAATATTCAATAACTCTTTCCCAAGCTAATCTGGGGTTCGATGACACGAGGAGTAGCAAACTGCACGAGGCAGTATGACACAAGGGGGCACTGTAGGAGGGCCAAGGAGGAGGCCTGCAGGACTTACTACTTCGACTATCTGGGTACTCTGACTTCTGTGATAATGATGCTTAATTCTCTCCTATTTGGCGTATTTTATGCCTGCTACTATTAACATTTCTGTTTGTGATTGTAACTTTAGATACCATCAAGGTTGTATCTGAGTATCTTAATTCAGTTTATTTGCTTTCTGAAGGAACGTTCTCGAAGTTGCCAGACTGCGAGTTCACGAAGGAGTGTGACAGGGATGGGAACTTCCAGAAGATGGAGTGTGTGGGAGAGACCTGCACCTGCACCGACCCCCGCTCTGGTAACCCACTGCGGGACACAGCCGGCCCAGTGGGGACATTCACTTGTAATGAGAGGGGAGAGAAGATCATGATCATACTCAGGGATAGGACCAAGTGTGAGGTAGGAAACTCTCCCTCTTCAGCATAATATATTTTCTAATCGTCTTCACGAAATGTAATTCCCCCGACCCATTAAGTATTAACCTTCCGAACAGCATCAAATCTTGAACTTTTTTAGTTTATTTTAACCCTCCCCCTCAGATGGAAGGAGTAGAGCAGTGCACGAAGGAGGGTTGGTACCCCACCCCAGACTGTTCTAACGGGGTCTGCTACTGTGTGTACGCAGACAGCGGGGCACCTATCTACGGCACAGAGGTGTCTGGGTCCTTCCCGCATTGCGATCAGAAGTTCGACGACAGATCTACTTGCAGGAAGTGAGAGCTGCTAATAATAAATGCGTTGAAACTTCGAATTCTTTTATCTTTAGCTACTTACTGGTCCCCGACTGCTTTTATCTTGATTTTATCCTTTCGAAACCACCAAAATTCCTGATTTCCTCGTTCACCTAACTCACCTGAGCTATAAGTACTCTCTCAGACATGTCCCTAAAGCTCTCCCACTCCCCCAGATATAACGAAGAGGCGTGTCCGCACCGCTACGAGGACGGACAGATCATCATTCCGTCCACCTGTCCAGGGGAGTTGGAGTGCTGGGACAACGGACTCTTCGCTCCCAACCAGTGCCGATCAGACGGCATGTGCTTCTGTGTCACTGTCACGTGAGTGAACTTCTCAACTTCAGATGAATCATTGCAAGCAGACCCTGTCACGAAATGATAAATGAGGTCGCACAGCAAAATACCAGAATTTCAGCATTCCATTGGAGGCGTTATACTCCCCACTCCCCCCCATATTCAGCCCTGCTCCTTCCTCTCCTAACATATAACTACCTCCCCTCCTAACTTGTAACTCCATCCTCCTTCTCCCCTTCTAACATATAACTGAGTCCTTCTCCTTCTCCCCTCCTAACATGTACCTCCCTCCTCCAGGACGGGTGAAGTGATAGAAGGCACGTTCGCGGAGCGTGGCAAGTTGGCGTGTGACGAGTTCGGTAACGTTGAAATCCTCCCCACCTCCCCTCCCACCGCTTGTCAGGCCCAGGACCGCTTCAAGTGTGACTCCTTCGGCAACTTCCTGCCCAGACAGTGTGACGGTGGCGTCTGCTTCTGTGTCTACGTAGACAGTGGCAGAGCGGTGGCTGGCTCTCATGTCATCTTACAAGAGGTAGTCAGGGAAACCTGTTCCAAATCTTCCTTTTTGGACTTTTCGTGCATTTTGGATCTTCGTTCCAAGTTTCCAAATGTGTTTCAGTAACTTTTTGTCCCTCAGGCACGTTCGAAGGAGTGTGAGGATACGATGGATTTGAGAAGTCAGTGTGAGATTGAGAGGGATGAGGCATGTCTTCCTTCCTTCAACAGTAAAACATGTGAGCAATACAAATCTAAATCCCTCACAAACCCTTTTTTCTCCTTTCACCCCAGAATTTCCAGGGTTTAGGACTTCTATATCCCCTGCTCTCCTCTAACCCCTCCTCCCCCTCAGTGGAGTTAGAAGACCCTGTAGTGTGCCACCCTGCGCGGTGTAAGATAGACGGCACCAATGTCTAACCCCTCCTCTCCCCTCAGTGGAGTTAGAAGACCCTGCAGAGTGCCACTCTGCGCAGTGTAAGAGTGACGGCACCAATGTCTAACCCCTCCTCCCCCTCAGTGGAGTTAGAAGACCCTGCATAGTGCCACCCTGCGCGGTGTAAGAGTGACGGCACCAATGTCTAACCCCTCCCCCTCAGTGGAGCCATAAGACCCCCCTCAGAGTGGAGATAGTGA
The DNA here is from genome assembly GCA_011033025.1 of Beroe forskalii. NCBI lineage: Eukaryota > Metazoa > Ctenophora > Nuda > Beroida > Beroidae > Beroe > Beroe forskalii. The sequence continues at coordinate 219,094 of WFMF01000260.1, read as the reverse complement.
CGGCACCAATGTTCAACCCTCCTCCCCCTCAGTGGAGACCCTGCAGAGGCTTCATAAGACCCTGCAAGTGCCACCCTGCGCGATGTAAGAGTGACGGCACCAATGTCTAACCCCTCCTCCCCTCAGTGGTGGAGCTAGAAGACCCTGCAGAGTGCCACCCCCCGCGGTGTAAGACCCTGCTGAGTGACGGCACCAATGTCTAACCCTCCTCCCCTCAGTGGGTTAGAAGGCCCTGCTGAGTGCCACCCTGCGCGGTGTAGGTGACGGCACCAATGTCTAACCCCTCCTCCCCCTCAGTGGAGTTAGAAGACCCTGCTGAGCGCCACCCTGCGCGGTGTAAGAGTGACGGCACCAATGTCTAACCCCTCCTCCCCCTCAGTGGAGTTAGAAGACCTTGCAAAGTGCCACCCTGCGCGGAGTTAGAAGACCCTGACGGCACCCAATGTCTACCCAATGTCCCTCCTCCCCCTCAGTGGAGTTAGAAGACCCTGCTGACGGCACCAATGCCTCCCCCCTCAGTGGAGTTAGAAGACCCTGCAGCGTGACGGCACCAATGTCCCTCCCCTCAGGTGGGTGAGTGACGGCACCAATGTCTAACTCCTCCTCCCCCCTCAGTGGAGTTAGAAGAGCCTGCAGAGTGTCACCCTGCGCGGTGTAAGTGGCACCAATGTCTAACCTCCCCCCCCTCAGTGGGTTAGTTAGATGGCACTAATGTCTAACCCTGCAGAGTGCCTCCTGCGCCCCTCAGTGGACCCTGCGTTAGAGTGACGGCACCAAGCAACCCCCTGCAAAAGTTGCCACCCTGCGCGGTGTAAGAGTGACGGCACCAATGTCTAACCCCTCCTCCCCCTCAGTGGAGTTAGAAGACCTGCAGAGTGCCACCCTGCGCGGTGTAAGAGTGACGGCACCAATGTCTAACCCTCCTCCCCCTCAGTGGAGTTAGAAGACCCTGCAAAGTGCCACCGCGATTGTAAAGTGACGGCACCAATGTCTAACCTCCTCCCCCCTCAGTGGAGTTAGAGAATGCCCCCAGAGTGCCTGCGGTGTAAAGAGTGACGGCACCAATGTCTAACCCCTCCTCCCCCTCAGTGAGTTAGAAGACCCTGCAGAGTGCCACCCTGCGCGGTGTAGAGTGCCACCCTGCGCGGTGTAGGTGACGGCACCAATGTCTAACCCCCTCCTCCCCCTCAGTGGAGTTAGAAGGCCCTGCAGAGTGCCACCCTGCGCGGTGTAAGAGTGACGGCACCAATGTCTAACCCCTCCTCCCAATGTCAACCCCTCCCCCTCAGTGGAGTTAGAAGACCTGCAGAGTGCCACCCTGCGCGGTGTAAGAGTGACGGCACCAATGTCTAACCCCTCCCCCCCTCAGTGGAGTTAGAAGACTCCCCTTGCAGAGTGCCACCCCTGCGCGGTGTAAGTGACGGCACCAATGTCTAACTCCTCCTCCCCCTCAGTGGAGTTAGAAGACCCTGCAGAGTGCCACCCTGCGCGGTGTAAGAGTGACGGCACCAATGTCTAACTCCTCCTCCCCCCTCAGTGGAGTTAGAAGACCCTGCAAAGTGCCACCCTGCGCGGTGTAAGAGTGACGGCACCAATGTCTAACCCCTCCTCCCCCCTCAGTGGGTTAGCACCAAAGACCCTCAGTGCAAAGTGCCCCCTCTCCCCTCAGTGGAGTTGAAGACCCTGCAGAGTGCCACCCTGCGCGGTGTGGAAGTGACGGCACCAATGTCTAACCCCTCCTCCCCCCTCAGTGGAGTTAGAAGACCTGCAGAGTGCCACCCTGCGCGGTGTAAGTGACGGCACCAATGTCTAACCCCTCCTCCCCTCAGTGGAGTTAGAAGACTTGGCAAAGTGCCACCCTGCCAAGCACCAATGCCAACTCCTCCTGCGCGGTTGCCCTAGTAAGGTGACGGCACCAATGTCTAACCCCTCCCCCCCTCAGTGGAGATAGAAGAGCCTGCAGAGTGCCACCCTGCGCGGTGTAAGAGTGACGGCACCAATGTCTAACTCCTCCTTCCCAGTTCCCCCTCAGTGGAGTTAGAAGACCCTGCAGAGTGCCACCCTGCGCGGTGTAAGAGTGACGGCACCAATGTCTAACCCCTCCTCCCCCCTCAGTGGAGTTAGAAGACCCTGCAAAGTGCCAACCTGCGCGGTGTAAGAGTGACGGCACCAATGTCTAACCCCCTCCCCCTCAGTGGAGTTAGAAGACCCTGCAGAGTGCCACCCTGCGCGGTGTAAGAGTGACGGCACCAATGTCTAACCCCTCCCCCCCTCAGTGGAGATAGAAGAGCCTGCAGAGTGCCACCCTGCGCAGTGTAAGAGTGACGGCACCAATGTCTAACCCCTCCTCCCCCCTCAGTGGAGTTAGAAGAGCCTGCAGAGTGCCACCCTGCGCGGTGTAAGAGTGACGGCACCAATGTCTAACCCCTCCTCCCCCTCAGTGGAGATAGAAGAGCCTGCAGAGTGCCACCCTGCGCGGTGTAAGAGTGACGGCACCAATGTCTAACCCCTCCTCCCTCCTCAGTGGAGTTAGAAGACCCTGCAGAGTGCCACCCTGCGCGGTGTAAGAGTGGCGGCACCAATGTCTAACCCCTCCTCCCCCTCAGTGGAGATAGAAGAGCCTGCTGAGTGCCACCCTGCGCGGTGTAAGAGTGACGGCAGCTACAAGTCCATGCAGTGTCTGACCCGGTACACCTGTCAGTGTGTGGACGCGGAGACAGGTGCTGTCCTTTCTGGCAGTGTACTTCCCTGTGGGGAACCTGTGGGACAGGCAGGGGATGAGAGGACGGGGCAGTGTGGATGTGTGGACGAGAGGGGACGGGGCATTGCCAGACTACCTAAACCTCCCTGCTTTACGCGTTAGTGAATCTTCTGTTACAGTGTTTCACTCCTTTGTCTTCTTCGCAGGACCTTAATAAAAATGCTTATGTCCTTATGATGAATTCCTATTGAAAAGTTTAAAAATGGCCAAGTTGGGCATATCGACAAAGGCTCTATTTTATTTTTATAACCTCAGGCCTAGGACCTCTGACCTGTCCTGAGAAGAGGAAGCAACAGAACCGACTAGGTTCTCTGTACGTGGTACAATGTGATGAGGAGGAACCGGACAAGTTAGTTGAAATGCTCTTTGGTTTATCCCCCCCCCCCCTGTTGTTTACTTCAGATGGAATTTTTTATACGGAATCTTGAACACAGCGTGCATTTATTTTCATTCGACCAGTGTTTATTTATCTTCTAGTTCAACACGGTTGACGGTGAGATTTCTAATCACTAATCATTGATTAGTGATTAGAAATCTCACCGCCAACCGTGTTGAGGTAGAATTTAGGATTTTAAAATTTACTCGTAATGCTCTAATGGTTGACCCCCCTATCAGGTATCAGATAAAGCAGTGTTTTAAAGACGAGGAGTGCTGGTGTGTGGACCTCTGAAGAAGATACACGGTCATTTGGGCCTCTCACCCAAATCACCTGCAAATGTGAGCGGGAGCAGGTCATTTTTTGGACCAAATCCCCTCGGGGTTATAGCACCCTACCCAACAGACCACGCCTGTACAGCAGGACGAACTGGGTAGCCTTCAGGGAATTCCACCTCACAGGTTTGTCTATTTGCACTCTGCCACCAGACCACGCCCTGTCTGCAGCAAGACAAACTGGAGTGCGGCTTCTCGGGGGAATTCCACCCTCTACAGGTTTCATATGATGACACCTAATGGATGAATAGTGATAGCCATAAACCCAATCATTATGTAGCCATAAAGATTTGTCATTAATTTTCCCGATGGATACTTTATGTGTCGTTGGCTATCATTACCTATTTCCAACTAATCGCAGCCTCATTTACCTGCAGATGGTGGACGGAGTATCGTACTGTGTGTACCAGGACTCAGGGAGATTTGTACCATTCTCAGAGGGAGCAGACATGCCGTGTCCTAGAACCAAGGATAACAGAGGTCAGTGGGGGGATCGATCTGATGATTCATAGGGTATGGGAACTACGGGCCTAAAAGTCAGTGCACTGATGGATTGTTGGATTTGTTGTCCAGTCTTAAGTATTCCTTGAAATTCAAGGAATACTGAAAGACTGAAGGGTGTACTAATTATATTTTGTACTGTTTCAGGGAACTGCGCTATAGATTACCATGAGACATGTAGAAGAGGGTATAACCACGAGACTAAGAGATTTGAGTATGAGGAGAGCTGCTCCAGACCCCACTGCGCCTCAGATGAGAGGTATCCCTTTATGTCATGTTAATCCAAAAAAAGAAACCTAGTGCAAGTCTCCATCATAATCTGGCTTTCAAGAATCGAATTCCACAAAAAACTGAATTCTCATCCTTTTTCAGGTACGTTAGCAGACAGTGTGAAGGAGACATCTGCTGGTGTGTGGACGTGGACACTGGTGCTCGACTACCTGGTACCACTGGTATCTCATACCAGGTGATTAGACAGACTTAAAATGACTCGGGACTGGAAATACTTCCTGAATATCCCTCGGAAATTGAAATAATATGACGATATTCTCCCTTGTTGCAAGTATTGCCTCTTGTTCACCTCCTGTCTTTCCTCCAAATATATATTGGAAATATTTGTGTCCACCCAACTACCCCATTCCTTCAGGTGGAGTGTGAGCCACACAGGTCAGGACGGTGTCCACACCAGTACCAGTTGAGATGTGAGGGTAACTAACAGCCCCATTCCTTCAGGTGGAGTGTGAGCCACACAGGTCAGGACGGTGTCCACACCAGTACCAGTTGAGATGTGAGGGTAACTAACAACCCCCATTCCTTTAGGTGGAATGTGAGCCACACAGGTCAGGACGGTGTCCACATCAGTACCAGTTGAGATGTGAGGGTAACTAACAACCCCATTCCTTTAGGTGGAGTGTGAGCCACACAGGTCAGGACGGTGTCCACACCAGTACCAGTTGAGATGTGAGGGTAACTAACAACCCCCATTCCTTTAGGTGGAATGTGAGCCACACAGGTCAGGACGGTGTCCACATCAGTACCAGTTGAGATGTGAGGGTAACTAACAACCCCATTCCTTCAGGTGGAGTGTGAGCCACACAGGTCAGGACGGTGTCCGCACCAATACCAGTTGAGATGTGAGGGCAACTACTACAAGGAGACCCAGTGCACTGATAGGTTCTGTTACTGTGTTTATGTGGACAGTGGCAAGGTAAGAGAAGAGTCGTGGTATTCGTGTCAACATCGAAACATAGTATTTATATCACACCATCGGACCTTACAAATTGCTTGATTCTCAATGCTAATTTTGATATTTTCAATTTTGTCTTCCCATTTACCAATGTCTGATAACTCTTTCCCAAGCTGATCTGGGGTTCGATGACACGAGGAGTAGCGAACTGCACGAGGCAGTATGACACGAGAGGGCACTGTAGGAGGGCTAAGGAGGAGGCCTGCAGGACTTACTACTTCGACTATCTGGGTACTCTGATTTCTGTGATAGTGATGCCTAATTCCCTCCTGTTTGGTTTATTTTCAGCCCTGAGGTCTAATCTAAACAATCCATATATCTGTGTGGTTAATTCTAACGTGTAATGACTAACTTTAGATATCATGGAGCCTCTAAGATCTTGATTCTTCCCGTAGGAACGTTCTCGAAGTTGCCAGACTGCGAGTTCACTAAGGAGTGTGACAGGGATGGAAACTTCCAGAAGATGGAGTGTGTGGGAGAGACCTGCACCTGCACCGATCCCAGGTCTGGTAACCCGCTGAGGGACACAGCCGGCCCAGTGGGGACCTTCACTTGTAATGAGAGGGGAGAGAAGATCATGATCATACTCAGGGATAGGACCAAGTGTGAGGTACAGGAACTCCCTTCAGCCTATAACTATCCCTAAATTTTTCATTCCTATCAGATTTACAAATTTATATATCCCCGGCCAACTAACCTTCCGTAAAGAAACCATTCCGTGGTCGCGCGCATCCGCCCCAGAGCAACTCTTGAAACAAGTCTTGAACTAATGAACTTTTGTAGTTTATTTCAACCCTCCCCTCAGATGGAAGGAGTAGAGCAGTGCACGAAGGAAGGTTGGTACCCCACACCAGACTGTTCTAACGGAGTGTGCTACTGTGTGTACGCAGACAGTGGGGCACCTATCTACGGTACAGAAGTGTCTGGGTCCTTCCCACCCTGTGATCAGAAGTTCGACGACAGATCTACTTGCAGGAAGTAAGTGAGAGCTGCTAGTGTATCACGGGATGTTCCCGGAGGGGATAATAAATGTATAGAAACTCGTACTCATACATCATCTCTAGTACTTTCCCAGATTAAGATATAACCCATTCCCCCTCTCCCTCTCCCACTCCCCCAGATATAACCCATTTTCCCCCTCTCTCCCTCTCCCCCATATGTAACCCACTCCAACTCTCCCAGATTTAACCCTCTCCAACTCCCCCAGATATAACCCACTCCCCAGATATAACCCATTCCCCCTCTCCAATTCCCCCTCTCCCATTCCTAGTCTTCCACTCCCCCAGATATAATTCTCTCCCATTCCCCCAGATATAACGAGGAGGCGTGTCCGCACCGCTACGAGGACGGACAGATCATCATTCCGTCCACCTGTCCAGGGGAGTTGGAATGCTGGGACAACGGACTCTTTGCTCCCAACCAGTGCCGGTCAGACGGCATGTGCTTCTGTGTCACTGTCACGTTAGTGTACTTCGCTATCAGATGATTCATTGCAAGCAGACCCCGTCACTGAAATGATAAATGAATTCGTGCTGCAAAATATCAGAATTTCAGCATTTCACCCCCGACCCATATTCTGCCCTCCTCCTTCTCGCCTGCTTACATGTGACTGTCTCCTCTTCTCCCCTCCTCCTCTCCTCTTAACATGTCTCCTCCAGTACGGGTGAGGTAATAGAAGGCACGTTCGCGGAGCGTGGCAAGTTGGCGTGTGACGAGTTTGGTAACGTTGAGATCCTCCCCACCTCCCCTCCCACGGCCTGTCAGGCCCAAGACCGGTTCAAGTGCGACTCTTTCGGCAACTTCCTGCCCAGACAGTGCGACGGGGGCGTCTGCTTCTGTGTCTACGTAGACAGTGGCAGAGTGGTGACTGGGTCCCATGTCATCTTACAAGAGGTAGTCAGGGAGACCTGTTGGAAATCCTATCTTCTTTTTTGAACTTTTAGTGCTAGTTCGCTTCAAGTGTTCAAGTATCTTCCAGTAAACTTTTTCCCTTCAGGCACGTTCGAAGGAGTGTGAAGATACGATGGATTTGAGAAGTCAGTGTGAGATTGAGAGGGATGAGGCATGTCTTCCTTCCTTCAACAGAAAAACATGTGAGCAATACAAATAACAAACCCTTTTCTTTTCCTTTCACCCCAGAATTTCATGGTTAAGGACTTCTAGTTCCCCTCCTGCTTTCCTCTTACTCCTCCCCCTCAGTGGAGTTAGAAGACCCTGCAGAGTGCCACCCTGCAAGTTGTAAGACTGACGGCACCAATGTCTAACCCCTCCTCCCCCCTCAGTGGAGTTAGAAGACCCTGCAGAGTGCCACCCTGCGCGGTGTAAGAGTGACGGCACCAATGTCTAACCCCTCCTCCCCTCAGTGGAGTTAGAGGACCCTGCAGAGTGCCACCCTGCAAGTTGTAAGACCCGACGAGCACCAATGTCTGACAACCCCTCCTCCCCCCCCTCAGTGGAGTTAGAAGACCCTGCAGAGTGCCACCCTGCGCGGTGTAAGAGTGACGGTAGCAATGTCTAACCCTCCCCTCTCAGTGGAGTTAGAAGATCCTGCAGAGTGCCACCCTGCGCGGTGTAAGAGTGACGGCACCAATGTCTAACCCCTCCTCCCCCCTCAGTGGAGTTAGAAGACCCTATAGAGTGCCACCCTGCGCGGTGTAAGAGTGACGGCACCAATGTCTAACCCCTCCTCCCCCCTCAGTGGAGTTAGAAGACCCTGTAGAGTGCCACCCTGCGCGGTGTAAGAGTGACGGCACCAATGTCTAACCCCTCCTCCCCCTCAGTGGAGTTAGAAGATCCTGCAGAGTGCCACCCTGCGCGGTGTAAGAGTGACGGCACCAATGTCTAACCCCTCTTCCACCTCAGTGGAGTTAGAAGACCCTGCTGAGTGCCACCCTGCGCGTTGTAAGAGTGGGGGCACCAATGTCTAACCCCTCCTCCCCCTCAGTGGAGTTAGAAGACCCTGCAGAGTGCCAACCTGCGCGGTGTAAGAGTGACGGCACCAATGTCTAACCCCTCCCCCCTCAGCGGAGTTAGAAGACCCTGCAGAGTGCCATCTTGCGCGGTGTAAGAGTGACGGCACCAATGTCTAACCCCTCCCCCCTCAGTGGAGTTAGAAGACCCTGCAGAATGCCACCCTGCGCGGTGTAAGAGTGACGGCACCAATGTCTAACCCCTCCTCCCCCCTCAGTGGAGTTAGAGGACCCTGCAGAGTGCCACCCTGCAAGTTGTAAGACTGACGGCACCAATGTCTAACCCCTCCTCCCCCCTCAGTGGAGTTAGAGGACCCTGCAGAGTGCCACCCTGCAAGTTGTAAGACTGACGGCACCAATGTCTAACCCCTCCTCCCCTCAGTGGAGTTAGAAGACCCTGCAGAGTGCCACCCTGCGCGGTGTAAGAGTGACGGCACCAATGTCTAACCCCTCCTCCCCCTCAGTGGAGTTAGAGGACCCTGCAGAGTGCCACCCTGCAAGTTGTAAGACTGACGGCACCAATGTCTAACCCCTCCTCCCCCCTCAGTGGAGTTAGAAGACCCTGCAGAGTGCCACCCTGCGCGGTGTAAGAGTGACGGTAGCAATGTCTAACCCCTCCCCTCTCAGTGGAGTTAGAAGATCCTGCAGAGTGCCACCCTGCGCGGTGTAAGAGTGACGGCACCAATGTCTAACCCCTCCTCCCTCAGTGGGGGGGATGAAGCCCAAAAAAAACCAAGCCCCACCCTACTTTTCCGATTCTTGGGCTAGGTTTTTTTTGGTTTTTTTAAGTTTTTTTTGGTTTTTTTTGGGTTACATTTTATTAATTTCTAGCACCTTTCCAAACGATTTTTAGGTTAAAATTCGATTGTTTTATGATGTCTACCATATGACTGTAGATCCACAGGAGCTTGGTATGTAGCCTAAACGACCTATAATTGTGTAAGTTACTGAATATAATAGAATATTTTCACTCATCTAATCGTTCTGAAATTGGTACTTAACTCCTTACACTGGAGTCTGGTGGGTACTTTTTCCAGGTCAGGTCCAATCGAGCTTAGCCTAAGGGGTCATATTACTGTTCTAGGACATAAATGTTTATCAAAAGCTGTTTGAACATGGTCCTTATTATAGAGTTATGAGCTTATCTGAGCTTCTTGTCAATTGTATTTTATGTACATACTTAGGCTGATCCTCAGCTTTATTGCTCCTGCTTTATTGAGTCCTGGAAGACCTTTTTTGGGCCTAACATTCCTCCCTGCTGAACCAAGACAATCATATCCTAACACTACCTGACTGAGTGACCCTAACCCCTGGGGATACTTCACAGAACCTTTTCTGGCCCTTAATTTTGAGCATATTATAACTAAAGGCATATACATCGCAACATTATTACCAGAAGGTGCAGCGCTAGCCCTGTATGGAGCCCTACGGTTTTCAGTTCCTTGTTTAATGAGCCATGCATAGGACATCACCACATTCAGCCAGGCAAGAGTCTTGCCTGGCTGAATGTGGTGGATGTCCTAGCTGCATGGCTCATTAAAGACATGTAGGTTCTCTCCACTCCAGCATGGACATAAGTTGCATATTATATACCGCCAGCACACAGGAAATATTTCTTTTTTGCTTTGGAGGGTAGGTGAATCAAAAGGGCGCTGCAGACGGCAAACCCTTACCAACCCCAGAGAAAATTTGACTGACCTTTTCCTGATACCTATTTGACGTTTCACTTACCCCTAGCAAGAAGTTAAAACCTGAGTGACCTTCTTGCCTCTTCTGACTGCAATAGTGGTCCCTTCATGACCATTGGCTGACTTCATGCTGAACCGGGGCTGTCCCTTAATAACAACTGAATGAGTGATTATCTGATGTCTTGATTGTCTTCACTCAACTTCTTCCCTCAAAAGCCTTTTGATCCCATGGTAGTATGGCGACCCGTTGCTTAACCTTGTCTAACTCCTGGCTCCTTATTCTGACCATTAACTTGATATTGGACAATCATAAGTGACTGTCTCCCTGGCGACCCTTGGCTATCCTTTGAAATGGTGACTTTTCCAAAACACCTTGTTGATCTCAGATGACACTAGTCTGAACTTTATCAGCCATGAGCAAACCAGTGAGCCCTAAGAAACCCCCTGGTTCACTAGCACTTGGCAGTTTGCAGGGCCCCTATGTCCTTATTTCAGCACTGAGTGGCCCCCCTGGCCTGGTGATTCAAGTGTCTGACCACTATTAACCCCCCTGCTGATCATGCTGGCTGACTCTCGGCAACTCTGAGCAGTGCTTTTGCTGATAGTTCACCAAAACAATGCCTTAATGTACTGATTATGTCATATAAAACACCACAAATCACCCAAAACATCGATAAAACTAACGAATATTGTTTGAAACTATTGTAATATCAATAACAACACATTAATAGCATCAACAGTCCATATTGGCATGAAAAGTCAAAATTTTGAAAAAACCTAACCCAAAAAACCAAAAAAACCAAAAAAACCAAAATACCAAAAAACCAAGGCCCACCCTACTTTTCCGATTCTTGGGCTAGGTTTTTTTTGGTTTTTTTTGGTTTTTTTTGGGCTTCATCCCCCCCCTCAGTGGAGTTATAAGACCTTATAGAGTGCCACCCTGCGCGGTGTAAGAGTGACGGCACCAATGTCTAACCCCTCCTCCCCCTCAGTGGAGTTAGAAGACCCTGCAGAGTGCCACCCTGCGCGGTGTAAGAGTGACGGCACCAATGTCTAACCCCTCCTCCCTCCTCAGTGGAGTTAGAAGACCCTGCAGAGTGCCACCCTGCAAGTTGTAAGACTGACGGCACCAATGTCTAACCCCTCCTCCCCCTCAGTGGAGTTAGAAGATCCTGCAGAGTGCCACCCTGCGCGGTGTAAGAGTGACGGCACCAATGTCTAACCCCTCCTCCACCTCAGTGGAGTTAGAAGACCCTGCTGAGTGCCACCCTGCGCGTTGTAAGAGTGGGGGCACCAATGTCTAACCCCTCCTCCCCCTCAGTGGAGTTAGAAGACCCTGCAGAGTGCCAACCTGCGCGGTGTAAGAGTGACGGCACCAATGTCTAACCCCTCCCCCCCTCAGCGGAGTTAGAAGACCCTGCAGAGTGCCATCTTGCGCGGTGTAAGAGTGACGGCACCAATGTCTAACCCCTCCCCCCTCAGTGGAGTTAGAAGACCCTGCAGAATGCCACCCTGCAAGTTGTAAGACTGACGGCACCAATGTCTAACCCCTCCTCCCCCCTCAGTGGAGTTAGAAGACCCTGCAGAGTGCCAACCTGCGCGGTGTAAGAGTGACGGCACCAATGTCAACCCCTCATCCCCTCCTCAGCGGAGTTAGAAGACCCTGCAGAGTGCCATCTTGCGCGGTGTAAGAGTGACGGCACCAATGTCTAACCCCTCCCCCCTCAGTGGAGTTAGAAGACCCTGCAGAATGCCACCCTGCGCGGTGTAAGAGTGACGGCGCCAATCTCTAACCCCCCCCCCTCAGTGGAGTTAGAAGACCCTGCAGAGTGCCACCCTGCGCGGTGTAAGAGTGACGGCAGCTACAAGTCCATGCAGTGTCTGACCCGGTACACCTGTCAGTGTGTGGACGCGGAGACAGGTGCTGTCCTGTCTGGCAGTGTCCTTCCTGTGGGGGAGCTGCTGTGTGGACAGGAGCAGTGTGATGAGAGGACGGGGCAGTGTGGCTGTGTGGACGAGAGGGGACGGGGCATTGCCAGACTACCTAAACCTCCCTGCTTTACGCGTTAGTGGATCTTCTGGTGAAGTGTTTTACTCCTGTCTTATTTTTGCTTTTGCAATATGGGAGGACACCAATACTTCATAAATGCTTATGATGAATTTCTATTGAGAAAAGCCCAGGTGTGTTACTGTTCTTGTAACTCCACTTTATAATTTCCTAAGGTCTAGGACCTCTGACCTGTCCTGAGAAGAGGAAGCAACAGAACCGACTAGGTTCTCTGTACGTGGTACAATGTGATGAGGAGGAACCGGACAAGTGAGTTGCCCTAATCTTCTTTGGCTTACCCCTCCCTCTCCCCCTCTGTTGTTTACTTGTATCCTGATGGAACGTGTCATAATCATATAAAATCAGTGAAGACAGCGCGCATCAGTATGATCGACCAGGTAACTGATCAGACGTTCCTGGTCCTAACCCAGAATCCCTGATGGCTGATCACACCCCTCCCCCCCAGGTACGAGATAAAGCAGTGTTTTAGAGACGAGGAGTGCTGGTGTGTGGACCCTCTGAACGGTACTCAGATACACGGGTCATTTGGGCCTCCTCACCAAGTTACCTGCAAATATGAGTCGGGAACTTTTAGGGTTTTTTCATTGTTATGTTTTGAGAACATTGTTTTGTTTTGAGCAATCCGCCCATGTTATTCTGATAAAAGTTCTTATTCTGTCTACCCTTGTCAGATGATCCGCCGTGTGTGAGACAACAGAAAGCTGAGATAGCAGCTGCAGTGAGTTACGAGGGGTTCTACCCTGTCTCCATGTACAAGATAACACAGGTATCTGTCCTCCCTATTGGGACGTGACCCAATCAACAGGGGATCAAAAGTTCATTTTACTCGAGAATTCTCTTTACTCGTCGGGTTGTCTGTAAGCATTCTTTACACGCTTACATTTCCTCACACTGACTCATTCTGTTCCACTTCTCCCCCTTGAAATATCGCTGACATCTAGAAATTTCTCTGATAGCTTCACTCAGCTTCACCCCTCTCCTTCCTCCCCAGTGTGAGCCGGACGGAGAGTTCTACCCACAGCAGTGTGACGTCATCACTAAGGAATGCTGGTGTGTGGACGAGACCGGGATAGAGATAAAGGGCACCCGGGCCCTCCCCTGGATATCAGACGTGCGGTGTGTTAGGATCAGTCCGCCCAACTACTCCCAGAGAAAACCTCGCGTCACTGTCAAGTGTCCGAGCAACCTGCCTGCTGTCTTCTGTCCCAGAAACAACTGCAAAAGTTAGTATGAAATATCTCTTAGCTCATCCTGTCCTGGAAGTTACGATGAGTCTTTTTCGTTTTAAAGCTAAGAATTCCTAAGAATACCAGACCAGTGATTTTATCACCCCAGCCCTGGTCTTATGACCAATGAACATGATTTAAGATATTGATACCTCCCTGATCTCAACCGTTGTCCCCTGCTCTCACAACCCCACTAGCATAACTTCCACTCAGGAGGGCGGTGTCCTGCCTCCCCCACAGCGGAGTGTATCCAGTACCGGTGTAGGACCTGCGACGCTCTCTTCTACAACCCTGACACCTACCACCCTGTCACCTGCCTCTGTGAGTTGACACCTACCACCCTGTGACACAGGGTGACAACAGGGTGACACCTTCCACCCTGTCACCTGCCTCTGTGAGTTGACACCTGGCACCCTGTGATACAGGGTGACAACAGGGTGACAACAGGGTGATGACACCTTCTACCCTGTCACCTGCCTCTGTGAGTTGAGAAATGCCACAAGGTGACACAGGGTGGCAGGTGCCACCCTGTCACCTGCCTCTGTGAGTTGACACCTGCAAGAAGACACGATTTGACGTCATCCATTGACAAATTCCGTTCATGAAAATGACGTCATGAGTTCTGAAAATGCGCAGTTTTTTTCAATTTCAATCATCAATTTAATAATTAAGTTCGATCAAATCCAGCCATTCCGTTCCTCAGACCACAAGTTCTCGTGTTTCTACGATGGTAATTACTACCAGCACGGTGAGGAGTTCAACATGGGCTGCAGTCTTACCTGCTACTGCTACCAGGTACCTTTGTAACCAGGAACTGTTTTCTTATTATAGTTCAAACCTGGTAAAAATTAGAATATTACCAGGTTGAACCCTCGTCACTTATTCTCTTATTATCGCACTATACCGCAGTACAAATGCATGATTCCCAATTACTCCTATACGTACTACTTCTAAAATAGACAATGGGTACGGTACGACGCCTTGACCATGATGTGTATCCTTAGGGCGGGTTGCGGTGCAGAGCGCGGTGCCTCCTCAGAAACAAACCCTCCTGCACGGACCCTGTCATCATCCAGGATCCTCTGGATGAGTGCTGCAAGATATACGCCTGCAGAGGTTGGTGCTACACTGAGCTGCCGATTCTTTACTCTTTGTTGTGTTGTATAGTCATAGACTAGAAGTATATTCCCCTTACACTTCCGTGGTATTATTTCTGTTCTTAAATCAAGTAATGAATTAATAACTGTTAAATGCTGCATTGATTACAACGTGAAATTTACAATTACATGAATCTTTTTCCCAGATAAAAGCTTCATGAACGAGTCAATATCTCTGTTTGATGATCTGAAGAGCCGGCGTAGGAAGAGGGACCTTGGAATTACTTATTTGAAGAATGACTGATATTTAAGAATTTTTAGTTTTATAGGAATAGGATTTGGCTAGGGTATTTGTTTTGGATTTAGAGATGTGTATGCAAATTGAATATGAAATGAAATGAAAAAAAGGTGAGATAACAATTAACAAATGAATTTCATTCAAAACGGTCAGTCGCAAGACGATCTGAATTTCTGATAAGAAAGATTTAATTTTGATTGAGAATCATTTTACGTTTAATTTTATGATCATTATGGCAACGTTATTGTTTCATGTCTGCTAGAAGTAGAAGTATGAATTAAAAATTTAGATTGTTTCAAACACCTGTACTTAATCCAGTTCCAATATGCGGGCTTTGGAATGGAATTTTAGATTTGATTTTGAATAATCTTGTTCGTGTTGTAACTACTAACTAGGATCTTATAGTTGATAACGGTAACCCGTGGCCCAATACTCAATAGAATTTGATTTCTTGATTCAATTCAGATTCGATTGTGATAGTAATTTTGATTTTTGTAATTAACTGGTAACTTTCAATTTTAATCTCAATCTCATTTTTCAAAGAATTTATGTTCTTTAATTTGACATTTTGACCCTTGTCACATAATCATCGCTTGTAGCTGAACAGAAAATGATATACTATTGTCAATGCCAGTCGTTCGACGGACGTTGCCGGGTTTCCGTCCATACTCCATGTCCATTTCTTCTGACTGGATGGCTAACAACAAACAAGAAAGCGCAGCGCAAATGTGACCGGTGACCGTCCAAATGTGGAACATTGCGCACGTGGGGTAGGGTAGTATTCTCCATTTCTACAAACCCTCTCGCCTTCGGCGGGCGCGCGCTTCCTATGCCCGCGCCGCATTGCCAGGCGTTGCCTGGCCCCCTCGCGCGCGCAACGTCTGGCTAGGGGTCAGGCAACGCCTGACAATCCAAATGTGGAACGTTGCGCCGCGCGCGAGGGTAGGGTAACATCCTTCGAATAAGCATCTGGTTAAGTGAACATAGCATACGGGTGTGTACGCGCCGCGCGCTTCCCTGCGAGGAAGCAGGAAGCGAGCCACACAGAGATATGCGTTTAATAGGTGTGTGTGCGCGACGCGCGCTTCTGATTTTTTAACGCATACAGGCAGGGGTATACGTATACGTGTTTAGCAAAGATATACGTGTTTAGCAACCCTCGGCCTCGCGCGTGCGAAGCGCGACGCGACGCCAAGACTCGCATAAAATTTAGAATCAAAGATTTGAAATAATGGGTCCGGCAGGGTCATACAAGGCCACAAGGGTAACATTTTATTAGAATTGTGAATATTGTTATGAATTGCGATGATTGAATACCAATTGCAATAATGGCATAATATTTTATGTTATGTGAGGGTTTGATTCCTCAATGATAAAATCTCAATGAGAAATTATTAATTAAACCATTTTCTCATTTCCTATTTTGTAATTTTGTGCTTCATTGAATTCGTTGATCAATTCAAATAAACTGGGGAACCTGTTTTATTTTGAAACGAAACATATAAGTAAGAAATGTTTTTAAAAATTATTTAATTGATTGGAGTAGTGATTGATATTGTTTGAGTTGTTGTTGCAATGGATCATGCTGATGATAATGTTGACTTGTGGGATAAGTGGATAAAGAGAAAACTAAAGATTTTGAGTTGTCCTAGTACCAAGGAGTTGACTGTTAACCACTGTGAATTAATTGGAAAGGATAAACTCGCTGCAATGCTTTGTCAAGCTTTCGTCCATATATCAGATATGCACCGTACTGTTCGAGGGTTGGAGGAAGAGAATCATAATATGCAGGTAAAGCATGATGAGTCACTGAAGACTTCTCCCTTCAGCCAAATCTCTGATGAGATGGTTGTGCTGCAAAGGAAGCTTATTGAGTCTCAGGAGAATGTGGTACAGCTTCAGAAGCAGTTGCTGGAGTTTAAAGATAAACAGTTGTGTGCAGTAACATCATGTGTGAAGTCATCTGTCCAGGAAACAGTCAAAGAGGAGTTCAAGAGCTACAGCTCCGTTGTGAAGTCAGGACTGCATGAGCAGACATCAGTGACACCAGCCAGCATTGTGTCTGTTGTTAAGAAAGTTGTAGAGGAGGAGGACAGGAGCCGAAACATCATGGTATTTGGTCTGGCAGAGGAGGACAAGGAGGACCTCAATGAGAAGATATGTAGCATCATGGAAGTAATTGGAGAAAAACCAAAGATGGAGGTGTTTAGAGTGGGCAAGGCTAAGGGCAGTAGACCACGCCCTGTCAAGGTTGCCTTGACCAGTTCCTTGATTGTTTCAGAGGTCATTGCTAAATCTCCCCTACTCAATGAGAAGGACAAGTATAAGAGTGTTTTCCTGTCTCCCGACAGGTCCCACGATCAGAGGCTTGCACACAGGACTCTTGTTGCAGAGTTGAAGAGGAAGAAGGCTGATGAGCCTAACAAGCGACATTTCATCAGAAATGGAACTGTAAACAGTGTCGAGAAGACTGTGTGACAGAAGTTAATGACAGTATGCCATCAACATACTGTCAAGTTTTTGAATAGCAGACTTTTATGCATATGGATCTTTGTATATATGGGTGTTTTTTTAACAACTTAGATGAACAATTTACTTATAGTTAAATATTTTGAGTACCTTGTTTAGGGTACATGCTAAAATGATAAAGTGTGATGAAAGAATTTTCTGACTAATTGAGTTGCTTTATGGCAAAATCTTTACATTACATTACATTATAATTTTGTGCAGTTTTCACATCATAATCTCGGAATGTTGTGTTACACACAATATGTGGAGTTCCTGAAGAATTGATTTTTAATCAGTAGAATAGTGTGGGTTTGATTTCATTACTGAGATTTCTGTGTTTCACTGCAATAATCAATCATATCAAACACATGGTACAGCTGTGCAATATTTTAAGTTGATGCAGTTTTCTTGTTTTTAAATAATATCAAATGGGCACCTGTGTTTAAAGGTGCATAAAGAATGTAAACAAAGCGTGATTAATATATTGCTTCTTGAGAAGAGATGGTTAAATACTATGAATCTTCTGTTCTATTCCATCCCATTCTATTCCATCCCATTTATTAGTATACAAAACGTATATACCCCAAAAGTGACTCCACTGAGTCACCATGTCTATCAATGATAGACCCTTTGGAGGGACGGGCCCCACATCAGTGGGCCTGGTATCACCAGGCAAGAGTCACCACTAACAACAAATTATTATTTCACCCATCCAAAGTATGACCCATCCACTGTAATCAGTAAATCATAATATGTGTATTCTATCTATGTGTTATGTATGGATCCATGTGTTATGTCTGGATGCTTCATATTTTCGAAAGAAGCCAAATGTCACAGACTGCTAATGCAAGTACTACAACTACAACAATTTTATTCTTGATCTGGATGATTAGAATGATGATTGAATATGTTTAAGGACTCCAAAGCCATTTTTAATGTTATTTGATAGGTTTATGAGGTGTAATGGGGGAGGAAGTCCCAGAACGGAGATTAACAAGAGCTTTACAGAGGAGCAATAGTGATCGCACCAGAAATAAGGAAAATGGTACAGACAGTTCAAGTCAGGTGGTTGCTTTGGATGGCTTAAATCAAGTCTCTACTGTTTAGTTTCTTTAGTTCTTTCTTCCTCAAAAAGTTAATTTGATTTTCATAATGTACACTTGTATGTAAGCATTGAATACTGTATGGACATTGTTTCTACTCCATCAATCCAATCTGTCTGAAGACTAACACATCCATTCTAATGTATAGGAATACAGGCATTGATTATGAAATGCCTGCTTAATAATAAAAATTCATTTAAAGGTTACTGCAACTGTAGTTTCACAAAGTGATAGTAAAAAGTCAGATAAGGGATCAGTTAAGCCTAGCCAGAGAAAGAATTTTGCTTGCTCTGTAAATGATGTGGATTATTTCATTGAAGGTTAGTCAATTTATAAACCTGACCTGTAAAAACCTAACCTGTAGAAAAGTTAGGTTGTTCAGTGTAAGTAATTGGTCTTTAAAATTGTGGTTATGATATCACTCTGCTATTTGTGTCATTGAAAAATTTCTAACTCTGTGATATGATATAATTTGTTTGATATTATTGAAAATCAAGCATGACCAAAAATGCAACATCCTCATTCATTGAAAACCTTTTTATCTAGTTCCTGATATATGAATGGAATTAGGTATTTGATTTGTCCCAATTGCCCCGAAAACACAGTCCAAAATTCAAAAAAGGAAATCTAGGACAGTGACACTCCTTCTCTATTCAGCTATCATGTTCATTCTTTATTAATCATATCTTAAGTCGCCACTACCCTGCAGATACTGTATATGTTGATAGTCACCGGCCTGATATACCATGGTACATTGGAACCATCAAAGAAGTGAAGCATGTAAGTAATAGGTAGTGAATGTTTCATCTACTATTACAAAGATTTTATCACCCATACAGTATATGATTCCTACTGAATTGTTTTTATCATGACGTGTCATTGCATCAATCATCATCCATCAATCCTTCATTGTGATATCATAATCTTGTGACATTGGTCAAGTACCAACTGTTTACATGGAAAGCTTAGGTGGATTCAAATTAGAATTAGATATATAAATATATACAAGCTTTGAAATCAGCTGCCCTTACAGCAATACAGCAGGTAGTAGGTCAGTTGTAAAAATTCTGAGTAAAATCCCAACTAGGAAACCTTCATCATCCACAAAATATAGCTCGTCAGTTTTGGAATGAATAGCTGTTCTTGATCACCTGAAGTGACCTTATTTTCATTTTGATTTTTGATCGTCCTGCTACTCATGTAACATGTTGAGCATTTCCCACCATTGCATAGTTGCATTATTTTATGTTTTCTCATTCCAATCCTAACTTCAATAAAGATAGTTCACCGAAACATCAACCTCAATTCTTAAGAACTTTTTAATGAGCTCTAATAGGAATTTCATTATATACTGGAGTACTGAGTAGAGGGTACATTTTCTTAATGGCCTATCACTTGTATGATACATGAAAACTCATAAATTCTTCAAAGCTGAGCATCACCATGTAATTCTTTAATCCTCAGAAACCCAAGGAATCTGTGTTGATTGAGTGGTTCTACAGGACAAGCGAGTTACCTGAGACAATATATCAAACTCTTCTGAAAGATAGAACTACTGAAAGTTCCAGTGAGTTTTGTTCAGCATATATTACACGAAAGTTATTAAAGAGAGTTAAACGTTTCAATTGGTTATGTACTTTTGTAGAAGACCCCATAATTTGGGTGACTAAATAATTGTTTCAACAAATGATAGATATTAAACGTGTATCTTCGATGAAATGAAGACTTTTATAATGCGTGATTTCATACAGGTGTAAGCTAGCTAATCAAGTTTAAATCAATACTCATAAAATGAACATAATATGAGTCTAAGATAATTGCTTAACTATAAGATAGCTATGTTTAATGTTAATGAACGAAGTCTTTAAAGCTCATTAAATTCACTGCTCTTTGAGAAGGCTTATCATGTTTAAATTATAGTATATCCGTGGACCCATCAAGCCTCCCTGAAAGCCCTTAATATGGCATCAAGCCTCCCTGAATGCCCTTAATATGACATCAAGAAGTAGGTATAAAGTTTTGCCGACCACACGGATACGTAAACACGATTAATTACACAGTTACAACGCAGCCTGTATACCTCCTACCACTAAATTCTCTGTGCATTAACTACATCAGTCTTTCCCGAGGCTTTTAATGAATCCTACTATTGTACGATCCTATAAGTGTACCACGGAATATAGGTCAGCTTTGAGACGGATATTAGCGTATAGCAGGTACTTTATTGATTATATTTGCAGGTAAAATGAAGCTATTAGAGAACCCCAATTACAAAGCCAAGGAACTGTTTTCATCGCAGTGTTCTGACTACTGCTCGCTGCAGGCTTTGAGGTGAGCTATAATTGGGGGATTGTAAATAAAGCTTATAGTCATGAGTATTGGGGCACTTGGATGCTAGTAGGTACTGTACAGTCTACTCACTTACTCAGAACGCTAACTTACTACACTCACTCGCACAATACATAATACACTCCGTCGGGTTCAGAACAATTACCAATACCAAGATACAATATTCAAAGCACACCACATTATATACATAGTACATTATACAATACATTATACAAATCCATTGTACAACCCAGCACACGCATCAGGCCGTACACAGCACACGCATGACGCCAAAACATGGCACGCTGCTAGAGAACATAGTACACACAACCTACACACATCAGTGAAATCCATACTACTCTGGTTTATCTTAGCATGGTTTTGTACTAACTTGACACTCTTCAGTTTTTACCGGGTATGATTATTTATCAAAGAACACGTACGTGGATCCAATTCAGTGGTTTCTCGATTACAACTACTCTAATCCATTGACAGTTCCCAATAACATCTAACACTGGAGTGCATGGAGAGATCTAAAGCTTTGCGTACTCCATTTTATGGGTCTGCGAATCAAAGGAATATTGATGGCGGTAGGGGAATGGTGGTGCTATTGTTGTACTTATCTGTGTCGTGCCAGGAGTGATACAGTTCACCAGTCATCAATTCGCCGTTCTAACTGCGATCATTGCGTCATTGTCAAGCGCCTATTATTGCTGCGCAACCTATTGTAACCGTATAATGCAACTATGTAGGTACCTACACGATGCTCCTATGCGTCACATGTATTCATGAGAATAATGATGAATATGTCGCATTGCGCGAAGAACTCAGCAGTTTGTGTGGTTGTGACCCCAGGAAAAAAATCGCAAAATGTAGAAAACTTGCAAAACGTGATTTATTTCAAAATCTAATATCCATCTTTGATAATGGTAGACTCATTAAGTCATTACACATTTGCCACAAAATAAAAGATATGTTCTGGTTAGTCACTTTTCCAGTCCTTACAAGGTTGTGAGTATATTTCTCAAAATTACAGCAAAAATAGGATGCGTAGTTTTTGGCAAAGACTGCCGTATTTGTTCTCTCCAATTTTGAAATTTCACTTCAATTTAAAATCAGCCGCATTTTTCGCCTTAACAACCTCAATCGAAATTTTTCTTCAGAAGAAATAACGTCGTATTTTTTGACGCTTTTCCCCGTATCATTGTTACGAAGTGCAATGCATCCTGAGAGAGGAAGGACGGAGGGGAAGGTTATTTCCCGTGTTTTGCACAATGAATTGTTCAATGTCTGCATGTTTTAATCAAAAGGTCAGTGTCTTCTTCCACCAGTCCATATATGGTATAAATGGAGTCCTACGTAGATTACCTTTCATCTCCGGCAGGAAGATGAGGATGACGTATTCCAGCATTATTATTTTTTAGTATTTGTCCCCGGAACCGCGCACCAAATGACACGACTGTGGAGAGAGACAATAGAGAGTGGAGTTTTGTGTTGGGGTAGAAAAATGTCGAGAGTGAAGGCGATACCTTAGTTTAGAATTATGTTGCGGTATAGGAATGTCTAACAGTCTAACATGTTCAGTGTTCACCGTTTTCCGCTTACTGGCTCACATCGCGACGCTATGTCACCAGACGTTCTACTTGTAGTGAAACTGTTACGAAAACGTTTAAAACCTAGATTCGCAGAGGACCAGCGGAATCAGTAGTAGCAGCTGTTGTGACAATCTAATGGAATCAGCCTAAGCAGGATGGTACATCATGGACTCTCACCAATTCCAGCACTTGTGCGTGAAATAAATAGTCGTGATCATAATATATAACCCGACTAAAGAATTAAATCTATAACGTCTAGCAAATAATATGTTATGTAAAAGTAACAAGTCTGTTCTTGTTAATCTTTAGTCCCTTTACAGATACTATATAGCACTAGACGTAGCAACCCTGTACACCGATAATGGAAACATTATGTAGCATACTTCTATATATAAAGCATTTACAGTTACTAGCCACATGTGTGTGTGTGTACCTACATAGTATATTATTATTATTAAGTCTAGGGCAATGTGTCACTTCCCCTCCAATTTGAAGTGTCAAAAGACCGCCTTATGGCGGACGTAATTAAACAGACACTTATGTGCTATTTCTGACGTAGGTCCGTGAAAGGCAGGTGTGTATCTGTGTGTGTAGGAGGAGGAGGAGGAGGAAATATTGCTCCAGCTAGGTGGTAGTGTGATGATCTGTCTTTCAATCACGCTTCAAACGACAACAATTGTGCGGGCTGTGGAAATCGAGGGTTTACAGACGGCTACCCGAGCAGTTTCGAGAGGTTTCTATTTTTATAGAGATTCTGGAGGTTTCGTTTTCTTTTGTAATACTCCAAAATAAGTTGCTCGAACGAGTGAAAATTAGGTGCGCATTTGCGTGATTCACACCCTTATAACCTGTAACACATTCCTCCCTAGTTCTGAGTGTGTGATGTAAATCCTTGTGACATGAATAACGCCTTAACCACAGGTTCACCTGATACCAGCTACCACCAAGACTGCTGTATGCTGAAGTGAGCTGCACTCTAAATTAGAAATACAGATGGTAATGGTCCTCGAAGCCTTTATAACATACATAGACACACCCCTATCGGCCCTATCTTGGGATACTTCTCGAGGGCACAGCCTGAGAGATGTGTCCGGTCTAAGCCTGAACCCATAGGGCGTGGGTGTAAACCAAAATGAACCCGATCGGCGATCAGGCTAGGAAACGACCGGTTAACCGAACCGAAACCGAAATACCGGTTAACCGGGTGTTTTCAGCCAACCGAAACCGAAACCGTAACCGAATATTCTGATTTCGCAATTAACCGTTTGGTGAAATCGGTCGGTTAACCGAACCGTAACCGAAATACCGGTTAACCGGCGTTTTTAGCGAACCGAAACCGAAACCGTAACCGGATTTATTGAGAAAAGGTAACCGGTCGTTTGGTAGATCAGGCAAGTGTCTATGTGTTATAGACCCTCATGAGAACGTCAGAGAGTTCTTAAGGTGGTAAAGACACTAGACAGTCCTCTATAAGATGGTTATGGCAGTCCTCTATAAGGTAGTAAATGCAGTCCTCTATAAGGTGGTAATGGCAGTCCTCTATAAGGTAGTAAATGCAGTCCTCTATAAGGTGGTAATGGCAGTCCTCTATAAGGTGGTAAATGCAGTCCTCTATAAGGTGGTAATGGCAGTCCTCTATAAGGTGGCAATGGCAGTCCTCTATAAGGTGGTAATTGGAATCCTCTATAAGGTGGTAATGATAATCCTCTACAGCAAATACAATTCAGCAGCAGGTGCATCGCTGTGTACATTGCTAGCAGAAGCTTTGTGGTATGAGTGGGTGCAGGGCCACGTTACAGTACATAATATTATGATCTGCTAATAATTATCACTGCATAATTAGTGCTGCTCTGAATGCTAGGTCACATCTCCATGAATCATGAGATCATGGCATCCTGCCAAATTACATATATCTCAACAGTGTAACTTTCACACTATTGTCAATAGCAAGCGATCGAATGAGTTCTACTGAATCTTTTGCTGTAATTTTGTCGAACTTAATTTTTTATAATCTATTTGTTTATTAGAATAGAAAATCTTTTCAAACGGGTTCAGGTGAGTAGAAATAATCTTTCCATTCGGCTCTGTCTTCCTTATTATCTTGCGTCCTTTATTTTTTGATGTCAAAGCTGCAAACTTGCAAAGTACGCCTTAGCCATTTGCTGATGTAAAAAGCTGTGCTCAGAACTTATAAACTTGACTTTATAAGGGTTAAACCCTTTTTGAAAAAAAAAACTGGTGTAAAAGTGGTGACATATTTTGAAAGTCTTATTGCATACAGCTACAAAATAATATTGAAGCTTTTGAAATCAATAAATTTACGAAGCAATAGAAAATGGCTTGTTTCTTGTTATCGAAGTGTAGATTCAACAAGAATCTAAGAATGTTCAAGTAGGTTGGATATATTGTATAACATTTTGGAGGAAAATCATTATGATCACTTTCACTTTCGTATACAACTAGCTTTGAAATTTGAATCCTGCTAAATATCCATTTTACAACTTCAAATAGTAGAAAGTGGCGCATTCATCTTACTTACTTACCAAGTTATAACTTATCTCCGTATCACAAAGGCTGAGTATAATGATCTAAATGTGAAGTAATTAGTACACACATTAGTAAATGATAACAAACCATAGATTGTTTTTGATGAGGACCACGCACAGGTAAAGGGCAGATATTCAGGCGATTGTTTTACCTTTTACTCTTTTAGGTGGTTTGGAAAGGCTGTTAAAAGTGGAAAATGACATGTCTTTAAATCTCCTGTTTCCTACAGATGGCCTGGAGTTTTAAGCGTTATTATGTATCGAAACTCATTAGTACTTTAGTAGAAGTGGTTGGAAGTGTGTGGTATATGATTAGTAACTTGGATGAAGGTACTGTGAAATGAGTGAATGTACTGTGAACTGAGTTCTGACTGAATGTAATGTGAACTGAGTTCCGACTGAATGTGCTGTGTACTGAGTTCCGACTGAATGTAATGTGAACTGAGTTGCGACTGAATGTGCTGTGAACTGAGTTCCGACTGAATGTAATGTGAACTGAGTTCCGACTGAATGTGCTGTGTACTGAGTTCCGACTGATGGTAATGTCACCTACCTATGTCACCTATGTCCAAGTCAGTTGATCTTCAATAAAGCCGTTCTGGTACCACTCCAATAAGGCAGATGCCTCTTTGTCTTTACGCCAGCAGAGGAGAGAGTTCGAGTTTGCAGGGTGTAGCCTGAACTGGCGGGGTATCGGGAACAGACATCAGGAACTCAGTTAATCGCATTTTGAAGCCTCTAAATTTCAGATGGTAATGGTCCTTAAAGCCTTTATAACATACATAGACACACCCCTATTGGGCATATCTTGGGATACTTCTCGAGGGCGCAGCCTGAGGGATGTGTCCGGTCTAAGCCTGTACCCATAGGGCGTGGGTGTAAACCAATATTAACCCGATCGGCGATCAGGCAAGTGTCTATGTATTATAGACCCTCATGAGAACGTTGGAGGGTTTTAAACGTGGCAATGGCAGTCCTCTATAAGGTGGTAATGGCAGTCCTCTATAAGGTGGTAATGGCAGTCCTCTATAAGGTGCTAATGGCAGTCCTCTATAAGGTGGTAATAGCAGTCCTCTATAAGTTGGTTATGGCAGTCCTCTATAAGGTGGTAACAGCAGTCCTCTATAGGTGGTAATAGCAGTCCTCTATAAGGTGGTAATGGCAGTCCTCTATAAGGTGGTAATGGTAGTCCTTTATAAGGTGGTAAATGCAGTCCTCTATAAGGTGGTAATGGTAGTCCTCTATAAGGTGGTAAATGCAGTCCTCTATAAGGTGGTAATGGCAGTCCTCTATAAGGTGGTAATGGCAGTCCTCTTTAAAGGTGGTAATGGCAGTCCTCCTAAGATGGTAATGGCAGTCCTCTATAAGATGTGGTAATAGCAGTCCTCTATAAGGTGGTAAATATAGTCCTCTATAAGATGGTAATGGCAGTCACTCTATAAGGTGGTAAATGCAGTCCTCTATAAGGTGGTAATGGCAGTCTCTATAAGGTGGTAACAGCAGTCCTCTATAAGGTGGGTAATGGCAGTCCTCTATAAAAGGTGGTAAATACAGTCCTCTATAAGGTGGTAATGGCAGTCCTCTATAAGGTGGTAAATGCAGTCCTCTATAAGGTGGTAATGGCAGTCCTCTATAAGGTGGTAAATGCAGTCCTCTATAAGGTGGTAATAGCAGTCCTCTATAAGGTGGTAATGGCAGTCCTCTATAAGGTGGTAATAGCAGTCCTCTATAAGGTGGTAATGGCAGTCCTCTTTAAGGTGGTAACAGCAGTCCTCTATAGGTGGTAATAGCAGTCCTCTATAAGGTGGTAATGGCAGTACTCAATAAGGTGGTAACAGCAGTCCTCTATAAGGTGGTAATGGCAGTCCTCTATAAGGTGGTAAATGCAGTCCTCTATAAGGTGGTAATGGCAGGCAATTAAAAGGTGGTAATAGCAGTCCTCTATAAGGTGGTGAATGTAGTCCTCTATAAGGTGGTGAATGTAGTCCTCTATAAGGTGGTAATGGCAGTCCTCTATAAGGTGGTAACAGCAGTCCTCTATAAGGTGGTAATGGCAGTACTCTATAAGGTGGTAATAGCAGACCTCTATAAGGTGGTAATGGCAGTCCTCTATAAGGTGGTAATGGCAGTCCTCTATAAGGCAGTCCTCTATAAGGTGGTAATAGCAGTCCCTCTATAAGGTGGTAAATGGCAGTCCTCTATAAGGTGGTAATGGCAGTCCTCTATAAGGTGGTAACAGCAGTCCTCTATAAGGTGGTAACAGCAGTCCTCTATAAGGTGGTAATGGCAGTCCTCTATAAGGTGGTAATTGCAGTCCTCTATAGGGTGGTAATGGCAGTCCTCTATAAGGTGGTAATGGCAGTCCTCTATAAGGTGGTAATGACAGTCCTCTATAAGGTGGTAATAGCAGTCCTCTATAGGTGGTAATAGCAGTCCTCTATAAGATGGTAATGGCAGTCCTCTATAAGGTGGTAATGGCAATCCTCTATAAGGTGGTTATGGCAGTCCTCTATAAGGTGGTAATGGCAGTCCTCTATAAGGTGGTAAGGTCCTCCTAAGGTGGTATAGCAGTCCTCTATAAGGTGGTAATGGCAGTCCTCTATAAGGTGGTAATAGCAGTCCTCTATAAGATGGTAATGGCAGTCCTTTATAAGGTGGTAATAGCAGTCCTCTATAAGGTGGCAATGGCAGTCCTTTATAAGGTGGTAATGGCAGTCCTCTATAAGGTGGTAATAGCAGTCCTCTATAAGGTGGTAATGGCAGTCCTCTATAAGGTGGTAATAGCAGTCCTCTATAAGGTGGTAATTACAGTCCTCTATAAGGTGGCAATGGCAGTACTCTATAAGGTGGTAATTACAGTCCTCTATAAGGTGATAATAGCAGTCCTCTATAAGGTGGTAATGGCAGTTCTCTATAAGGTGGTAAATGCAGTCCTCTATAAGGTGGGCAATAAAATAGTAAGTCCTCTATAAAGGTGGCAATTACAGTCCTCTATAAGGTGATAATAGCAGTCCCTATAAAGCAAATTGACACTACAGCAAATACAGGTGCAGCAGCAGGTGCATTGCCGTGTACATTGCTAGCAGAAGCTTTGTGGTATGAGTGGGTGCAAGGGCCACGTTACAGTACATAATGTTGTTATGATCTGCTAATAATTATCACTGCATAATTAGTGCTCTGAATGCTAGGTCACATCTCCATGGAATCATAGGATCATGGCATCCTGCCAAATTATTACATATATCTCAACAGTGTAACTTTCACACTATTGTCAATAGCAAGCGATCCGAATGAGTTCTACTAATTCTTTTTGCTGTAATTTTTAATTTTTTATAATCTATTTGTTTATTAGAATAGAAAATCTTTTCAAGCGGGTTCAGGTGAGGTGAAATAATCTTTCCATTCGGCTCTGTCTTCCTTATTATCTTGCGTCATTTATTTTTTGATGTCAAAAGCCCGCAAACTTGCGAAGTACGCCTTAGCCATTTGCTGATGTAAAAAGCTGTGCTCAGAACTTATAAACTTGACTTTATAAGGGTTAAACCCTTTTTGAAAAAAAATCTGGTGTAAAAGTGGTGACATATTTTGAAAGTCTTTTTGCATACAGCTACAAAATATTATTGAAGCTTTTGAAATCAATAAATTTACGAAGCAATAGAAAATGGCTTGTTTCTTGTTATCGAAGTGTAGATTCAACAAGAATGTTCAAGTAGGTTGGATATATTGTAGTATTGTAGAACATTTTGAGGAAAATTATTATGATCACTTTCACTTTCGTATACAACTAGCTTTGAAATTTGAATCCTGCTAAATATCCATTTTAGAACTTCAAATAGTAGAAACTGGCGCATTCATCATACTTACTTACTAAGTTATAACTTATCTCCGTATCACAAAGGCTGAGTATAATGATCATGTGAAGTAATTAGTACACACATTAGTAAATGATAACAAACCATAGATTGTTTTTGATGAGGACCACGCACAGATAAAGGGCAGATATTCAGGCGATTGTTTTACCTTTTACTCTTTTAGGTGGTTTGGAAAGGCTGTTAAAAGTGGAAAATGGCATGTCTTTAAATCTCCTGTTTCTCACAGATGGCCTGGAGTTTTAAGCGTTATTATGCATCGAAACTCATTAGTAGAAGTGGTTGGAAGTGTGTGGTATATGATTAGTAACTTGGATGAATGTACTGGGAAATGTACTGTGAAATGAGTCACGAATGTACTGTGAAATGATTCTGAATGTAATGTGTACTGAGTTAGCGCTCTGTTCAGATAGTACTGGCCTGACTTCATACTTTCATCAAGCGCTTCAAAGAAACAACTTTAATCTGCTAAACAATTCACAGAAACTTATATATAAAATCCTTTGTTGAGTTCTGCAACGAATACAAAGGCCAACGAGCCCCTTCTTAATTCTCTACAGTGTTAAAAACTTACCATTATCTTATGCTACATGGGTAAATTATTCTGTAGAGTAATATAATTAAACACTAAGAGGTCTAGTAATTATGATACATACGTGCTATATTGTTGCAGCTGCAGGCCTCCTTTTTGTGAGGTTTCACCTCATGTTATATATTCTTTAATTGTCTGGCAAGTGCTTCACTGATACGAAATATGAAGCAGGATTCTGTAACCGTTTCAAAGTTACAGACCTTCATATTATATATGCATCGCCCATCTTGCATAATATGTTCAATAATGTTGTTCTGTCATCTTGGAGGTTA
This sequence comes from Beroe forskalii, assembly GCA_011033025.1. Lineage (NCBI taxonomy): Eukaryota > Metazoa > Ctenophora > Nuda > Beroida > Beroidae > Beroe > Beroe forskalii. The sequence continues at coordinate 189,716 of WFMF01000260.1, read as the reverse complement.
GATTTATTATACATGATAATTCATGGCGTTATTCGCCCGAAATAAAAACATAATTTACGTGACAAAGTAGGGAAATTAATTTAAGTACGTTATTCGAATGACCTACTAATCTGAGTGTTCCATATATCGCGGGTCAAATGAAGCAAAAACAAGCGAATCCACCCGGTCGCACACACACTGCTGCTTATCACGTGACCAACTTGACGTCAGGTTGCCATGGTGATAATTTGTAACTTAAAGCAATGCCTTCGTATTCTTAACACCTGGGTCAAGGTCTATTCGAAACCTGAAATTATTTCTTCTTAATGAATTGCTGTGTGCCTTACAAATTACGGCATAATTATAAGATATGTAAAGTATTTGCGAGAAACATCAGTAGAACATAACACCGGAAAGTCACGAGTCGTAGCTGTCGCTAAACCTTCAATGAACTTACTGAAACGTTGATGAATGTTAATAATATAACTGTTGCTCTGTTAAAAGTAAAGTATAACTGTGAATTATTCTTCAGCATACTTATAAAATATTAAATTCACTTCGCTCTATTATCCAGAACTCTAGAATACCTACGTCCTTGGTAGTGACGCGTTGCCATAATACCGGGTATGTTATAAAAACTTATATATTTCTAGAACAAATCTCTGACATGGTCTACTTACTGAGAAAACATACTAAGTAGATTCCTCTGGTAGTGCTCATCAGCAATGAGATGACGGAGCAGCTTCCTGTCATGCTATGTCAAAGACTTTTTACTTATTTCTAGAATATTCAATATCCGATAGGAATTATCTACTCTCATACTCTGCATTGCGGTACCTATTGGGAGTCAATGTGGTAAGTCAGTAAGTGCTAACTTTGAAGCAATGGCTTTAATAACTTAATAAGGCCTCATTCCTAATGAAAGTGCACCCCTTTAATAGCACCACATAAGGAAATAGCTTTCTGTTGCCTGCAATGACATGATTTAAAGACTCTGTATTCAGGAGGTCTAGCCTATGTCTAAATTCTGATGTGCATGTATTATGTTGATTGCTGAAGTGGACCACAGCAATTAAATTCACGGCAATACGCAACTGCCATGGTGATTTGCTAAATTCCCCTTCAGCTTGTCACTGAAAAGGCTGATGTAGTTAAGAGGGTTAACTGACAGATAGAGAAATCACTATCAGCCAACGTTAACTCCTGAACAGTGAATCTAATGGGAAGTTTGCCAAGAGCACTTGTGTAGACAATATCTTAATAGTTATACTCGAGCTGTAAGCGGTGCGTTTGTAGTTTGACAGTGAAATTACTCACCACTCACCCCTCCACCTTTTCAATGCTTTCATCCTCGATAGAAAATTAACGGAATTCCAGTGTAGGACTGTCATGATTATTGTAATTAATGGCGATTGTGTGATCGATTAAACATTATCAATGATCAAATTATAGGTGTTTGCTAGTTAGGTAACTATTATAATGGTTTGAAATGTTCAACTGAATACTGATCATGCCGAGATTTCGTCTATTTTACATGACAGAAGAAAATTGAAGTCGGTAGCAGCTATGATCAATTTGCCGTGTTATTCAGCAGAAGTTAAGTAACAGTCGTGTTGAAAGTTGAATGGAATTAACACCTAGTGAGCAACAAATATGTATATCTGTAACAATTATACGCCCGATAATTGTGTTGAAATGTCCTAGTAAAGTAAAGCTCAAGATTTTGTAAATTTTTGAGCGCCTTGCGAGTGACTAGAATATTTTCGAAGTATTGTAACTATCACACAAATTACGGAAGAGCAACAATTAGGTACCGATTGTTCCACCTGTTCAACAATTAGGTACCGATTGTTCCACCTCTTTAACCTGTAACCACGCTAGCACACACACACACACAGGCTGTGTGGTGTGTCACGTATTACACCCAGTAATGTGACCTGGCCTAGGAAGGAAGGAATATATATCCAGCTTCAAGTTATAATATGTTACGTGACTAATGATTTGAGCTATCACCAACTATATAATTCGTCGGAGAGCTCTATGGACCTCTTAAAAGACAATAACTTACATCGACAGTATTTCATGGGCTGCTAATGTGTTCTTTGATTGAGAAACTTCTATGCTTTTATTGCATGGTAGCGGAGTTCTGCAGTGGCATGGACGTAACGCGCGACTGTATGGAACGCGCGAAGGCGATAGTTTTTACTAAAGATTCTGTAGTGCGTATTGAGATTGTCATCTTGCGCGCGCGCGTCGTGCGCGCAATTAAGTGAGACATGCATGTGGAGGTGTCCCGCAGTAATTGAAAATTTGGCAGGAATCGTAACAACAACAAAGCAATAAGCATTACTGGAATCAGACAGGATGCTCATCCCTGTCAGTTTTATTGAGACCAGAATTTTGTGTTTTACAGGAAGTTTAAGCTGAGCTATTTATGTCCTGAAGACCGATGTGATTGCAAAATAAAAGAACCGGAACCTCTTCTTATGATCACTTTGGATAACATTGGTGTTAGAAATTTGGTTTTGCATTGGTGTCTGCGATGTCACCTTTTAGGGAGCCCGAGTCCCGGCTCCCGCCATTCCACCTACGACAATTCACCGCACGGCATTTTAACTCTCTGCCCTGACTGTAACCCTATCTGAAGTCCGGTGTTGCACTGGTGTCAACAATACGTTGTGTGACGCAGCGTTGGTGTCAAGGTTACACAGTCTTACGTAACACTGGTGTCAAGGTTACGCAGTTCTTACGTAACACTGGTGTCAAGATTACACAGTCTTACGTACCACTGGTGTCAAGATACCACAGTCTTGCGTATCACTGGTTTCAAGATACAACAGTCTTACGTATTACTGGTGTCAAGATTTTGCAGGCTAACGTAAATCTGGTGTCAAACTTCCATAATCTTACGTAACACTGGTGTCAAGATAACACAGTCTCACGTAACACTGGTATCAAGATACCACAGTCTTGCGTATCACTGGTTTCAAGATACAACAGTCTTACGTATCACTGGTGTCAAGGTTACGCAATCTCTTTTTACACTGGTGTCAAGGTTATGAAGCTTTACGTAACACTGGTGTCAAGGTAACGCATTCTTACGTTACACTGGTGTCAAGTTTACGCAATCTCATTTTACACTGGTGTCAAGGTTGCACAGTTCTTGTGAGACACTGGTGTCAAGCTTATGCAGCACTGTTGCCCGGGTTGCGCAATGTTACGTTTCTCTGGTGTGATAGACATATGCTCTGACGTAACACTGCGGTTACTTGTTAGAGACATCAGGCAATGGGCTGACCTGACCGTGGAAATAGTTTAAAAGTTTAAAATTGGTTAAATGATATATTTGCCTCCGTCAACTCGCGACAGGTCGATAATTCTCTGAACAGATGGAACTCGTGTGTCAGTATTTAGAGTAGTCAGAGTTCACCAGCATTCACAAACTGATGGACGTCCGTTCACAGAATCTTCCCTCACTCGCACAATGCAGCGTTGTCTGAGTTAATAATCGCAAAATGAATGCAAAAATTTTGCCGGGTATTTTTCAGCATTTATGATTGTTCACAATAATGAACTCTACGTCTCTCTACATGAAAACTCAGCCACCAATTAGTCAATTAAAATGCTTTACGCAAACTTAAATTTCTGTTAAAAAGAAGAACACTCTTCTATACGTGCTTCTTGTACCACCAAATAAATTATTTGCTTCCCACCTAATTATTTCTCAATTAACTATTCCAACTTGCCAAATAGTTTTCCTCGGGGTTCTATAATTGATAATCCTTCCCCCTGCTTCATTAGATTGAGACGGCGCCAAAACTATATTATAATTATTATTAATGTTATTGTGTCTGGAATTATATAATAAGACATCTTTAGACGGAATGGATTTATAATAATCAACGTAGAAGTTTTAGATTCAGACATGAGCGGCAAGAATTATCTACTCGAAAATCGCACTTTAAATTAATTCATATATAATATTTTTCGACTCGTATTTTAGTAGTTTGCCGTATAGAATTATAGTACACTAGAAACGGAGTTTCCTTGTATATAATAACCGGTACGTTTGTTACTTTGAGTACTATAATATCACACTTGCAAGCATTTCTGGCCATGTTCTACCCTATACCCTTGCTCAGTGCTCACACTATGTACGCCGCTTCTAGTGACATTGGTCACACTAACAGCTGTATGAAATACTTTCTGGCAAGCCGAAATATATAATGATGGGCTGCTTTTCTTGGCATACTTAATTGCAAATGTACTGTATCAAACCATGCACCTACTTTGCTGCTGACAAGTGACGCAGGGCTCAAGTGACAAGTGACACTGAGTTCAGTGGGTAGCAGGATTACAATAACGCGAATTTAATCGCGACACAAAGAGTACTGACACAGGAGGCCGATTAACTGATTAGAATTTCTCCTTCTATCAGGCTGCTTCCCACTGTTTCACAGTGTCATGCCATGTTCATAGAATACGCAATCTAAAGAGGAAGTGGAGAATTCAAAGTCGACTGGTGATTGCGAGCATTTTATTGGTGTCCAATATCTGAATATTGGGGGTAAAATCAATTTCAGTTGAATTGATTATTATTCATTGACATGACCTATATTTTGGAAAAGTGCAGGCCAAGATCTTTAGTCTTTTAAACTTCCAACGTTTTCTTGAAAACGAAAAGCATTTAATCTCACACCATGCAATTCATCTCAGCACCTAATTTAAATTATTCATGATGATAAACCAAGTGCTGTGAAATATTGAACTAATGTAAGAATCAATTAAAGTATCGTATGAAATAACCACCCCTCCCCGCCCCCACTTACACACTCTGATTGCAGGGGCAAGTGTAAGGTGGAGCACATAACCAACCTGCAAGATAACGTCTTGGCTGAATTCCTATCTCACAAAGACAACTGGCTCTACGTACTTTCCTACAACCCCTCTTCAAGGTTCGTTTTGTAACTTGTTTCTTTCTCCTACAACCCCTCCTCAAGGTACGTTTTGTAACTTGTTTCTTTCTCCTACAACCCCTCATCCAGGTACGTTTTCTAACTTGTTTCTTCTTTTCTTACAACCATTCTTCAAGGTACGGTTTGTAACTTGTTTTCTCCTTTCCAGGTACTTTAGTAACCCTTCTTTTCTTACAACCATTCTTCAAGGTACGTTTTGTAACTTGTTTCTTTCTCCTACAACCCCTCTTCAAGGGACGTTTTGTAACTTGTTTCTTCTTTTCTTACAACCATTCCTCAAGGTACGTTTTGTAACTTGTTTCTTCTTTTCTTACGACCCCTCCTCGAGGTACGTTTTGTAACTTGTTTCTTCTCTCCTACAACTCCTCCTCAAGGTACGTTTTCTACCTTTTTAGCTCTTTGGCAGTTGTTTTCACTCCTTTTATTCCATTTAATAAGGGGATCAATAATGTCATGGTAATTGTGCCATATATGGTCATTCTCTTCCATGTCGTGGTTTATTGCAACAGTTTGAGACCATATATGGTCATTTGGATCTAATTTGCCAATTTTTCACGTCCATATCAGACTGAACGTTGTTTTGTTCACCAATAATCAAATTTGGCCGTTCCCTTTCCCTGGTTCTAACGAAGCTGTTCATGATTGTGTAAAATCTAGATCAAAATGATCGACATTCCAGGACTTAAATAATAAATATCCTCATTCTATTACCGTGATTTATTCTTGATTTGTTGATGGAATGGCATAATATTTTCATGTATTATTATTAAGGTCATGTTATTGCCCTATGTCTTCATTCATAGTATCTTCCTGGGAAATTTTGTCGGCGGCAAAATTTCTTAACTTTGCAACTGGATATATGAAATATGAAGTGTTTTGAGAGTTCCTGCAACTCTTAGATTTGCCGTTCAGCTGTGAAATTCAAATTTCAACCAATAAAAGTCGGCCATCTAGTGTTACTATAATCCAAATAATGACGAAGAATATCGGAGAATATTTGCTCTATAATTTTTTTAAATAAAACGCCGAAATTTATTCCTCTCGTGGCAGTAATGGCGGTCATATTACGGAAAATAGACGTACTTCGTCATCACTCCAACTGTCCTAAACCATCGCTCTGATGTCACTCACAACCAGTTCCTCTACTTCATGCCTGATTTGAGTTAGAAGCAGTAGTGATGAAATTAAATATGTTGGTCGTGCACTGCATATCTCACGTTTATCATCACATATATCAAGACTCCGATATTATAGGCCGCTCACCAGCTACAGGCAGTGAGGCGTCACTAACCCACCACTTCCAGATGTGATAATGGCGTCATCACAGCCACTTCCCTGCGTACATGGTAAATCTATCTCGCATATATCTCTCTCCATACAGCTCACTTTTCCAACCCATTATATTCCGCATTACTCATTTAAACTCCGTTTAAAGACTCCGGCTCCCATTCAAGCGTAGAGCTTTGCTGTGTCACGTGACCCTGTTTTCATGTCACGTGATCTGGTTTTCAGGTCACGTGACCTTGTTTTCATGTCTCGTGACATGTTGTCGTGGTTGGGGAGTGCTTGGGAGGCCCTGCGTGCCAAGTACCGGGGTACTGGTGGTGGGAACTGGGTAATGTTCTGGTAGAGGGCATACTGGGTGTGCTGGAAGTACTGGATGGTGGGTGCTGGGCACTCAATGGTGCGCAATTGCTCCTATTTTCCTGTCTGTGGCCTACCACTCTAACATTCTCCCGATATGATAGACGGACTTTGTTTGAGAGGGCAGTTGAGAGCTATAGGACGGCCGATAAAGGGCGAATAGTTTAGAAATTTAGTGACAAATTTATGGACGTGTTATTTGACATGTTACTGTCGTTTTATAGTTTTGTATACGAGGATCGATACTTTCCCTGACTTTTGGCTATTGACCAGATGGTGTTTACTAGATCATACTGCCCCCGTAAGTGTGAAAATTAGCAGGACAATGACTCCCATGTGACTTCAGTGTCATAACCTGTTCCATTTACAACGTACCCTGCCCCGATATCCCCACTTGCTCTGATTTGATTTTTCTGCGAATACTCGAAGAATTGGATCGCAGAAATTGCAATTTTTCCTGATACCCTAAGTGCGATGAATCGTGGTGTGAATCCATTGTCCGGGGCTATACAGGACACGTGGTGCACATTTCGCAGGATAAAAAGCTTTTTACACCTTCCGGTCGGTGGTGTCATATGTTATTAAGACTCACAGTACTGCAGTACGTCATGAACATATGTTTTATACTCACGCACCGGCAACGGACAGTTCATCATGACGTCATTATCATAGCTTAGCATGGAGCACTGATGACATAACCCCGGCTATTTTCACACGAGGCCGCCTCCCGTGGTGGAGATAATGGGTTTTATAGAGCTACTAGCTACACTTTCAGTACCTCCTCTTTCTCTCCCTGACACTGTGTCTGACATTTGTTATTGTGGTTTATTACGATAAATACACTTAAATATATTGACATACTATATAGATTCGAGCAACACATGTTGGTCTATATTATTATTGTTATTGGTTTGTGACAGTCGTATATTATATATTGTTTCGTACTGACCGGGTATCGCATTATCGTGTGTTTTTCCGGCAGTCGATAATAGACGAACTGTTGCCACTCAGGTGTCGATTATATGTTATAGCTCATGTTGTTTCGAATCTTCCCTCCAAACGTCTCATATTGTCGTCCAGCAGCTTAGAGTCTATTATTATTATTGCTTTGTGACATCCACCCTTCGAGACGTTAGAATGTTTCAGAATATAAGCAGATATTTTCTTAATTAAAACTTAACAACGCGTAAAAAGCGAAATAACAGTCTACAGTCCGTGATTCTTATTTAATTTAAACATCACATTATTAAATTTGAAACATAGTCCTATTAAAGTATTACTATTAAACTTAAAGATCACCTTTGAATTTTAAATTTTTATTGCATAGAATTAAATAGCACATAAATCGACTACGAGCTCCATTATTAAAATTACACGAAACCATTTGTCAAGAATCTCAGTTCGTTGAAAACACCATTATAATTCGACTTCCCCTGCTACAAACTTTAGCGCACGTGCACACCTTTTTTCTTCTATTTTAATGACAATCCCATGATCCACTATCGTTGCAAAGACTCACACGTTAGAGGCGGAGCCAGCGATGCTGCAAATTATCGAATTTATAATGAAGCATTGTGCTGTAACCACCTTCTTCGGGCTTCGCCCTGCAGGGGTTACAGCTGATAAACCCTTTATGTTTGATATCATAGTGTATAAACTCTTACAGCTGATAAACCCTTTATGTTTGATATCATAGTGTATAAACTCTTACCTTGCGTGCTCGTGTTTATACATGATATAATCTCTCCTCGGGCATTAAAATTCAAGATTTGTTCTATTGTAACTATGTAGGCACTTATTGGCCATTTATGATTTAAGAGGTTGTCAGTTACATTATCCTTCTTACCTATCATAATACCATTATGCACTTGATACTTTCAACGTTTAAATTCCTTAGACAATTATTTATTGGACTATGAAATTTAATGAGCTGATATATCCTTTTACAGCCCTTCATTATAAACCGTGCAGATTCGAGCAGCAAGTATCCTCTTAAAGTTAGTAGTTCTCTCGGAACTCTCGGTATTTAATAAACCACGATCTCCCTTAAACTGTCATATAATATAACACAAAGTTATTATATTCCTTACTCTGGTATTTAGACCACATTCAATATCTCAAAATACCCGTGGTTTGCAGACCAAGATATAATCAAGGCATCTTATATAAGTAGCATCTTTAGTCCTTCTTTTACCCTTGCTGGACATATAGGACCCTGTAACCTGTTCTTTAACACGCGCTTATCGGGTACATTTTACGATACATCCCGAGGGTGCAGCCCGAAGGTTGTATCTCCTATCCGGTTTAGATCCGCAGCCCGAAGGGTGAGGGTCTATAAACCTATACGGACCCGATCAGCCAAGTATCTTTATATCATAGACACCGATCTAAACGTCAGAGGGTTCTGTGATCTGAAGACATTATATATGAAGCAAATTAAAACCCCTTTACCTCTTTGAAACCCCTCTAAACCCCTCGTACACCCCTTTTTAACACTCCCCTCCACCTATAACAACACCTCGGTACTCGTGTTATAATATACCGGTACATATTATTATCATACTAGCGTTTGCCCGCGAAGATTCGCGGAAACAATCAACCTGATACCTTTGGTTTATCTTGTATCCAGCAGCCAACAGCTACTTGCTTCATGAACTCATCTTGGAATTTGATAAGTAATTGGATCACCATTACCGCTTACCGAGGATTACAGATATTCGCAGAAATGCACTGCACAACATACTTTAGTACTTTGTAATTTGAGATCACCTATATAGTATTGCCTTTCCATAGCATATATTAGCATTAGTAAACGCATGATATTTATTATGCAAATAACTAATCAACGGATGGTCCAATTCAAATTTTCCTTAAATAGTAATAAGCCCCTTAATTGAGAGAAGATTTTCCCGAAAAAAACGATCAAAAATATCAAATGCACTTCTTAAATAGTCATTTTACACAGACAGACAGACAGATGCACGAACACTCTGAAATTATTAATATAGATGTACTTGACGTGTGTATTGTCCTGTGATATATAACGCCTCTTGTTAGAGAAGCAGTCTCTTTTCCTCCCTAATTGGGTGTGACCTTGGTAGATCTATATGTATATTTGACTGCTGTTAGCACGATATAATATTATATTGTTGCTGACATCGGTATATTATATATTGAATGTTGCTCGCAACTACTTGAACAAACGTTACGTCATCGACTTGCCATCTTTTTCAATCCTTTTTCTTGCTATCCATTTTCGATTATTTATGGTTGAAAACAGCAAAATGATAAATCCAACCATCTCGTTTTATCGAATCATGTTTTTAATATTCAAATCTCTGCTCAGAAAGTTTCTATTTTCGCAATGTCTCCAACCTATTTATTCATGTAATATTTATATCCTTGCCTCACACCATATGTCACATGTGTCGCAGTGTATAATTGTCTCCTGACACCTTCTAACTTCTCAGGCGATTAGCAAGTACTCAAGGCGCAATCAGGATAGGAGCTTCTTACCAAGTTAGTAGACACGTCATCTTTCTCAGTAGATTGTTACATTTCTCTAGAAGTGAATATTTACTCATTTTACATTTTTAGAGTTTGCAATTAAAGTTTTGAAATATTATTTACGAAAACGTTATTTATTACTAGAGTTTAGAATATGTTATTTGATAATGTCAGTTTTTGATGTAATGGCCGAAAATGACAATAGGTATACCAATCAAGGCGAGGTGACTTTGCCAGGTCATGATAATGAAACCCTGGCTCTGTCACTACATGGCACTCGCGCAATTCGTAAATTTCAATTAATTGTTATTTATCATCGTATATATTGACTTTTTCAGCATTTGATGTATGATCTGTTTCCAGAAAGTGTATTTCGTGAAAGTTGAATTGTCTGTCTGTATCTGTCTGTAAACAGTTTTTGAAATTCTTATAAACAAAGTATTATGAACAGCTTTCGATGATTTTTATCTCAACTTGTTGATACCTGCTCGATAGATGTTATCTGTCGCACAATTCATTCAGTTATTCCTTAGAATTGTTACTAATTTTACGAAGCTTTTCTCCCTGCTACTCATCGTGATATTTCATTCGATGTTCCAATTAAAGTCCAAGATGTCCAGGCACAGTCTGCAGTATCCACTATTGGACAAAATTCAATGATTTTCGTTTAGTGAGAGAATAAATTGTCTAGCTGAAGAGCCCTTATGCAGCTACATATATTTCAATGCTTTAGGGTCTAATACCCACTTTAGCAACGCCCTCCCACGGATCGGGCGTGCAGGGCTCTCGTTTACTTTTATCGCGCTCAAATAAACACACATACACAATCCCCTCTCTCACCACACTCTCCTCCCCCACTCTGAAAAAATGTGAGGTTGTGAGGGCCCCGGTCCAGTCTCTGGATCAGTGGTGGTTGAAAAGCGCGGGGTAGGTACTGTCCCCCTATTGTTCTTTACAAAGGTTTATTACAATACAGATCTTCAGATCACGTGAGCCTTGTCTACTCACCCCGGAGGATATATGTTCAATAGAGGACACCCTCCATTCAGCAGCAGGTCTTATTGTAGGACTATAATAAGGTGTCTTTAGTTTTTAGAATTCCTTTATATCCGAGCTCGTCCATTATATATACGTGTTGTGGGGTATTAGTATCACGGTTGCAGGTATAGCATCTATCTCTCTCTCTTGGACTCCCGTCAACTCATGTACACAGGTTAGTGGATACATAATATGGGCCATGGGGTCTTCATGCTCGACTGGCGGTATCGGAGGGTGGGCGGGATTTATACCTCAAACCAATCTAAATTCTTATTTTTTGTGGATTTCATTGTTCCATTCTTTGTGACTGTTACCAACATGTTCTTCCAGTACCTTATATACGAACGTTGCTGTGTTGTTCTCTGTTGCCATCTGTTACTATCTGACTACGTGATACATGAAGTAGACCCGAACCATGCCAGAATGTACTCTACCCAGCATGGAGACACTCGGCATGCTAATAAGTACCACTAGTGCTCAACAAGTCTGCAGATGAGCCTTTTATTGCATTTTCATAGGGATAATGGTCGCGACACAAAAAGAATGGGTAGAGGCCTTGACGTCACGGACCCTCTCATTCTTTCTATTCGATTTGACTTTGCTATCGTTACATAAAATATGATCATGATAAATCCAGCCACGACGCTAAATCTTCAGAATGGCAAAGTTTGATGTTGTATTGCGGTGAAAAACGGGCAATTTACAGGAAGTAGGAAAATGTATGACGCCACATTTCATATCTGGTGGATGGCCTCACCTACTCAATGATGTGACTTTCGATTACTTTCATGTTCCATTTTATCAGATTCTAAACGCCTGGAATACCCACTGACACATTTCTTACCTGTCAATGTTATCTTTGAAATCATCGGCGTGAGTTAATCAGAAGAATGGTAAATATTTCATGTCGTTCACCTGAATATTTTACGTTTACAAATCACTGTACAATATGTTCTAAGTAGAATGTTGATAATGAGGTGTGAACATTCCTTCGCATCATGATTCCTCTGCTGACCGTTTAGGAAATAGAACAGAAATAACACGGTAGCTACTAACCATCAAATTTCACCAAAACTCATTGACCTTATCATCATAAATATTATCGCATATACTTCTCCCACGACTATAAACCGTTGGGAGTGACGTCATTATCATAGTTTAGACTGGTGAACTGGTGACAGCGGCTGGTCATTTTCCGTGTACGGGGCCTACTCACTCGGTATACTGTTGTCTCATTCCTCTATCAATATAATATGTGTTTTGTTCCTCATTTTGTTTGTTTCGAGTTGGCTCGAAAACTGCTAACTAGTTTCGAAAACAGGAAAAGTAGGGGTAGTTAAGGAAATTACTTTTTTCATCACGTTCTGTTTAAAAAGCCTAGCATACGTGGCAATTTTTGTTGGTATGTTTTGTTGAATGATAAAACAAACTGATTTTCTTTCATTACTGATAGATATAACTTTACAAGAGGACAAGGCTGTTGAGTTACGTCAGAAATACCAGGCCTTTAAATATCGTAAGTACTTTGGGGCTTACATGCCAATTTTTATCTATTTAAGCCGAAATATCATTCATTGTGTGTCAATCATGCCTAAAACCATGAAAATCTGTTTGATTCAATGCAATCTCGCCCAAAAATGCCCCATCCGTGCATTTAAATTGGATAATTGCCGCTTTAGCAAGTTTTTGAAGGTTATTCGCTCTCTCGAATTATGCTCTCTTGAATGCCTATGAGTGAGATAGAAATGAAATGAGCAGTGTCCTGATATGGAGTATAATATTGAATCTTATTAGCACAGGCTTGAAACTTGTGGCTCGGTGCACGCACCCGCCACCCACGCCTAGGGCTTTGAGGACGATAATCACGTGAATTTCAACTGCTTCTGATCTGAACATCTCTCTCGTATCAGCTTTTAAACGATTTAACTTCACTGTCCCTGACGAAAAGCTAATCTATAACTCGTTTGAAGTTCTATAACCGATCTCCTGTCAATCTTGAGCTCGGTTATATATTCCCAGAAAGGCCCACCTCACATTATTTGAAGATCTATTTGAATCTATGTGATTGTTTGACATGTTGAGGCTCCTGTGAGAGTATTGAAACGCATGATTAGCTGTCTCTCAGCTCAGTGGTTATTTAAGTGCGTTGCTGTCATTTTGCTAATAGAAATATATTTCGTTCAGGTGAGCTGTCACCGGGTGATAATCTTGATCAATCTGTCTTCTGAGCATCGTATAATGCAAGACTCCGTTACAAGGGCCTGGGTTTAAATATCTTCGTGCCTCTCATACCTACCACTTCTAACAATTTGTGCCTTGATTTGAAATTAGTTCGTATTTGATATTGTGATGGATCAGGGTCTGTGGACTACAGCCTTGGCCTAAACAGGAACAAGATTAGTGATCCCAGGCCATGAATCCAGTAGGCATTAACTCTTCCCATCATGTTCTCAATCCCCTTGCACAGCATATCCCACTAAACATCCCAGATCCAGTGGCTTTTTGGCAGATCACCGATCTGGAATGTCCCGGTACCCCGGTTACACAAGTCAAGTGGCAGATCACAGGTCTTCAGGGATTATTGAGTACCCCGGTTACACAAATCCAGTGGCAGATCACAGATCTGCAGGGATTATTGAGTACCCTAGTTACACAAATCCAGTGGCAGATCACAGATCTGCAGGGATTATTGAGTACCCTAGTTACACAAATCTAGTGGCAGATCACAGATCTGCAGGGATTATTGAGTACCCCAGTTACACAAATCCAGTGGCAGATCACAGGTCATAGCATCCATCTGCTGGCCGGTAAAAAACACGGAGCTCTGTAGGAAGCAGTGGAGACCTACAACACGCACCCAGGAGGCTTGGTGGAAGTATTGGAGCCCAGCTGTAGCCCTGCACTCTGCAGGTTTTAGGAGAGGTTATATTGGAGAAGGAGGAGGAGGAGTTATGAGAGAGTGCCTGGCTAATTGATCATCTCTCTCCGCTGCTGGTAGAGGAATGACTGGTGATTGCACACAGTAATACATGCATAATGGAGGGGTAAAGAATATAATATATATTATAAACTTTGTGTACTGAGAGTTAATCTCTTTCTTCTTCGTCTTCCTCGTCGCTGTCGTGTCCTTGCCACGACCATTACTACTGCCTGGCTTTATGCTTTATCTGTGTGCCGTCGGATGGGATGATAGCAAGGGTTTTTAGTGGATTGTGGGACCTATAGAGGGATGGGATGATAGCAAGGGTTTTTAGTGGAGTGTGGGATCTAGAGGGATGGGATGAGAAGGGATAGGGGGGATCTAGGGGATGATGTAAGGGTTTTAGTGGAGTGTGGGATCTATAGAGGGATGGGGAGGGGGTTAACAAGGGTTTTTAGAGGAGTGTGGGATCTTACTAGAGGGATAGGGAGGGGGTTAGCAAGGGTTTTCAGTGGAGTGTGGGATCTACAGGGATGGGAGAGGGGTTGCAAGGGTTTTCATCGTGTCATGAAGTATAGTCTGATCTGTGAAGTTATAAGGTTTTCTTCACTATCAGATCTGTTGTATGGCCTAGGCCACTATTGGTCCACGGAATTGGAATTTTGTTAAATATTCAAATGCTCATCTGTAGTTTTCATTCAGTAATTTTCAATTGCCAATTCATGATTTATTTCCCATCTGTCGTGAGACAACAGATGGGCGTTACAACTTTAGTTTATTAGTTTATTCGACATCCTATAGCATTATTTTGTTACTTGGTAAGTGCTTAAGTGATATACTCGAATAATTGTCAGCATTTTCTTGTTCATAGCTGTCTTGAGAATTGAGATACAAGATAATAGCTAACAGTTCATTCTTTCATGTCATTTAAGCATTTATATATTTTAAGTATCATTTTAAACGAATATTGTCGTAGTAAGTCATGTGACCTCTTGAGAATCTCGCAACTCGAGCTCTCTACCATTGTGACATCAGTTGGGCACACACAAATTACCATCGCATTACATCACCAGCTCCTACTGCCTTTTCCCAGCAGCTGCTGCTGCTAATGTGTATTGTCCAGCAACAGCTGTCCTACTTGTTATATATTACCATTAAATGTGTCACGTGGGGGGTTTAGCAGGGCTCTAAAGCAGGCTATTCAGCGTGACGTAAGTATCATGTTTTAAAGTGCTGAACTGCGTACGTTGATTGGGCGTGCATCCTCAATAAGATGATGTGTACAGTATATTATGACAATAATATGTCACAAGGTATTTAGAACTTACGTACCTAGTTTATTCCTCGTCAATTCCATCCATCGCATATGTGACAATAGCCCTTCTGGACAATGTGATAATTATATTTTTGTTCTTCCCATTATATTAGTAGTATGACACCTTTATTTGTGATCATCCATCAAAAGGCATTGTGATCTATTGTGATACCAGCTGCTGAGAGCGAACAAATTCAATAATTGTGAGTACCAGAAATATATTTCATGAATGTTAGAAATATTTTCAATTTTTTTGCACAATTACAACTCTACACATTTTCTCGTAGTACTACAAAAAGATCCCTCAGGATTCCTATCTTGACAGATCAGAGAGTAGAGACCAGCTGTTAAGACTTGAATGGGGCATGGGTTGATGCTTATGGCATGATACTAGATTATTGTTTAGACTGATTAATCCGGCAAATGCCCGCACAATACGCGGACCCAGTTCGTTGCCCAGTAATTCTACCTCCACGGGTCCGTCACCTGATTACATGAATGTTAATAAGTCGCTGCTCCGACACACAATGCGAGGCTGAGAGCCATTGTAGTAATGGAGAATGGGGAGTCCCTGGCAACGCGGCGTTCTGTCCCCTAATACAGCTAAAGAATATACATGCCTTCGTCATATCGTCCCCGAATATCAGCCCCATTCCAGCTATCTTCCATTCCTGTCTCCTGTCCACGGTACAGTAATATCTCTGGGTCAAAGCAGGCTATTTCAACCACCCATTCTTTATCTTTAGAGTGATACTTAATTTCTAGCTCAGGAGTTCAGTTGTTTCCTTGCTTCTTATAGCCACCAAATCTCTAATTCTTCCTCTTTGAACCCTCTCCTAACGCCACAATTCTCGTATTGTGTGAAAATACCAGGGATCTTTGGACCCTTAGTCAAGCGATTATCTGTGCCATTTGTAGGCACTCATATTAAATACCGGCCCTTACAAATCTAGCTTATGCTAAGCTTTTGGCGGCAATCAGGAGCATTCGTACCGGGAGGGTTCTCTGTTATACGAATTGTGTGATAATGCGAACCTTTGACACAGCAATTCAACATCCAGGAATTTATTTGTGGGTTCGTTGCTGAGCCTCATGAATTCTATGTGAGCTCAATGAGAGCTCTAACTTGTGAATTCTTTTTAAGAGCTCTCATCATTTTAAGATAGTTATGCAGCAACACGGTTACTGCAGTTAAAACACTATGATCGTGTTTTCCCTGTCATTCAGAAGAAGGTAATTTAATTGTGTCCATTCGTTCTGTGTTCATGCAATCTTTCAGTGTTTTATTAACCTGGGAACCTATCACGTTAACTGTCCCTCTGTATTAAATATAAACACCACAAACCACTAAAGCACTTAAATTGCACCATTTAATAACTTGCCGTCAACAATTTCCTCCCCCTGCTAAAACGCTCAGCAAATATTTCTAGTCTGCGATCCTACCTCCCTCTCTCTCATATAATTTATTATTATCGCTCACCTTTATTAGGGATAAAGACAAGACTTTTTAAGGACGAGCCTCTGTCATCTCTCTTTCTCTATCTCTCTCCCTAGCTCCCTCGTACTCTCAACGTCTCGCTCTCTTTTTTGTCACTTTCTCTCTTGCTAATGCAAGCCCATTTCTATTGAGAGATTATATAACACCTTTTTTTCTTCGCTATATGAATAGTTTTTTTTTCTTTATTGATAAGCTGCTTTTAGACCTGTAATGTGTTCGGAACAGCTTACTTTTAAGATTCGCTCCTGCTCCTGCCTTTATATTGACAATCTTAGGGTCTCGTGCGTACTGCTTTTTAGCATCTTCGTCATAATATTCGGTATTCTACGGGAAATGAAAGGGGTGAACCTGAACAACATTACAAACTGTACCTACAGCTGCACTCTGTGATGATGTTGTTGTAAAATATATGAACATATTATAATATAATTTCCAATGAAAGTTGTGGAATTTTGGCTTTTGACACAAAGCACGTTTCTCAGTGACTAGATGGCACTTCTTGGACTTCAAAGAGGGGTCACGTGGACATTGATCTGTTTCCGGTACTCTATGAGTTATTCGGTGGTGTTAACATGGTCTCGAGGTGACATTTGAAATTATAAAGCTTCATTATCCATTCGGAATTGATCCGTAAATTCTTAGAAATGAATCAAAAGGCATCTTGGCTCGGCATAATAATGGTCTGGAAAAGTTTGGTCGTTCTGGAATATCAAGGAACATTCAACATATGTCAATGATCGTTAACTAGTAGGGCCTCTCGACACACTGAATCGAAAGCTTTGGCATAGTCAACGAAGCATGTAGAGTCGTCCCTTTGTGTTTTTTGACATACTTGTTAATGATGGTAGTTAAGACAAGTATGTGATCGGATGTCAGCATTTTACAGAAACCGAGCTGATTGGGTGTGTCTGGGCAGGATTCACGTCTGAAGGCCAAGAGTCTCTGCAGCAGTATTCCTGAGAACAGTTTGCCTAGGTTACTTGCTACGGCAATAGCCCTGTAATTATTAGGGTCGTATATGTCCCCTTTTTTATGCAATGGGTTACTTTAGATGTTGACCAAGGATAAACCCCCCAGCTGAAGGCACTGTTGAACAAGAACAACAAAAGCTGTCGCATGCTATGGCAAGAGGCTTTGAGGAATTCGTTTGGGATGAGATCCTCAGCCACTGCTTTGCCGGGTTTGCTGCTAGTAATAAGATCATTAAGCTCCTGCATCGTAATATCAGAGTCAAGAATCTCTGCAAGATCTTCTTTAATGTTTTTAATCGGTCTGTCGTTGTTCAGATGCTCTATCTTGGAACTGGAAGGATTTATTGCTGTACAATTTTTTGAAGAAACTACAAAATCCAATGAAGTCAAAAGCATCGAGTTTGCTTTCTTTAGCTGTGCTCCAGTTTCTTGAACTTGTTCCAGTTTATGCC
Organism: Beroe forskalii; assembly: GCA_011033025.1. Lineage (NCBI taxonomy): Eukaryota > Metazoa > Ctenophora > Nuda > Beroida > Beroidae > Beroe > Beroe forskalii. Next base: position 171,416 of record WFMF01000260.1, on the reverse strand, counting down.
ATCGTTTGCCTCAATTTCTGCACTAAGTTCTAGGATGAAGCTCTCTTTTTTCCTTTCACAAGAGTTCGATACCCTTTCTGCATTTGTAGTAGCAATTTCTAGTTTCTTCGTTAGTAGGTGATGCCCCATATACTCTAGCGAGGCGTCTTAGCTCCTGTTTAGCCTGAATGCAGTCGGAATCAAACCAGGGTTTTACCCTTTGCTCGAGTATGATTATTAACACTGTGGTGGTTGGGTCTTTGATGCAAGGGCTTTCAGTTAGCTCTGCTATCCTGCCAACTACTGATTGCTTGCACTGTTGTTCAGAGAAGCTGTGAAGCATTTGGTCATTTTCTGAATTCCATTTGTACCTATGTGGAGCATCTTCAAGACCTTTCATTAACATTTCTGAGGAAAGAAAGTTGCTTTGGACATTAAGCTTACATATGCACGGTTTGTGGTCAGAAAAATGTGTGAGATTGAGGACTTTGAACGAGTTAATGAGGTTCTTCAGATTTTGCTGAGTTATTCGGTGGTGTTAACATGGTCTCGAGGTGACATTTGAAATTATAAAGCTTCATTATCCATTCGGAATTGATCCATCGAAATTCCTTCACGAAATAAATCAAAGAGCAACTTGGCTCGGCGCCAATAATGCAAATGGTCTGGAAAAGTTTGGTCGTTCTGGAATATCAGAACATTCAACATAGTGTCAATGATCGTTCACTTTGTAAAAACTACTCAAGTACGTCTGTGACACTATTATTATCATCTTCTTATGCCCTGATCATCTTGGTGATTGCTGGTTGTGACAATTTGACTTTGAGGCTTTGTGGGCGACATCTTGTGGGTGACAAGCTGTCCCGACGACTGCTTAGGCCTTATTGTCAAATGGAGTGTCTGTTTAGTGCCACCACTCCATTATAATCAACTGAAACTGTCATGAATAAACGCATAATTTGATATTTAGGAAATTTTGAGTTCTTTCTCGACCACGCCACCAAATACGGGCATATATTTGCTCCAATTCACCAGCCTTTGATCGGTATTACATTATGTGGGGGAGACATTCGAATCTTCAAATGTAATATCATTTCACTACCGAGCCTAGGTTAAATATGTTAACCGAGTAGGCACTGTAACTTCCCTCGGAGTCTCCCGCGTTTGTGGCTCGAACGGCACACAGTCTGGAATCTGGCCGGCTATAGCACTACTTCTCAGCAACTGCTGCTTAATTTTCTGTGATTCCTGGCTAGTGACTTGCCTGGGCTTATATCAATTCCTGCGCTTTTTATATGTTGCAAGCGCGGTATCCTTCACAACACAATATGTTGCTTTCTGGTAAGTGGTATTTAAGAGTTCAATATTTTAGGGCGCATGCTTTTATTAAAGTTCGTAATTAAATATTAACATCGTTCCAGTTTGAAACCCTACGTCGTGTACTTTCTGATATCATATAACGCCGTGAAGCAATTAACGAAGTGCATTATTATCATTATTATGATAATTATAAGTGGATATAATATATACGCCTGATAGTCTTATCTTTGTAATGCTTTGCTACGCTAAAATTAAAATTGTCTCGAGGAGAATCATGTGAGTGAGGAAGTTTCAAAAGGGAAGACCTACAAACGATATTACTGTCCTTCGTCTGTTTCCAGGCTCATTAAGTTTCCTTCCATCTGGTGACTGGTACCTAGGTGGTACATGTGCATGATAACACATTGTCAGCTGCAAAAACCTGTTCTGGCAAAGTGCTATGAGGCCATGGATTTTAAAATTATTTTGGTGCTTAAAATTTGAAGTTAATTTGATTTTAATCCTAAAGAGGGTCCACCCAATGACTCAATCTCATAAGCCTTTTGATGACGAAAGGACTCTTCTATATTCCGTATTGAAGTGAATGGAATTATTAGTCTTTCAATGGATTTTTATCGGTTTTTGAGGTAATCTGATCTCGATCAGTTATTTGCGAACCCATTTGACGTGAATTGTAAGTCGTAGCAGAGATCTTTAGTTTTGTTCAAGATTCTAGAAAAATCATCGTAACATTCCCATAGTTTTAAAAGTTTTAACACAGTTTATTTTTAACTTCCTGTGTATTTTTAGAATGTAGATCTCAAAGAATAGAAGAATCCTCTAGAAGAATTCTAATCGCTGGGTGTGAGCGAAATTCACAGGCCTGTAGGCCTACCTGCAGCACCAGCCTTTGTCAATTCAGCTTTAAATGAATGGCGTTAATTTTGCACGTACTCATAAAATCGAATTAGCCATATCTTAACAACCTCATTTATCTACAAAAATGGTAATTCAATAAACTAATAAAAGAGTCTTTTTATTCAACAACATGACCGCTGATAAGGAATCAAATTTACCAATATGTCATGAACTCATGAGACATGTGTGCATTCATTATTCAAGTTTCTTGTCTTTTTTCAGTGAAATTAAGTGAGAAAGAGAGTGGGAAAGAGAGTGAGAAAGAGAGTGAGAAAGAGAATGAGAAAGAGAGTGATGGGGGACGAAACCAAACCGGTTATTTATAATGCCCCGCATTCATATTATCACATTCCAGTGGTCGATAATTTGATTTGCAGTTTGATAATTTGTAAGTAGTGTAATCCGTTTGTGTATTGATAGGTGGTTGAGGCAAACAAACAATCTCTCCTCAGGTAATCCGACATTCTAGAAATATTTTAGAAAATTTGAATACTCAAATTGTTATTGTTCATCTTTTTGGGAAGTGTGGGAAACGTTTATGTGTACTTTCCTGCTTCAGTGCTTTGTACGTATGTTTGGGAACATGCCAAGAGGAGGAGAAATAGTAATTTTTAGAAGTAGGTCGGTACTCTGTTCTGTGGATTAGCAAAAGTTGAGTATTGAGACTTTAACTATGTGAATGTTTATAATCAAGAGACGTAGGTATGTAATTTTGCTCATTTCTACCTGGGTGACTTTCATAAAGTCATATTATAGAAATTTGAACAATCGTTTATTTTGGACTTCATTTTTGGTATTCTGGTTTAAAGGCGGACAGGTAATTCACAACTCGTGACAAATCTCGTCTTAATTTGGGAATTTAATGCAGGAAATAATGAATTATAGAATTATGAGAATTTAATGCATTTTAGTCGCCACTGTCACAGAGCATGGGCCCTCATTATTTTTAAATTACGTGGTTAAAATCATCCCAAGAATCTTAATTTAATTCAAGTTCGTATGCTAATGAAATCATGACCTAAGCGTTCCTATTTGTATTTCCAATTTAGCCGTCTGTTATCTGTTGCCCAGTGCAAATTAAATTATTCCACTTTTGAATCATACTTTTTTATACTTTAATGTTTCCCTGAACCACGTCACGAATATAACAAAGCATGATAATAACGATAAGTGCGGCTAATTGTGCGTTATATTATGATAATTTGAAATATTTAATTCTCATGTTACTCGCCACCCTGGCACTGACAGTGCCTTTCTGTCGTGCTTACTCTTTTCATCAGCTCAAACGCAACATCTTTTAATTTTACATTACTCAAGTTGCTAATTACTTAGTTAGCTTTATTTATTCGTGGGTCAGATGAAGAATGGTTCGAGGGGTTGAGATGCAATTAACCTCCACTTCATCACTTGGAGTTGATGTAAGTTTTGTAGTCGTGCTTGCTCTTGCCCGCTCTTGCAGCTATAACTGAACACGTACCAACTTTGTGGGGAGGGGTATTTGTGAACAATATCCAATACTGTTCCAATACTGTTCCAATACTGTTCCAGTTAATATGCGCTCACAATAAATAGGCGATCGAAATGCGCATTGCGCGCTGCCGCTGTCTCTGATCACCTCTCAAAACACGTAAGAACTCTCAGAGAACCTTTTGGCGAATAATCGCAAATTATCGCCACCCACCCAGAAGACTGGAGCTGCTAATAAACGTGTGATACTGTGATGATGTACCTTGTACCTTGTTTCTTCACTTTTCCTATCTGGAATTTAAAACGTTTGAACACTCTAGATCTCCCTGGCTGATTTTAATGGTAGTATCACAACATTGGCAGTGAGCTTTTGAGCTACTAGTCTGCTATTTAAACGTACTTTATTCATCGCTTCAATCAGAGTTTCGCCGAATTCTTGAAATGAATTATGATGCAGTCTGAGTATTTTCTCATTTCTACCGGCTTCAGTCTGTATGCTGTGTCCTTTATTTCCAATTACCAGATCAGCTTGACTAATTGTTTTCTTCGTTACATTTCCGGATGAACTGGGCATTGAAAATGGGTTCCTAGTTCACCTCCTTACCAAATTTTTAGTTCTTTAAAATGTTTCTTTTCCCCTCTTCCTAACTATTTCAGTTGAAATGGTCACGCATCGCTCGGTTTTCTCTCCCCAAAAAAGGATCCAACATTGCCTCATATATTTTGTTTGGTTGAAGCACGTCAGTTCCATTAGAGATCTTTTGTTATGCTGAGGGATGCGCATAAGAGGGCATAAAGCACCGCTCCTTTGTTCATATGTTAGAGTTTTAGCACGGGATATAATTTGGCGTGAATATAACAATGATACTTTTCATGGATTGACCCTGTTTTTTGGCGTCACGTGGAAAGCTGCTAAAAAGACGCGGCACGGTTTTTTGTTGAACCTGTTAAAAGTGTGACGATCATTGACGTTTATTGTCGCAAGGGTGTTGTCGCCCCTCAATTCTGAGAAACTTGGTTTCAAACATTCTGTTGTGCACCAAGCAGGCTTAACCATTCCCTCGAATTGTGTTTTCTGTTGTCGAGGATTTGAGGCATGTGTCGGGGAATGAGCGAAATGCTTATTAGTTTACTCCTTCAACATAGATTGTCTTCGAAGTTTGAACATACCATTGTGAAGCCACTTTGGCACTTTCGCCTGGCGACCAATAGCAAAATTTTGTTTGTATTCATATGTTTACCCTCGTATTAATTGGGTACAGCATTTCTGGAATAACTTCACATGGGGGCTAATTCCCGTTTAGAAGATTTAAAAGATATTCCGTGATATTATACCAGCCAATATTCAATAAAATGCCAATTTTAAACAGGATATGCTACCTGTTTCTCAGGACGCATGTTTTATATATCTGAGATAATAAAATATTCCAGTTCGTGAGTCAGGTTGTTTAAAAGTGTCATTGTCCGGTTGCAGCTGATGTGACGTCACCTCACCAGCCTACTATAAGTGTGACATTTTCCGCATTGTTTAGGGATACATCATAAGTACCCAGGCTACCCGACTGCTCCTTAGTGTAGTATACTTGTTAGCAAGTTTTGCTTGAGAAGTAGGCGCTTCAAACGCCTGGTTAACCTGGCATTCTGCCCGCCTATTTGGTGAGCATGACCTGCAGGTAGCTGCCTCACTACCTACTGCTGTGTTGAGGCTCGTACTGCTTGGTGTTTTGTCGGTGCTCAACCCAACTCTCTCTCTTTGTCGCTAGTCAATTCACTAATGCTTCGTCTTGTCACTAGTTGAGCCTACTTAACCCTAATCACTATCGGGCTTTGTCGCCACGAGTATGTCTTGTTACCAATTGTTATGACCGGACGTTATTTGGTAACGCCCTGGAAACACAACAAGTCATTTGCCTGGAAAAGGGTTCTTGAACGGAAGTTCTCTTGTTTTCGGGCTGTGAAATTGGAATTGTAGCAGGTTCTCAGCTTGTTGTGAGCTCAGCATATGGACTCAGAATCATCTGCAGGTCTTTTTGCTGTGTTTTAACCATTTCTTCCGAACACATGAAACACCCCATGAACTTGTGTAACTGCTTGTTCGTTCCTGTCTAACTATAGATTGCTGGTGTCTGTAGCATGAATTCCTGAGAAATTCGGCGAACCTCAATTCTGCATATGTTGTCGACTCAAGACTGCGAGTTACGAGTATTGAGACTTCCTGAAACCCAGTGGTGCCTTACTTGGAATGTCCTGAAACCTAAGCCGTACATATATCATTGTAATGCAGCTTGTTATACTTAAACGCATACTTTTTGAGTGGAATATGTTATGCAATTCTATTGTAGCTGCTCGCTCATCATTGACCCATCCTCCTCATCCTGGTGATATGTAATGCGGTGGATTACAACAAGAGGCGTGTATATCGCAACATTATTACCAGAAGGTATGTGATTTGTGAGGCTTAGAGACACATCAAGAGAGTGGTAAGTGTGGGGAAGTAGAGACTCACACACAGCGGTGCGGAAGAGATTCCGTATATATCAATCAGATCATTGATCACTATTGACAGTAGCAGCGCAGCTTTTGTACTCTGAGCAGTCTTTTGCATATTGTGTTATGTACTTTTGTAGCGTGTGTTTTCTGTTTGTTGGTCTGTCCATTAACGTGGAGTCCTGCACGCCCATCCATTTTGAATTCTATCAACTCTCCGTTCCGTCATGCTCCAATCTCCATTCCGTTCATGCTCCTTAACGTTCATTCTCCATTCTATTAATTCTCTATTTCATTCATGACATATTCCATTCATTCTCCATCCTATTCATTCTCCATTCCGTTCATTCAATCATTCTCTATTCCATTTATTCTTCATTCCATTCATTCTGCATTCCATTCATTCTACGTTCCATTTATTCTCAATTCCATTCATTTTTCATTCTCAACATTCCCCAATTCGTTCACAGCTCAGAAACAATTCATTCTCAATTCCATTCATTATTTATCCTCAACATTCATTCGCAGCAGATACCGTGAGACTGAGGTAATTTCTTATGCCGAGCGCATACTGCATATAGTTCTACAAGACCATATGATTCAAGAAACCATGCGAATACCCACCCTATTCTGATTCTGCACATTGCTAAATAATCACGTGACAGTTTATAATCCCCTCTGCGGCAGGGAGTGTCAAATTGACACGTTTAATTGTGTTTCAACTCCGTGATGTGCTGCTCCCAATGCAATATTACTCCCGCGCCTGGTGACAACCAGGGGAAATTAAAAGGTTTATTTGTCACGCACGATAATCAGTCGATTCTACCCGATCTAAAGTACCATTCTAACCCGTGATAATGACATCATTCTCAACCGCCTAATATCCGTCTGAGAATTATAATAGCCACTGAAGAGTTGATTTATTGACAGATGACTTGCAGACTTCATATTTCTCATATGTGACGGGGGAGAACCGATGTTTCTCGTAAATTTAGTGTTTGAGAGCCGCTAGCCATGCGTAGACTCGTAAAATATAAGTAGTGCAAGAATAATTGACCAACTTCATGTTGATGCGCCTGCTCAAAGTGTCAATTGGTGGCTCCTCTTTAATTTGTCTATTTCTCGCGCGCGCGCCGCGCAGTACAGCGGAAAGTTGGATAACATGTAACTTTGTATCTACTTCACGTCGCGATGAATTATTCATTACTCGACAGTCGACATGTGCAAAATTCCATGCAGCAATGTACACCACAGTTCACTCTCACAGCGAATAGTGATATTAATTTTCAAGCTGCAACCCATTGAATCAGAAAATGTAACTATTTCCGGGCTCTGCATATGGCAAAGGTGTTGATAAAGGCGGCTGACTGATACTATTATTCCATCTCATCCATTAGTCGTTATTATATCGATAAAGAGCACTCTCTCCCTATTTATTTGGAGTTATTGCTTTTACGAATTGTCACGTTACCTTTTACAGCGGATGGTCCTCTAAAAGCTAAATAACAGCGTTTGTAGAGAATGACGGGAATTATTTCTCAGTCATCCGATCATCCGTTTTCTTCGTGCCTTGGGCGGCTAACAAAGACGGTGTGACGTCACAAAATCATGTTGCAAACCTTTATTATAACGCAAATAGGTACGTTAATCTCAATTCTCAGCCCCCTTTTAAGTTTTTTGCGTGAACTCCTTGGATTAATGTGGCGAAGTGTACCCATGAAATAGGTAAATATAATCGCCTCTGCACCTGTCACGCGGTAGAATTTTCGATGTTTCTGCTTGAAATAAGCGATTAAAACACACCCTATTCGATCTCTTGATAGCACTGCAAACACAGAAGGTGGTGTAGTAGTGGTGAATGTAAGGTGTGCAGATATATATTGATTGAGCGCTGGGGAGCACCAGCTTGCGCAGCATCAGGGATATATCATTATATCCACTCGCGTGCGCTTTTTGAAGACATTTTAGGTAGCGGGCGCGCGCGGCCCGGTAAAATATCTGCACGCTAAATTTGATATACCCACCGGATATAGCCCGGCCCGCGAGAGCAGTTCTACGCCGGTTGCAATATAGCCCGCCTCTTGGAAGAAAATTTTTTTGGTGCTATACTGGCTGAGATCATTGAAAGTGTCCACAACAACAATTTTAGCAGCAAAATATCGATCATGAGGCAAAAAACTGGCAAATATAAGGATTTTTGTGGATTTGATTATCGACAAAAACATCGAGGCGATGGAAAGTTAAGAGTCAAAACATTGAAACTGATATTCATCATTGTTCAGCAGCTTACTGAATCAAGAAATTATGAGAAGTAGTTCAACTTCGAAATAGAATTGGATAAAATTGACAGCAAAACAACATAGGTATCGTATCGATAATTAATAAATATTCAGCAAAATATGTGGCCAACAGTAGACAAAAGTCGAGTCAAATAGCAGAGAAAACAGTGAACTGCAGTGATAGCAGAGATAGCAGTGATAGCAGCAATTCTGTAAAATTCTGTAAAAGCAATCATTCCGAGAAAGGGAAATAAAAAGATACAAAATCAAAAACGAGAGAATGAAATACAATATCATGAAATAAAGTTAGAATTTGCATTTGTGTTGATCATTAATTGCATTGCCATGTTGTCATGGTTACACATTCTTCGGAAATAGCAAGAGGTGAGTGAGAGCAATACGTCATTATCATTAGTAACAATGGTGCATCATTTTTCTCACACAGCGGATACGATGTAAAAATAAATGCCGCCTAATTACCGCGACACTCTGATACATTGTGCAACTTCTCATGAGAAAAATTTTGAGGGACACTTTATTCTATTGACTCACCATATTCAACCATGGTAATTACGTCATTCTCATTTGTCTATTATAACAGTGCTGCAGAGTTTCACCAAATGTAAATACGCTCATTTTAACCCCTTTTCTTTCATCGTTTTGTATCTCTTTTCAAGTACTGCTGTGACTGATGCGTTTCACAAAGTGACATTTTCCCCTTTGTTTGTTTCTCCAAGATTGCTAGTGTTTAAAGTTTAATCAACAGCATCTAACCACATTTTTAGCCAATAATCCTTCGATTGCAAGACCTTTGAGATTGATCCATGCTTTGATTCGATTCGCTTTTAAAATTTTTTTCGCCCTCGGGCCTTCGGGCCCTCGGGCTCATAACTTCTACATAAGCTTTACCAACCCCTTCGATCAAATACTTACGGTGCTTAAACCGAAAAAAATTTGTATTGCCCTTTTTGTTTGTGTTAAAAGTTTAATTCAACAAAAGCATTCTAAAACTCACATAATTTAGCCAATAATTCTATACCCGGTTACTCCACTGTACTCGTGATAAACCTGTCGAGGACAAAGCAGGCGGCGTATCGTCATCAGTTCGCCATGTTAAGCTATGGTAGTGCCGTCACTTCTTAATCATCTCGCATCATTATGGTCGACCTGTGCAGTATATATCTGTAATTAGTTGTAGTTATATATGACAAGTTGAATAGTGGCTGCCGAGTTCAGGCTTCAGACATTCAGACGGCTGCGTTGGAAGACTAAATAGTTGAATAGACGCGCGTTTTACCTGCGCTAATATCATATTTGATAGATACCAATAGATCTAGGTGAAATGGCTTGATGAAATAGATGCCTGTCGTTTATATGTGTTCTCAGTTCTCTCTGTCAAGTACCCTTCTTTGAAGTTTATTTATAGAAAAACCCTATTAAAGTTCAACATTCTGAATCAAAGTCAAAATGTTCACAAGTAATAACATATACCCACGGAATCACTAGAACTAGCAAGGCGTGTACTGTAGTATAAAATATATATTTCGTTACTGCGCCGCACTTTATATTTAGTTCACGGCACACACATAAATTTTTGACGTTTCGAGGAGCGCTGTGATGGTTCTGAAGAGCTCTCTCTCTCTACTGTGTCGGTTGGGTGGCTTCCTTCCCTCACAACGAGATAAGAGAGACCTGCTCACTTGGGTGGCTGCACTTCTTCCCTTTCTCTCCTGAGAGGCTTCTCCCCTGTTCTCCCCTCTTTTGTCACTTGCCATGCACCCGTGTCTCGCACTTTTCACCTTGAGCTCTACGTTTACTGTTTACATTGTTATACGTTGGGGGTACGTTCCTGTTTGTAAACTTCGCGTACTGCCTGTGTTTACGGTTTATTTTTACAATTTACATAGTTACATTATATCTGCAAGTTTTAATTTGAGATGTTCAATTTTCGAATGTTATGATGTTATGTGCGTTTTTTTGTTTTTGCGTAACTAGTAAGTAAACGCTACCAGCTGGTGGGTGGCCATTTTCGCTATCTTGAGGCACTGACCGTGAAAATTAAGATTTCATTGGACATGAGTCATTTTGACCTCGACATGAAATCAACTGATCAGTGTCTTAAATGTCCAATTTTGTATTTTCTGGCTTCACTAAATAATATGGCTTTTAAGGCACTCATTTGGCATGAAAATGATTCGCTATTATTTACGCACGTAGTAAGGCTTGAGCTTCAGCGCCAAACAGCTCTCAGTGTTTTTTAACACCTAACATTATGCGTCGGAATCAGTCGCCCTACGTCCTCCTCCTTTTCCTGGTGTTAAAGTTTATAGTACCATTAGTTTCAACTAGAAGTGAGTTAGTGATTTATGAATCTGTAGTTGTCCTTAAATTTGCCATTCTCAAGATTGCTGTGAAACATGAGGAAAACATCCTCTGTCAAATCTTATTTTCATTCTTTTGAAGTTTTCTTCTCAACTTTTATGTGCTGTTTTTACACTTCATTAAGCTGTAATGTTTATTGTTTGGGCTGCTCATAACGTGCCAAGTAGAGTTGTAGACAAAGATTGGGTCTAGTCCAGGGACAGGATTTGTTATTATCATGAAAATGGTTATAACACTTAACACAATGAACCCCAAACTGCATTTGGTTTTGGTATTGCAGCAATCTTCGTCATCAAATTGATATACTGACTACTGACCTTGAATAGCTACCTAAAGAAAGCCTTGTTTACATAACTAGCAATCTTGTCATTCCCCAATGTATATGGATTGTTTAAACCCATCTAGGTCGTGAATAGTGATGATTGCAAGACAATTACAACTTGTGTGCCAAGAGGCCTCTTGATGACTTTTAGCTGAGTCAGCTTTTAAACGGTTTTCAAACGCCGGTTCTATACATTTCCCTTTGACCGATTTTCATGAAACTTGTATCGTGCACTGTGATGGTTTTTGGGGAATTGAAAAAAAAATTCATGCTGGTTCTGGCACATCGCTCATCCTTGCAACTCATTGACCCCGGAATCCTGTCGACAGAGTGTTACGCGCTTCGATCATGGAGAAAAGAGGAGAGAGAAATAACCGAGGCCCCGGCCTTTAGCAGCCCCTCTGATTCTCTGGTGTGCCCTGCTATAGTGACAGATATCACGTTATTCTATCATCACAGTCTGTATACTCTCATTGGTATAAATATCAAATATATATTAACAGATGTGCGGGACCTTGAGAGGCATCCCCCTCATATGCTGAACTTCAGGAGATATGCACTGTTGATATTTTGTACTGCATCCCATATATATGTTATTAACAGTCCCATATAACGCGTCTTTAGACACTTGTAGTGTGAGTTCAGTGCGTGTCCACTTTAGTGTTGTGTTTCTCAACTTTCCCAGGCTTGCCGGGGCAAATACTGCGATTCATTGCTCGGGTTTCTTCTCGCCCTATATATATTATTTGTTGTTGAAAGTTCGTAGAGCTATGCGTGTGTGTTTGCCTGCATTCCCTGCCTATAAATTACGAGATTGACTTGAATTCTTTAGAATTCTGCAGTAGGTTAAGTGGACGTACTCCGGACAATTTCACGTGTTGTTCTCTTTTCCACACTATTATAAAGCCATGTATATAGTCTTTAGTATAGGGCACGCTCGAAAAGTGAGCAATAATGGAAACTTGAGCATTTTGACTTTTTCATGAACGTGACTCAGACTCCAGACATTAGAATTGATGCCTTCTTTGGAATTAAATAGCGAACTTGACACGTACTGTTGTTCGTGTCACGACGACCTTCTGTTGTCGGTTAATATAGAGTAGCTGCGGTGTTGATACGCCAACGTTTCTTTTTTACCAATCTCATACTCGGCGAATGAGCTAGTTACATAATTTTACCAATCCACGACTCCCTCTTGTGAACAATACAGTTCACAAGAGCCGAAATCTCAATTCTCAATTCTTGTAATATTATTATGCTATTTTGAGACTCATGGAGACGTAGCGTGACCCTTATTACACCATCTAAAAACTTGAATCCTGACCTCCACCCCCGTACGAAAGTTTCATTTATGTGCATAATCACACTTTCAGCGGTAGCCACTTCAATACGTCACTAGAGCTTTCAATTTGTAGCTTGGACCTTGGGATTATTTTCAAAATATGTTTGTTTTCTTGGATTATTCGCACACATAGCAGCATCTACAGCAAATTGTTTGACAAATGAAAAAGTAAAATCAACAGTTGTTTTGCTCGATTGCACTTGATTTATCGCGGGTTCTATCAAAGCCAAGAGGTAATTTGTTGATTTAATAAGTTAAATCACCATCAATAATCAATATGTTATCGTAATGATCGATTCTTTCAGGAAGCGCCAGCAGACTTCATCTGCAGACGATAACTATTACGATCACTAATTCCGTGACATCACCTTTCTTATTGAAATCTCTAATTATAGCAACGCTTACTTCACTGTCTTTTTCTGTACGCCAGCCAGTCGTAATAACTGGCATAGGGCTGAGATGTTGCTTTTTGTGAATACCTTAGTGGTAGAAATTAAGAAGTGTACTATTTAAGGCAGTAAGCAATTTTACTGCCTTAAATAGTACACTCCTTAAATTCTACAAATCTTAATTTCTACCTACCGTAATTTTTACAATACCAAAATTTTGGAAAATTTTGTTTAAGTATATATTTGTACATCTATACCTATCTTTTCTTTCACTACAATCTTAAGGCATTCTATTTTCTCTCAATGCAGGTTCAGAATTTTTCAGCGAAAGCATCAGTGCAGACAAGATCAAACTTGATATGATAAACAATTATCACTCGATAAAAATCATATGCATTTCTTCAGCTTTTTCGTCTTCCTGCACATCTTCCATAATCCATATCTTCCATAATCCATATCTTCCACCTCAAGCCCAATAGAACCATCTTCGATATCTTCTTCGATGTTTTCATCAGGAAACAAGGCCTTCAAAATTTCAGCGGAATCATCGGCCAATCTTTTGATCAAACGGAGGCTGTGAAACGTTGCAAAGAACATGGTGTTGACTCAAGGGTGCTCATTGACCCGTTTACTAATCTGTTTCTCTAGAACGCCTAGTTTTACTTTTGTCTATATTTCGTAGATCCCAAATAAATTGAATTCAGTGGAAAAAATCTGCCCTCTTCTTGTTTTCTTATCGGTTCTTTTGGTTGAAAATTGGTGAAACGACGTGAAATTTAGTCCTAGATTTGCCTGATTTTTGTAAAAAATTTACTGCCTTAATTAGTACACTTCTTAATAAGTACGTCCTTAATAAATACACATCTTAATTTCTACCACTAAGGTAAACCTGCACTATGCAGTGCGAGAACGGAGAATTTTTGAATTTTTCATTACCTGTTACTTTCAGTTTTAATTGCTTTTTTCCTTGATTGCCAATCCTATCCCTCCCAGTCCCACCACCACCTTCCATACATAAATGACCATCGGCCACTCATAAAGTATATCTTCTCCATCTCTCGCCTTTTTGTTGGCTGACCGTCTCAAGCCATTATATGTTTTAACTACAAGCCGGTATTTATAACACTGCTGCCTGTGACACAGATACGCGAGCCATACCCCATCTGATACTTGATAGTTCACTTCAACTTGAGACACGACCCTGCAGCGCTACTTGAAGCCGTACATACCTGAAAACATAGCACATGTCCGCGTGTTTGTGTGTTTGTCCGTCCACTGTGCGTGTGTGTGTCATGTTGACATGTGTTGCACGGTGGCAGTGAGTAGCGGGCACTTTGCATGCTTCTTACCATGCATTACCTCACACGTACTCCAGCTTCTACTCCTGCTACTATTATAATATGTGTAAGCACGCAACATAGCTGTTTTAATGTCATCAATTCACCGTTTTAAATAACGATAATGACGTCATTTTCAATTGTCTAATGAGCAGTTTATCCGAGCAACTTGCTGAATGCTAACACAATGACACCACTTCAGTATGCTATTTTACGCTACGATATATTCGTAATTATGACGCGAGCCAATAATAGCACTACATGAAAGTTGAAACTGTTGTCTGTTTGTGCATCGCATGATTTCATGCTTGTTTTGCGTCCCCCTCCCTCCACCTCGGCTCCATGGGCTGCGCGCGCGGTGAATAGACGTTTCAACGCACTCAAATCCCCAAGTTAAACCCTGATAATTACATCACACTGCACCGCCTATTGTCCGTACGTGACCTCGCGTCTCTCCTCCTCCAGCGCTGCGTCTCCTGCTGGAAGTTGTCCAGGGAAATTAAATTAATACGTGACCTAACATATCGTGATAGCAATCACTTAGCCTTTCACCTGACACTATCATACAAATTGTTTGGCACATTCGTTCTTCTTGCTAGTGTGCAGCAGCACAGTGATTGCGTGTCGCTTTGTGCGCCAAGGATGTAGCGGTATTTGTGCCGGCGGGCCTGGGTTTTTGAGTGTAAATATTTGTGTAAATGTTTCATGTGTAGATCTATTTCTGTGTGATGTTCTGTGACATGCTCTTAATTCTATCAGTACACAACCTATATCAGTACCTGCTTCAAACAGGAGTAATACTCAGCTGAACATGACGTCATTATCATTGTTTTAAGTGGTGAATTGTCGCAATGAAAGCGTCTATTCCTCCCATACATCAGTACACATAACTCCCACTCATTAAATTACTGCAGACCACCGTCCACCAGGTGGTAGTGGCAATGTCCTATCAGCTTTCTGAGGAGTTTTCACTTTGTTGCTACATTTATATCATTATATTCCGCTGTATACAAACTATATATATATATCGTGTGCATACTATGAAGAGTAATTTGCATTTATGTTACATTGTTGTTGCGCGTCTAATTGGCCCGGAGATCTAATTGTTCTCCGCCCTCCCTGCTCTTCCCCCAGATTTACCGTTCCATGGCTAGCATGTAATTAATATTCCGTTCATACGACCTTCCTCCCTTGCTTCTCCCTAGCTCTCTTCCAGATCTGTGCTTCTCTCCCCTTTTAGTGTATGCAGTATATATGGGTTATGTCAATTAATTGGTAGTATAATCCCATTGTCTTTCCAACGTCATTACTTTCCCCGCAATTTCAGGGTTTATTAACTTCTCCGCCAGTAGCTACTGCTCAGTGCTCACTCTTCGTGGTGCTGGCTGGTGGCTACCTCCCTTTCTCTCTCTTGAGTCTTCTCTTGCTCGAGTCAGTAGTCGGGTAGTCAGTCCTATTCACTTATTCAGTATTCTCAGATCTGGTCAGTAGTAGTCAGTCTTTTATCTGTTCTGGCCAGTAGTAGTCAGTAGGCAGTGCGCACTGGTCAATGCTCACTGCCCACTGGTCAGTACTCAGTTGTCAGTAGTAATGCTTTGAGTTGCTGACATGCACCGACTCTTTTTGCACTGCCGCTGATATCAATTTGAGTTGCTATTATCACCCAAATTCTAACCCCATATGCTTTATGGTGTTTTCTTCTACCATGAGAATTTTGAGAACCCGATTGCAGCAGAGCGGGTGTTCCCAGTAAACGAATCTGGAAGCAGTGGCGAAATACTCCACAATTAAGTACAGCCCGTCGGGATTCCTAGCTCTGTATCTATTTTGTTTTTTTAAATAAAACATCCTGACTTCTTCAGCTCTGCCCTTATCTCTCTACGCACTCTGTTTCGTCAGAAGATGCTCCTCGACCGTTCCTTGCATGCTAGAATCATATCTTTTTAACATTTCAGCACTAATTTAAACATTAAACGATTATCCGAGCGTTTAACTCGAGAGCAATTGTTGTGGTGTTAAAACTATGAATCAACTGAATCTGGAAGTTGCTACTTGTTGCTTACATAAAAACATCCATCAGCGAACCATTAATTAAGCACTTTTTATATCGGTACTTATTTAAACAATTTAACTCCCTAATTTAATGTCTGTGATTTAATCACACTTGAGTGATTGAACTAGACTCATCACATATGAACAAACACGCAGCAATTTGAATCGTGAGCTTGTATATTATTCCAAAGACCGATCATCCTGAATTGTGGCTTCTGAATAAAAATAGTATGTAATTATTAAATATTTTACAATACGTGATCAGATGATATTATGCGTATCTTCGTCCTCTCTTTTTCCATTGTTTTGCGACCAAGATCACTCCGTGACTGCTTGTGTTGCTCTATATGTGTTCATGATGTTGGATGTAATACCTGTTTGTTTGTAAGTATAGTAAATATGTTTGTGTGTTTGAATGTGTGTACCAGGAGCTGGAGCTGTGAAGTGAGGTGGTAAAGTGTCTGCTACTAATTAGGACCCCCTCTTTCTCTCGGTATGTGTTATTAGCATGCATTGTTCACTCTCGGTAGGGGGTCCCAGCCGCCGGCAGCAGCAGTAGCTCCGTGACTACTTAAATCTCTCTCTCTCTCAATCCTGTGCTGTTCACTATAACATTATTAGTTTGACTGCTTGCTCAATATGCTCATAGTTCAGCGTGTGGTGGTACGGATTTGGGGATTTGTGCGTGCGGTTTTTTTGTGACGTATTTTGTATCATTTGATTTTCTTTGATCACATTTAATGGTCACTGTATATAATGTGAATTGAGAGATTCCACTTTCGTCTGTTGGTGACATTGACCGATTGTGAAATTGGCAATTGCACGCAAAGTCTTTCAGTAACTTTCGGTAACTCACACACTTCGGAATTTCGTTAAATTCTGAATTTCTTTGAATAGAAAGAACGTGCTAAAAATGGCCTGATCCTCGTGACCCTCACGAGCTTACCTTTCAATCTTGAAACTTGTTTGCTCGTGAACCAATGTTCAACCGCTTGCTTAAACATTCACACTCAGACATTCAGACTCAGAATCAATCTCTTGAAAGACGGTTCTATTGCACTCTGGCCTCTATAATGCGGTACCTCTGCCTCTGACCTCTATAGTCTATATATAATAACCCCCTCCATTTCACGGATTCCCCTTCACCCCTTCGGCCTCCATTTCCACTTTTTCCTGCACTTCCTCCTCCAATTCCCCGCGCTGATATTCCTATTTCTTCTGTCTTTCTCCTTCTGACTCCCGCTTCCTCCTTCACACCTCTTATCTCCCCCTCCCCGGCCCCTGACTGCCATCCCCCTCATAATGAGATGATGATGACCAGTTAATAGTTTAACATGCACACATTACATGTCACTCTCTCTTCACTCGTCAGTCTTCTCCCACCACTCTCCTCCCCTCTCTGTCTCACGCCTTCTGGCTTCTCATACTCACTCCTTCTTTTAAAGTTCTCACCCATATAGCGGACAGCGGTTGAGCAAAGGCCATGAAAAGTGAAAACACTCAACCGGAGGATAAGGCAGGGTTAAAGCGCCTCCCAATGCGCCATTCCCCGACATTTCAGTTCGCACTATGCTTGTGTGCTTCCAGCCTCTTAAACCGTGTATTCTCTTCTCCCATCACTCTCTTTTGTCATTTTCCTCTATCTCGGGACTCCCTCCTCTTCTCTAGCTCGGACTGAGGACACACTTCATTGATTGCTCTAAATGACAGAGTGGTAGTAGATTAAATTATCAGTAGCTTACGAATAACGAGCAGCTGGTGATTATGACAGCATCATCATGGTTGAAAGAAGTGAATTGAAAAAGTCTTGCCGCCTATTGTTTCAGAGTGACAAATAAGTAGCATGCCATGTGTCAACTGTCACAATTCCACTGTTTCCTTACTTCACACCCTGCGCCACCTTGCGTGCAGACCTCCAGAAAACACGTCTAATTGGCAAATATAGGAGGTGTTTTAACTGATATTGTAATTATTGTGCCATGTGTTCTTCTGGTGATTCATTGTCGTTCTTCAGATGATATAATATGTGTTGTCCATCATCATTTTTATAGTTTCGTGACTCGTAGGCATTTTTAGTGCTTACTAAGTTTTCTCCGCGTCTGCACAACACATATATGCTGGGATGTTCAAGAACAATAGACAACTAACAATGACATCATTATGACGATTGAGAACAATCAGTTTGTGACATCAATCTTCGTGATGTTTTCCTGCGGCTTTTAATGCGTTTCATGTTTTATAATAATGTAACGGCTCAGATCTTTTGACCTTTTGTCTTGCGCGCTGTGCGGCGGTGTTTGAAAATATACCGCATTTTAGCTGTGTGCTGTAGAAGGAGTAGTTCACATGTTTTCAGTGTTTATATTGTTGCAACTCATCCATAATCCATATTCTGTGCTGCTTCATTACTCGTGGTATTGTATGACTGTATGTGAAACACGAACATAAAATATTTCTGTAATATCTCCGCATCCTGCCGATTGTACTGTGGTGAAGCGTGGAAATTCCGCTGTTCATGTGGTGTCTTTCCATTGTCTCCCATGAGATACGTGTTATGATTAAATTAATGCAGCATAATTACAATTCTTGACGATCGCGGTGAGCTGATGCTTCATAGAGGCATCGCATTGTTCTCTCTTCTGTGCAGAATTCGGATCAATTAGAGCATGTCCTTCAAGCCAGCTGCTGACAGTGGTTTCTGATTTATTGAGTATCTGCGCGCGCGCATGTGTCAACAATTCCTAACTTTTCCGGTTCTGACTTCTGTGATCATATTCATCTGCGAATTTTTGGCACATGTCGCCCTCTTTGCGTTGTCAATCAGTAGATAAGAACCCTGTTAAACTATATTCTGCTCTATGGGACGTTCTTATTGGCTGATTGAGACGTACAGGACATTCTAATTGGCTAGTTGGTTGTAGCACCATTTCCATTTCTCACGTAACATCTGTCCCAGAGCCCTACCAAGACACACAGAAAATTTTAAACTCATCCAGCTTTTAATTTATCGCACTATTGATAGGAGTATATAATTATCAGCAAGGCTTTGCGAGAAATAGACATAAGATAATTTTGAAACACGGCGACGTTTAAACTACTTTGATTCGAAAGAAGCAAAACCATTTTCTTAAATATTATAACTTATCAGTTTAAATATTATAACATTTCAGTTTGAATAGTATTGATATTTTGAAGAGTAATTTATATTTTTCTCAGTGATATAGTGGTATCAAGGATATTAGTGTTTGCTGTTTCATATTAAAACAGTTTAAATTACAGTTTTATCATATTGAAAAGGTCCGACGACCACGTGTGTCCCATTTCATGGCTCTGTTTTTGATTCATATCCAATTAATTTTCTTCCGTCTCACGTTACCAAACAATGAAAACATTCCACGTTTTAACGATATTAACCGCACGCTCAATCATCTCGTTATGCACGGATAACAGACTGCTAACAATGACGTCATCATCATGCTTTAGAATGGTCAATTAATCATGATATCAAGCTGCGCGGCTTTCAATATATCAGTGACACGTGTACCACGTGACAACTATCCGAGGCATGACAGATCAGCCATTATGCAACACTTCTGTGTACTGTGGTCCGTAGATAAAGATAGCCATCCTGTGACGTTTTGCTATATGAAGGTGCTACTGCAACTTGACAATATAAGTGAGACCTGAGACCCTGCCAGATAATGCCACCATTTTGTCACCCTTTCATCGCCTTGACACCTCCCCTGCTACTCTCGACTACTTCTTGACTTCCTCCCCTGCTACAGTGCTACTCTCGACTACTTAGATCGTCTTCTTCCCCTGGTACTCTCGACTACTTCCCCTGCTACTCTCGACTCAATCTCGACTACCTCTCCTGCTACTCTTGACTACCTCCCCTGCTGTTCTCGACTACTTCTTGACTACCTCCCCTGCTACTCTCGACTACTTCTTGACTACCTCCCCCAGCCACTTCTCATGCATCTATCACACACAATAACAGCAACAATAATGATACGTGGCTGACTAGTCTCTGTAAATTTAAATTTATGTTTTGTCATGAACATTAGATAAGTACCCGCCTTTACCTCTCCCTCCCTACTTGGTTATACGTGATCATGAGAATTGAGATATTTAATATTTATAACCGGTGTTGTACCATCACCTTTTTGTGCGAATCTCTCTCTTATTCGTTTGTTACAAATTAGTGCCTCTGCTCATTTTTCGTCTCGTTTTCTGATCCCCCTCAATATACCGAATTACAAAGCTAACACCGCTTTAATATGCCTCACTTTCTTCTGCTTATCGTACGTATTGTAGTTTTAAAGTTAGTTCAGTAGCACAATTTCTTAAATACATACTGCATAGACTTGCGCCTATCGGGTCCATTTTGCGAAGCTTCCCTAGGGTGCAGCCCGAGGGATTTACAGTCTACATCCGCTTAGGCAAGGGCCATATCACTCGATCGGGCAAGGGTCTACTGGTCTACTTATCTTAAAAGTGTAGACGTGTCTGTAAGAGGGGGTTACAGGTGAATTTAAGAACCAAGGCAAAGAAAAATGTATGAATCAGGTGTATCAGGAGTTATTAATCAATTTATTAAACTATCGATCTATCTATGTCATCATCTGATAGTATCAAGTTTTTCTGTTATCCATGTTTCACTGCCACACACCTACCATGACAGTTCACAAGAACACGTGACAGGTCACGTGACTGCTACTTCAAGCTGGACATGCTAGATCATACATCACACTTCTCTCGTTTGATATATATTGGCAATCTGATTAAACTGCTGTGGTCGTGGGATGGAGCTCTCTGATCGTTGAGGGTCTACCACCTCATACTTATTTCCACAGTGGACTTATTTCCACAGTCCACACACCATCTTCCACCTATATTTAATACAGATTATATATCCAGTGACCCTGAAGTTCGTACATGTTGAGGATGCGGTGTGTTGTATATCAGCTGTTTCATGCTAATTTCATTATTAGATCTGTATCGTTAGAGCTTCGTAATACTCTACTCGTCTCTCCTCCTCCTCTCTCATCCACATCATCCAGCAGCTGTCACTCCTCCTCTTCCTCTTCCTCCTCTTCCTCCTCTTCCTCCTCTTCCTCCTCCTCCTCCTCCTCCTCATCCTCCTCCTCATCTTCCTCCTCCTCCTCATCTTCCTCCTCCTCCTCCTCCTCCTCCTCCTGATGAGAATTAACTGAAAGCCTAATTCTACTTTTCCCTGAATCGACACGACAGTACTGCGACCTGCGATCATAACCCATTTTTTCGCACAATATCAGACCCTTTAGACCTGAACAGTGAACATGTGTTATAGTACCCTAAATTAGATAATTTCTAATTACACTTATACCCTCTACCGCAGGTGGTAAAGAATAATTCAGATGAGAATTATATTTCTTATGTTACTCTAAATATTTTCATGCATCTGTGACTTTCGTTTCGGTCATTTCCAACGTTATTTATTGAAATTTAATGCCTTAAAAGCCTCTAATTTGGTATGGAATGATGTTGATGTCTCAAATTTATGTAACGTCTGCGACTTAATGAACCTTTCTCTTTGTCGTTGTACATATTTTGATTAAAGTGGTTTAATGTTTTGTATCATATAGCACCATAATAAGTTACACATTCATTTGCACCTCGCGCGATGAATGAATATTTTCAACGAACTCCACCGTCCATCTTGTAGTACTGCCTTTGATGGAATTTTTATTAACAGTTCGGAAATATAGGTATAACCGTTATGAAGTGTGCTCATAATGAATTTTCTCAAAACCATTGTTTAACCTTCCTTTCTAAAAACAGTGTCCATGGAGTAATTATTGTTTGTAAACTTTATGAGCTGCCTGGAAAGCTGGAATTTTGCTCGGAATGTATACTTCCATTTTATACTTCCCTGCTTCATCCTTGATATCATAATCACACGTACAGACAAATCACAAAACTCATACACGAATACGACACATACCTAATACATACATACACGCATACGTACATACTTACACGCACGTAGATGGTACATACGGACAAACACGTATCACACGCAAACACGAACGTACAAACACACAAACGGACCTTGTTATAATTTCAAGTAGATAAAGAGATAAGATAATCACGATACCTACTTCGTGTGAATATGACTGCGTGACATTCTTAATTCCTACAGAGATAAATGAGAGTAAGTCATGTAGGTGTTTGTTGGTTTGTCCGTCTACTTTATGAGTTACTAAAAACACGCCTGTTATCAGTTGCAGTTTCCTTCATTCTGTAATCCGTTTACCGTTACTCTGGCAGTTGCGGAGAATGATGACCTCCAGAGATCTGGAAGTCACAAACTCCTAATACCATGACAACTTACATCATTAATTAGTTTTCACTCCTCCTTATATTACTGGCCGGCTCTATGTATGGTAATGTGATTGCGATAATGGCCACACATAGCATATTTAGTCATCCGCTATCCGCATCAATTGCCTAAATGAATTTTAATTAAATTCTACCCCTATCATTATCAACACATATATACGTTGAAATTCAATTGTCCGAGGAACCGCTAATTAGATTTGTTTATTGATACTCTTAAACCGGTATGTGAGCTGGGGAGAGCAGCTCGATATGTCCTCAGTATTTTCACGGAATTCACGACACATTTGCCATAATATTCCTCGCTGTCTCGCACACGCTCGTGTGATTTTCCTGTTTCCGTACAGTACCGTGGAACGGTAGAATATGTGTGTCACACGAAGAGAGTTGTCACACTTTATCATTCGTCGCAGCTCCTTCTTCTCCTCTCTTCTCTCTCTCACGCTGCCCACTTGTTTTGTTTGGAGTTGTGCCTAGGCTTCGGCCTGTCATCAGTTTCCTATTATTCTACTTTTCCTCTCTCTCGCTTTCTTTCTCTACTTTCTCTGTTACCGGATTGTAAAATATGAGCTTTATTTATTATCTCGTGTCACGTTTTATAATATATGTTCATGATAATGTGCTTGATGCAGCTCAAAAAGTTGAGGCTTGCGTGATATTTCACTTTAACTAATCTGTTCCTGCGCGCGGCGCAATGTCGTAGCACGTGGGCGCCTGCATCTGTAAGCGCGCGGCGCAACAGAGTGCACGTGATTTTCATTTCTCGAATCTCACGTGATGTTTGGTTGCGCGTACCAACTACCAGCGTAGAAATACCTTCATTACCATCAGTAACTCACTTAGATAGAGATCTTAAACGCTTCCCCTGGTTTGTCATTCCTGCCAATTTCCGGTATTTTACACCGCAATTAGTGATCCGCCGCATATTTACTACCGTTTGACATACTCTTACTGCTGATTTAACAATTTGTCCGCTATTTGCTTTCGTGCTTTTTCGGGCGTTTCGGTAAATACTTCCCATACTTCACAGACATTTTGGCACATTCCTTCACGAGTTGTACCGGCCCAACTTTGTCGCTAATTACTCGGAACTTTAGTACTCCACATAAACCCATCTGTGGCAAGATGCTCTCGGTAAATTAGCAAATCGATAAACTCCATGTGGTCGCTCCACAAGCTGGGCAGCATGTCATTTATCATATTCCTTTTCGACTGTCCTTGTTGGCTCTGCGAGTGTAGCCTTTCTCTTTCTCTCTATAGCGTTTATATTATAGGTATGTTTAGAATTTAGTGTACATTTTGTTCTCATTGTCTCCTCGAAAAAGCAGCGTGCTCGGCCCTATTCTGAAGAAGCAAAATATGCGTAAATATAGAAACATTGTTTCTCTAGACTTGTCGCTCATTCGAAATTGAATTGCTATTGAAGTGCAGCATTATTGACCCGGAAATAAATCATTTTCGAGAGCACTTTTCTCATTAACTATATTATCATTATCCCGCTTTTTAAAACCTTTCAATATATAAAATCCGTATCTGGCTGCCGGAGGAGAGCTCATATAATTTATTTTATATACTGTCCGTGACGACAATAATTAGAAGAGTGCGGTGTATATTATTACAACAAAGCGCTGCTTTCTCTCAACAACAACTCAAGACAGAGTGGACGTAAATAGCATGTATGAAAGCATCGTTTGTCATTTGCTTTTCTAGCTGTGGTACTCTCGACAGTCAGCACTTTAACGACAACGACCTATGATTTAGAACTGTATTATATATTGGCCGCCCTCGCAGAATTTGTTAGTTAATATGTTCCTGTCATGCGCCATGTTGTGCAATTATTAAGTCCGGTCATTGCACTCAATTATATTCGATAATGAGCATCTTCTGCAAATTTCCGCTATAATTACGTATTTCTTGCTATTTGTCCGCCGGTTAACTTTATTAAAATGTGCTTATTAAGGGCTCGATAGATTACTTTAGAGTTTTTGTTATCATGATCATTAACCGACACGCATTTTGATAATTTTTATTTACCATGGAGCTGAGTGAGCTTCCACCCTTTCAACAGTTGTTTTCCTAACTTGAAATGTTATGTCCAACGAATAATGCTGTGAGTTGGACGCCTCATTTTCTCAAAAGTGCGATAGTTTGATCTGCACACAAGTGTGATTCGTAGAAAATGCATGAATTTTACTTTGCTACTGTGTTCGATATAATAGTGAATAATAAGACTGATATGCGTGAGGTCACTATCACGATTATAAGGCACCTTTTAAGCCATTAATTAAACCATTTACCCATCTAATCAAGGCTTTTAGTGTCTGAGGAAAGTACTTTCTTAAAGTACTGGTTGATAAAGCGGTTACAACTCAATACCCCATTACCTTAACACACCTATTTTATGCAAATCAAAACTCTTTGAACAGCTAACTCATTACATATTTAGGACACCGGTGCCCTGTAAACTGATTAAAGAATCTGTACTGTCATCTCTGATGGTTCATTTAAATAAATTGCCAATTGGATCTTATGAAATTTGATTGTTACCCTGTCACTATTTCTTGTCGAATATGAGCTCCCCTTCCCCCCATCTTTCTACCCCCTAACTATTAACCTAGTTTGGTAGTTTACCTATAAACGGTCATCTTAAAATGTGTGGAATACAGACACAGCAAAATACCCGACAATTTACCAAGGAGCATTTTGCAGCACTTAGCAGGCTACACAGTATCCTAATTCTTCGTGGCACATAATCCCCAATCATTCCTATCCTGTAATAGTGATGATCTGGGGTAAAATGATATAGGTCACGCATTTTCGGATGAAATTTAGGCTTTTGTTAAGTGGGTGACTGGCGTTTGCTAAATAGAACCTAGAAAGTTCCTTCCCTCCCTCCGATGCCGAGTCTCAACTCGCATTTAGCATCATTTAGTACTCAATCTTTCGTCAATCACCGCGGTATTATAATGTTGCTGAATATCCTGTAATATCTCAGAGGAAATCTGTCACGACAGTCTGTTCCGATCATGTTTATATTAGATCAGCAACTGATGAAAGGAAGTCAACCGAATACCACACAAGTTAACCTAATACCACACAAGACGATCTAGTGGTCACGGAAGTGGCTTCCGTGAAATTTCACTTCTTCGTGTTTCAAGCATTGGAGTATGTTGTATGTTGTGTGCGTTATCCCAATCCGATGTGTTTCGATTTGACTGCACACTTCCCACGTTACTTTAAAACGACTGTGTCGTTTGCTTTTTAACGACTGTGTCGTTTGCTGTCTTATCAGAATATATCGGAGCTATATTTCCACTAAATCACAGGGCGGCTAACGAACTCTTTAATAGACCGTTGGAGTACTAAATTCTAGAGCTGAATTATATACGCTGAGCTGAGTGGCTCAGATCTGAAGTTTGAGCTCATTTTGTGGCGGGGGCAGCAGCTCACATATAATACTCGGAATTGTTGTGTGCTACCTATGACGTGTTGTGACTTGTGTACACAAAGTGATTTATACTCCACCACTGTGCGAGTACAGTCCCGTATCGTACGCTGTGGTTTATCAGTGATTCGCGACACTCAATGTTAGGGATTAGAGGTGTGGATATTTCAGACGATTGAAATGTTGACACTGCTGCCGTGTGTTTTTAGGTGTTTGGTGACGCATTGCCGTCTATAATCCCATGCGAGCCAGTGACACTCATCTCCGTAGGATATTTGATTGGAGTATTCATGCTCATCACTGACTTGGGTCATGCGCTCAGCAGGATGAATCTGACTAGGTCATGCACCCAGCAGCGTTTTTTCTGTACTGGTCATGCACTCAGCAGCCTTAGCTTCTGCTTATCTTCACTCATCTCTTGACTATCTCTTGAGTCATGTCCCTCCCTGACTTGCTGAATAATGTACAATGTGCATGGTACAATGTACATATCTCCTCCACATTCCTCAAGACTCGTTGCTGGCTTTCGTCAAGACTCCCATTATACAATTAGACCCGCCTGTGTTCTCTAATTGACGAGTAGCAGTTGATTATCCTGTCAAGTTCAGATGTATTGCGACCGAAGTATTTCAGTTTCTAGTTTGATCTACTGGTACGTGTTAATGATATTCCATGTTAGTCACGGGGGGCCTAGATAAACACTAAAATTAGTCATGATTCAAGTAATTAGTCGTCTGATTAATGATGTTTGTATCCTTTTACCACCACGACTTTCCTAATTATCTTCTTTTATTGTGTACTGGCCACAAAAGCTGAAGTTCTCGTTAGATCATAGCACGTGGATATCTTACCATTGTCAGTTGTCTACATTCTTTCAAGTTTCCAAGAATACGAAGTTCTTTGCAAGCTTCATGTTGTTGTACTCAACTAAATTACCCTGCTTGATATTCCATCAACGCTAATCGCTACTACTTATCAAAGATAAGGCCGCATCGCTATCTTTTCTTATCATGATATGTTATCAATATATGGTCCCCATTATCAGTATCATATAATCAAGAGGCGTATACATTGCATGTCATGATATAATTAGAGGTTGTGTGCTTGTAGTTTGGGCCGATTGCTATAAACCCCTGATTATTTCATAATTTGATGATCGCATTATCACATCTGGGTGGTAGCCTGTAGTCTCAGTACACACTTTGTTCTTTTGTTGTTGTTTCTACCGTTTCTACTGCCAGATCCTTGTGATTGTTGTTAATTTCGATATAATATCACTGTTATCATAACGCATGATCTGTGTCAGTCACGGGCCCACCGCTCTACCATTCTCTGTAGAAAGCACATGTCATTCCTCCTACAGTCCTCCCCTCCCTGAGATAATTACTTTTTGTACTCGTACATTAATCATGTATATTGCCGCTCATATACATATATTCATTCCTAGTTCCTACTTCTGCCCAGTTTCAGCTCAATAATCACCGTGTCCTGCCTAGCTCGTTTACCCGTATATAATTGCCTAATTTGATCTGTGCAGAGTGGTTTATTATGATGAATCTCTTGTATTTCACTTATAGGCGGCGTGTGTGACATATTGGCGGGGTTGAGATGACGTCATTGTCACAGCTGAAAGTGGGGCAGTTGATGACGTTGCCCTGCCTACCTTTTTCCACGTGTCCAGGACACATTACGTATTCCTGCTTCTTTTTATATCCTTTCTCCACTCTCGCAGTGTGTGAGGCTCCTCCTAATTTGATTAATGGCTACCAGTATGTAACCTAATTTAAGGTAATTTCCATCTCGGGCCACACTCTCTTTCGTGCAGCCGCCACTTGTCTGTTTACTGCTATTTCTCCTGTCTATCTGTCACGGAGTGCAGGGCAGCTTCACGTCTCTCCTGTTTCTAATTCCTGCTCATGACGTAACGTGCTGGAGGGAGTTTCTCTCCCTATAAATACGTGAAAAGAGCTACTATAATGGGAGCTCACGACTACTAGGCGTATATATATATTCGATCAAAATATCAATACATAATAGCCGTATTTTGGTGTAATTTCATTGGATCTACCCCGATGATAATTCGATATTTTGCACTAAGGACGTAGTACCGGAGGATAGGCTACCCTCTTCACCCTCATTTCCACCTTTTTATGTCTTTGACTCCGCTCTGCCAGTGGTCGGCTCTGTGATACGCGGAAACGTATAAAACGAGGTCTGTACGACGGTTGAAGCATCCCTGCATTCTAGGAAGGGAGGGAGGAGGAAGGGAGTTCTTTATTGGAGGAGTTGGTAGGAGGAGAGGGTAGTTGTGGTTATTGTCGTGATAGAATGAGGTTTACTTGTCGAGAGGGAGGAGGGATGTGTGACATAGTGACTAATTTAAGGCGTGCTGTCATTTATATACAATAATTTGCACAGACCCGTGAACCGACTACGCATATACGTGTTATTTTCTCACCTCCCCACACACATACACACGCACAAATTTGTCGACAGTACTCGATATATATTCTCGTGTTATTTTACACCGTACTGCTAGATTTCTCTCTTTGACTCATGAACTCGGGCTCTTTCGCCTGTCTTTCAGCTAGCACAGCTTACCGGGCTTTAAATAGAAACATGTCGGCCAGATCGCAATGTGGCACTCTCGGCCGCTGCATATTATGCGCATTATTAATTCCATATTTCATTTATATATGATCTCAATTTATTAATATCTCCAGTTTGGCTCCGTGTTAATGTATTTCTGTTGGATTTGTTGTTAATTTTACTTTTCAAATGCTCCGTGCGCTCACCGAATATAAACGGTTGAGGCGATGATACGCCGGCTTGAAAATCACCAGAAATAACTACAGGATGATTTAACCGGTTTACGGCTTAACGCTTGCCCGGTTTAACGTTTGCCTGGTTTAACATTTACCAATTTTAACGTTTACGCAGTTTAACGTTTACACAATAGAACCCTCCAACCGTATGGGGGTTAATTATGTTGCTGCCAGGTTAAAGGGTTACCACCATTTATTGTAACACCTGTCTGGGCTTTGACTTCCGTTTATAATTTAAATGGAGTAAGATAATTTTAGTAGAATTTAGCTAATTCGAATCCTCAGTTTGCCTTTTCTCCGCTTTTAACATTTTTGTTACATTTTATGTGATAACAGGGCCAATATAAGGCCGGATTTCACCGCCGTTTTGGTGCATGATAAAAGATTAGGCGTTCGATTCTGCATGTCTCATAGCTCTCCCTAAAACGGAACGGGGTTTCTATTTAGCAGATTTATGACTAATTTTAAATAGTAATTTAGCGCATTTCATCATTCAAATTGCGTTAAATTTTACTCGAATCGTAATCCCGCCTATTCTTATAAATCTCAATTCTCGTCATTTCTTTTCTCTCCGACCATTATAAAACATCCCCGGGTTTATTTGAGGTAAGAATATGCGATGGTTGTCATAGGCAAGGTTATGGATGAGCAGGGTCGACCGGTTCCCCTTGAGTCCTGTGTAAGTTCACCCTTCCCTCTCCGTGTTTGTCAGCTGTCACGGCACTAACGAGCATCTTTCTGAAATTTCCTGAGTCGTCCGCACGGTAAAAGTTAAAATATCCGGGTGAAAAATGGAAATTTCAGAATCATTCTCAGATGTCGTGACACGTCTGTTTTACAACTTTTATAGTTCTTAATAATTGTGTCATATGTGTTAGTTCCACTTTTGAATAAACCGTAAGCTGTGTTTTGTGTTTTCTTAACTTTTGAGAAATGTACGTGTCCTTTGTTCGTCCAGTACTTGTGACTTTTGTCTGTAGACAAAATGAGTCAATCTTCATTCAGTACCATATTGTGTTCGTCTAGTGTACTTAGCAGATCGTCTTAGTGCACCTGTGTGCTCGCGAAATTCTCTGTTCTGTTCAAGAAATCAGTTTTATTTCAGAATTCAGATGTTTATCGTCCGTATAATGACTTGCATATCACGTGCTCTGTTATATCATCCTTTACTGTTTTTTTAAACATACCTCGTAACGTTGATCCATTTCAGGCTGAACTACCAGAATATTTGGATGTGGAAGTTGAGAAACGACAAAACTACTGTGCATCACCCGAATCACAGGTACTTTGAATCCCAGGTGGCTACATAATGCGGAATTCCGATTGGTTATAACTTTATATTCGATATTCCTATTGGCTACTTTATATTCGAATGTTTATACTCGACAGTTGCATTTAATTTCACTCCTCAACTATATGAATTGCTTCCTCTATCGCATTGGTTGGTTAAGTGACAGACAGAATTTCATGAAATATGTGGCAGAACACTTGCTGCCGTCTGATGTCATGAGGTGTTGCATCAGTATCGTTTAAAAACAACAATGCCTGAGCCGGTTATAGAGGTGACGAGACTCATTATCATTACATAATGTCAGGAAAACGAGGGTTGTTAGTGTTGTTACGCACTGTTACGCGGTGCTAATCGATACTAATCAAATTACCAGCGTATTGACACAGACACAGCCAGGAAATATCACTGCGACTTGACTGTCCTTCACTGCACTGCTTCACCCGTCATTAAAACATGAGAACTGTTTGTATGACTTCGAGCAAGTGGAATTATAGGTGTCGGAGGAAGAAAAAATAGGCGGTAGATCGTCATCAACTTACTACATTACCCTCTGATAATGACGTCACACTAAGCTGTGTATGGTGTGTGGATGAGCTATTGCTAATAGAATTTGACTGTTTCTGGTCATTGATTACCAGGCTGGACTCTGTGGCTCACTCCTAATAGAGAATCCGTATTACGGTGCTGCACAGGGCTCATGTGTCGCTGTACAGAAGCACCTCAATGCCAGCAGTATTCATTAAATTGGGTAATCGTTGACAGAAGAGAAACCATTTTAAAGCAGGTGTGTCAATGTGGTTCAGACTCATCCGTAAATCTACAAATTGTATACAACTGGTGCCATGGCACCAGATGATAAAAAGTAAATTCACTCAGTTGCACACCCAGATTTTTACATCACTAAAACATTCCTGGAGGACAGAGAGATGGTCAGCGCTTGAAAACCAATCATTGCAGTTTGATGGAAATGAAACATTTCAGTCCTGCCCTCATTAAATAATCACCATTTCCACTATTCCACTTCAGTCCGTGGTGGTTATTATTAGTGTGTAGCCCCAGTTCCCTGTCTTTGCCTCATGGAAACACCGTGACACGAAACTATGTGCGGAACAGGTCAACTGATTTCTATTATTTCCTACGCAACTTTGTTAAGAAATATTCAGCTTTCTCCCAACCATAAAATTATTTCTGTTCTTGCGTCAATGAGCATTAGGTTCTTGCATTGAGCATTCATGTGTTTCAACCCATCCAATCTCTTCTGCCCTCATCCTTAACATGAATCAATGACTCATAATACTTCCATTATTTTAATTGAAGTATGCCTTGTTTTCCTTCCATTCACAACTTATAAAACCCAATCTAGCAAGCTCAGCTTTTAAACATCAATGGAAATATTTAAACACTGCATGAATTTCATCATTAACAAAAACCATAGCCGTTTCATCACACAATCGAGAATTATCACTTACTCATGAAAGATTTGACTTCACACCTTGGATGCAGAGCTAGGTATTCTTCCGGTATAATCAAGTGGGCTGGCAAAGATGACGTCATTATCAGGTATTAGAATGGTGTGTTGATGTCGTGACATCGCCTATCTCTCCAGCGAGCTGCAGTCCGTTTTAACACGGTCTACGAGCAGCGTGTGTGTGTGTGCTTGTCTGTTTACAACATGAGATTATTAATAAGCTGATGGAATATCACAGGAAGTGGTTTTGACATTAAAAAAGCTTGTCATGCTTTACTTGTTGCTTCCACCCACTTTCCAACACAATGTTTATAGAAAGTTTTTAAAGACATCATGAAGAAGAGAGATTTATCTTGTGTTATACATCTCATCGACCACTCTTCTTTTCCTCATCGTATGCTTGTGGTCTGTGTCGACATCAATATATGTTTTATACAAATCAAAACACAGTGGGACCTGCTTCTCCGCAATATAATAAATCAGTTCATACAACTACAACTTGTATAGCGTGTGTATACTGTGCAACTTTTTGTCCGTGTGAAGTGTGTCGTAACAACGCATCATCGTTGACGGTTTTCCCATAATTAGCGTTCGTTAAAAAGTTTCCACCAGTACCCATGGTCACCACGCTTTCATATCCCAACACTGATTCATGTTCGGTTCAAAACGAAAACCTCTCCCCATAACGATAGCCTCAGTCCCACCGATAGCTTCGCTTTTCTTATCCCATGACGCTAGTCAGAAGTCGGCAGTCATCACGCTAGCCTCGCCCCATAACGATAGCCTCGCCCCATAACGATATCCTCGCCCCATAAGGCTAGTCTTGCCCATCACGCTAGTCGGTAGTCATCACGCTAGCCTTTCCCAAAGTGTATGCGACATGTGTTCATTCCCCCCACCTCTAATTAGCGTTTTACCAATCTGAAGCGGTTTTCTGAGAAGTGTCGTGACGTGAGCAATGAGAGTTTTCAGATTATTGCCTGCCCCTATTTGTCCTGTTTGTCACTTTGTTTGGAGTGATTTCATCTGAATCTGAGTATCATGCGCGTGTTGCACACGTTCAATGAATGATTTAATTCTTTGATTAATTGAATACGATATATCAGATGCGTTGTTTTAAATTCCAGTTCAGTGTGCTTTGATCGGAAGATAATAACTAAAGTAGAATGTTCATTGTTTATAAAATTCTTGGTTCTAAAGCGTTAAGCGTTTTCACACAATGCTGCGTAGAAACAATGATCAGCTGATATTGACCCATTGTCTTTTGACAAAGCCTCCTGTCACCCATTCACCACTTCACAGATCATGAATATGTTGAGATATGAATTATGACGAAATGTTCGGGTTAAAAGTCATGAGTCGGTGACGTCAGATCACTTTTTCAACCCTAAACACCCTTAAAAGAGTCCCTCCTGCTTCCTTCCTTTTAGCCATGAGCCTTACATTACCATTCCCGAGCAATACTAACGAAAATTGGACGTTTTTGGTCATCAGTTCCCCATTCTAAACCATGATTATGACGTCACTTTAACTGCCAATTAACCGTGCTCAGAGCGTATTATACGATCCCACGTGCCTGCTCGGTTCACTCTCAGTGTGTTGGTTCACCGCCAGAACATAATAAAATGCAATTATCTATCGAGCTGAGATCCACCCCACACTTCAAATCATCCATGAGGCCCGGTTTTCCATGAGGCGGTATATTTCCACCTGTTTTGACCACTTCTCTCCGTATTATTTTATGTTAATTTACTCCACGTCTTGATTAATGCTGATATATCTTGCTTAGACCGTAAATATTCCGCCTGTATTAATATGTAGTTCGTCATGTCGCTGAAACATTCCTTATTTCCTACCAACGGGTGTCAAAGGTTAGCTAAATCTTTTGAAGATAATACTATAGTTCTATGCGTAATGCAAATGCATTGCTTTGTAATATTTCTGATGAAGGTCTAACAATTCGAATGGTAAATATTCACTTGTTGAAATCCAGGGTGAAGTAGCAATCGTATGTGATCCTCATTCGAAACAATCCATACGTTTATTGAAATCTAAAGTAAGACCATGTACACCAACTGACCAATGACACGTGCTAGCCCTGGTATAGACACTACTGTGGTGTGGGGTGTGGTTTAGTATTAAGAGCATTTCATAGCTCAATTGGTTCCGATAGTGCACTTCCTAGAAACTTTGTTTGCATAAACAGGTGAAATTTCACTGAGAATTGGTTCTACTGTAACCAATAACCATAGCTGTGACTTTTAGTTTATTCACCTTCTGTTCCGGGGGTGGTGACTGAGTTTGCAAAAAACAGGTGTATTCAATGAGCTGAGAATTGGTCCAATGGTCCAACTGTTACAATATAAACTGCGACTCAGTTAGTGCCTTCTGTTCTGAGGTTAGTTATTGTACCTAACCCGGTACTGCATGTGAGCTGAAAGGTTCAGACCACCCCATTGTGACAGATGTGATAAGGACTCCTTCTTGAGTTCACGTTTGTTGCACGAGGTTGTGAGGTGTCAGAATTGCCTGACAATAAACAGACAATAATTGCCAGATAATAAAAGACAATAGCACCCTCTTGGCTCACTCCGCACTGAACACGGCACTGAACAGGAGCTTATTAACCGTTCCATGTGTACACTGAGTGCCTGGGGTTAATCTGCAGGAAAATGACTGGGAAGGTCTTTGAGAGTACAGGGTCTTCGAGACCTGGGATTTGGGGATTGGTTATGAAATTCTGGATCCCAAAACGCCGAATTCTTTGACATTTTTGATTCAAAGATTTCGAGCATTCAGAGATGCAATCCTGTTTAAACTTAACCCAATGCAAACTTGAATCTATGACTTACCTCTCTTTTTTGCAGTGTTGGATTCCCGGAAAACTGAACGATAAAGATCTCAAGCAGTACATCAGAGTAGCAAGGTACAGCCTACATATGCAATATAATATCCAGTGTTTTTTGTATGTATTTTCACCATGATAATTTAATTTAGCGCCTTCCCTGATAAGGGTTGGCTTAACTTGGCCTGTATTATGTTCCCTGTAATTCTACCATGTTGCCCCCTAAAACCTGATCTGCTTATCACCTGCATTCGGTGATATACACAGGCGGCAAACTGACTTCACAATAGCCGCTCCATTTCGTGTGTGTGATGCCTGGATGAGAACAATTCTCATCAAATTTGCTTGTGTGTCATTTAACGAACTTTTGTTTGACGAGCTAACTAGTTAATAACCAGACCACGTACTCGTAATATTCGCCTGCCGTATAAGGCCTTCTTTCATTGACCAGCTCGCTCTCTCTGTAATATTCACATGATGACTAGTTGCTATACAGACGTGTTTATCAGGTTATTGTCACTTATTGTCACATTTGATAGCTTAACACTACACTTCTTATCTCCATCCAATTTCTCGTTGCACATCATGTTGCATTCATATCTCATCTTTTATCTGATTCACAATCCCTCTCGGGATCCCATTTATGCGTGTCCCCCTTTCCTACCCCCTATACAACCCCCTTTCCTACCCCTACCTTCACAATACCTGCCCTCATTACTTCATTAACCCCTCAGAAGTGTGGCTGCCTTGGCGGGTATTCGTAACTCCCCTCCCTCAGAAGTGTGGCTGCCTTTGCGGGTATTCGTAACTCCCCCCCCCTCAGAAGTGTGGCTGCCTTGGCGGGTATTTCTAACTCCCCCCCCTCAGAAGTGTGGCTGCCTTGGCGGGTATTTGTAATTCCCCCTCCCTCAGAAGTGTGGCTGCCTTGGCGGGTATTTTTAACTCCCTCTCCCCTCAGAAGTGTGGCTGCCTTGGCGGGTATTTGTAACCCACTCAGAAGTGTGGCTGCCTTGGCGGGTATTTGTAACTCCCTCTCCCCTCAGAAGTGTGGTTGCCTTGGCGGGTATCTGTAACTCCCATCCCCTCAGAAGTGTGGCTGCCTTGGCGGGTATTTGTAACGGCGGCACCATGAAGAAGGGTATCGACATGTCGTGTAACGACGCCGCTTCCTTCGACGCCCTCAAACTCCTTCACGAGAACGAATACAACTCTTCCGAGGCCCTGGCCGGCATGATCGCTCTACCCTCCCACAAAACGTTAGTGTTGCTATAGCAACCCTTTGTTTGCTTTTGTGTTGCTAATATGGTTAATATATAGGTTATTACGCCGTTGCTAGGTCAGTGGTTTGTAGACTGATAAATTTGACTCAGTGGCATATTTCGGATTCAGCTCAGTGAAATATTTTTCGTTCTTATTTCGTTGATTTGTTTTATTTTAACCCATTTTCTTTGAATTGCAGTTACGCAGATTAAAATTTTCTTTGCAACGCTCCGCTGATTCCGTTATTTTAAAAGACTTCGCTTTGATTCAATTTTATGGTGAATTAATAGAAATACGATTTTACGTGACTTAACAAACCATCATTCAGCAATTCACTTCATATTATCTTCGCAGGGCGATCACCAAATGGGCTGAAGAAGAAAAGCGGCTCTTCGAGCAGGGCATCAAGCAGTTCGGGAAGCATTTCGACAAGATCCGTCGAGAGTACCTCCCGAAGAAGAACACTAAGGAAATCGTGGAGTACTACTACCTGTGGAAGATGACACCCTCCGCGCTGAACATTAGGTTCGCTAAGAAGAAAGGCTCTAAGAACAACGGCCTGCCCTTCTCCAAGAAGTGCAAGTTATCGCATGATAACGCTAGCTCTGAGGCTGGGGAAGGCACCTCTGGGTCTGATAGTCAGGGCTCGGAGAGTGAGGAAAGTAACGCTGAGGATGGTGAGCTGGTAGGACGGGAGGACCTGACCTGCGACCACTGCAAGACCAAGGAGAGCGAGAGGTGGCGCTACGGCGGCAGCAACAAGATGATCCTCTGCTCGCCCTGCCGCCTCCACTTCAAGCGGTTTGGGGAACTGCCGCCCCTCTCAGAGTCCAGTCTCTCGGAGTCAAGTCTGGCGGGGTCCGTGAAGAACGGGGGTAGTGAAACGGAGACAGTCAAGTCGGGGGAGAACAACCTGGAACACACTTCACCGGAGCCAGAGAAGGATTCCCAGACAGAGACAGTTCCCGAGGAGGAGGAGGACGAGAAGGATCACTCAGGTTAGGTGTGGGGGTGGGATTATTGAGTGTCATAATTTGGTGATTTCACTCAAATATGTGGCTGTGGTAGAGGTGAGAAATTATGCGGTTTAAATAACGCCTGATTTGGCATCAAGTCATAAATATGAGGCCATGTCGGTACCATTATAATCTTATCAAGTCACTGCATTTTCCTCGTGTTTTCTTATCTAGTGTCGAAATTTTCTAGTATGTAAACGTGATCATGTTACCGAATTTTCAAAATCTCTCTGCTTTGTTTTGGCCTGGAGCTTTAAAACCATCCCGGTCACCGTCTATAATCTTGATAACATGCACAGGTTTAAAGAGTTAAACTTCCCAGCTACACAATCGTCCTTGTTACGTGTTTGAATTGGCCGCTCCAGGAATATAATTCAATTTATCACGATCTGTAGAGTGCAGCATGACACTGTCGCTAATCTCAGCTCGCGTAAAAATTCTTGCACTTGTTCAATAACTCATGATAATGCATGTTTTGTATTGCTATCTGTAATTCATAGTGTTTCCACGTGCACTATTATAACAAACAAAGAAGTTTAAAAATCGTGTGAGCTAAGCAACTAGCAATAATTCCTAAAACAAAGTGATTACCTGGGTGAATTTCAAACAATGTACTACTGATATAAGCAAATCATCGAACTTGAGTTTTCAGCTCCAAAAGTCTAATCCCGATCACCCATTCTGCTGAGTAATATAATAATTAACCCTCCGCCCCCTCAGGTGAGCTGCTGATAGACGATGACGAGGACATGACAGCAGTCAATGTAGAGGAGGAGAATGCGGAGGAGGAGGAAGAGGACGAGGACTTTGTAGACGAGGAAGCCAAGGAGGAGCCCAACAAGGCCCTGACTGTAAAGTTCGGACAGGTGTCCTTCAGCCGTCCCTCGTGCCGTCCTCTGGAGAGGTGCTGCAGAACTGACCTGGTGTTCCTGGGAAAGGACACTGTCAAGAAGGAGACTCCTGTGGCTAAAGCAGCGCGCACCCCCATCAAGCAGGAACCCCAGTCCTCCATCTACAGCGGACACCCTGGTTTCTCCCCCCTCATCCCTGCCGCGGGGGGTAACCCCATGCTGCCTGCCGCGGCAGCTGGCATCCTGCCAGGTGCTGGCATTCTGCCCAGTGCCGCGGCAGTGCTGGGAGCTAATGGCATCTTCAGAGGCTCCCAACTACCTACCTCAGCTGCTGTCAAACAGGAAACAATCGCTAAGATAGAACCTAGCGCTGCTCTGGCACAAGCAAAGATTATGGAACTGCTACAGCAACAAGAGGCAGCAGCTAAATTCAAGGTAATTTGGTTTTAATTTTTCTTGCGAAACAAAGAAACAAATTTTGTTCAACTAGTTGCCAATGTTTCAGATGATTGAACAAATAGATTGGAAATTAGACAAATACTAAACCCCAATCTCCTCAAGATGCAGGCAGATGGTCTGTACAACATGCCCCATGGATTGAGGCCCCCTCCCATGGCACCCCCAGGGATAATCCCTAACTTCCCAGGAATCAGACAACCATCTGCCCTGGAAAACGTCAGTAAAATTGTTAACGTTTTCAAAACTGCTATTATCTTCTCCTCAGCTCTTATTTTTACTGCCAAAAAATGTCAAATTTCAGCCTCTTGTTGAATGTTGCTCACATATGTAAGCAATTGATCTTTGCAGTCCAATAACTGCTTTGATATTTTATGATACTTACAATTCAATCCTTCAGAAGTTGCTTCAAGGGCTCCATCCTCAACTACAGCAAGAGCAGATTGCTGAGCATCTGGAGGCCTTATCTCGGCAACAGCAACAGGCGCAGCAACAAGCTCAGCAAGCCCAGCAGCAGCAACAGCAAGCCCAGCAACAACAGCAACAGCAACAAGCTCAGCAACAACAGGCTCAACAACAACAGCAGCAACATCAGCAGGCAGTTGCTGCACAGCAACATCTGCAGCAGCAACAGCAGCATTTCAATGCTGAACGAATCCAGGAGCTGCTGAAGAATGCTCGAACTGTTCCTGAGGTAACTTGGTGTGAATTTGCCTGCTGTCGATTATCAATGACCGGTATTCCCCTGCTATTATTTAGCAATCCGTACAAATTTTCTCCAGTGAATGTTAATCAATGACGATTTCAAATTCAATGTGTCGATCTAATTCGATTAACTGTTTCAGCAAAAGTACCTGCAAGAGCAGCTGATAGAGGCAGCTAGTCGTGACGCCTTAGCCAGGCAGCAACAGGCAGCTGCTGCCCACCTCCTTCCCCAAACCCCTGAAAACTCACAGCAAGCCTCCCAGTGGGCCCGCTTCATAGAGCAACAAGCACTAGCTGCTGCTCAGCAACAGCAACACAACGCTGCTGCGGCGGTTGCTCAGCAACATTCCAACTCTGGTCCCGGACACCCACACAGCGCCCCTCACCGGCCCTTCGAGCTGCCGAGTCACATGGCAAGTGCCCTACAGCAACACCACCAGCAACAGCAACAACACTTGCAACAACAGCAGCAACAACAACAGCAACAACAACAGCAGCAACAACAACAACGCCCCCAGATCTCTCACATTCAGCAACAACAGGAGAAGAAGAAGCGGGAAGCACCATACCCCTACCACCAACTATTCCCTATCATGGCTGTAAGTCTTATTAGTCAGTTTGTTCTGTATTCTTCAAAACATTGTAATAGAGTGCCTTCAAATGTGACTTCTTTGATCCAAATCGAATTAGATTTCTACCCGGAGCATTTATGATTTCTATTAAAATTCTGATTTTGATTCAACGGTGTGAATTTAATAATTCAATTCTAGTGACAGGAGCCATTGGCAATTCTAGAGGAATGTAATCGATTGAATGTCCCCCTTTGAATCTGTTGACTAATCGAATGTCCCTCTTGACGTGTAATTACTCCTGTATATAAGGCTCTGGGAAGTTCTGGTAGAAGCCTCCCAATTCTGACACCCAATCTCTCAGAGACGCCACAAATCGAGCAAGAAACACGAGTGTAAATTAAAGCGGGACGATGACGACATCATCTTCATGGGCTCTAACGGGGCGCCCACCCCCGCGCCCCGCTCTCTCCCGTCCCACCTGCCGGCCCACCTCTCTCAGATTGGAGTGAAACCCTCCTTCTCGCCCCTGCAGAGCGCCGCCTCCCACCGCTTGCCGCCGCCCACCAGCTCCATCCCGCCCAGTTCCCAGCAGCACCAGCAGCAACTACCAGCCGGACTCTTCCCGCCCGGGCCCGGGTCCGCGCACTACGCCAACCTCCTCAAAGTATTCCAGAACCAGAGCTTGCTGAGGAACCAGTTATAACACCCTACCTTGACCTAATTCATTGTGTGTGAACTTGTTCAAAGAAGCGACTCAGGGCGAGAGAGTTTGTTACCAATAAAGGACTGTGAGCGTGGCGTTTTCAGATTAAGTTGTGGTGGAAGAGGGCCCATATCTCCCCTGGGACTGCTTATATCGTAGAGCCATCGCTAATAAAGATATGAAGCCATCTAACTGACAAATGGAAGCTTCATCTCACCATTACACGTCGCCTAGGTGACCTATTTATACTGATTGGTTTAAATGAGTCCAGCAGAGACTGCCATCATTATTTTCATCATCGCCAGGAATTAATGAGGGGAC
The DNA here is from genome assembly GCA_011033025.1 of Beroe forskalii. Lineage (NCBI taxonomy): Eukaryota > Metazoa > Ctenophora > Nuda > Beroida > Beroidae > Beroe > Beroe forskalii. The sequence goes on along the minus strand of WFMF01000260.1, from coordinate 131,024 downwards.
ACTATCATCTTCTTTATGGAGGAAGAATTGTATTCCAATTCAAATGGAATGTGAGATTCGCTATTTCGAGAATTTTTACAAAAATTTTGCATCACTTTTGGTTCAATGTTCAAGTTGTATCATACAGTCACTCAGCAGTCAGCACCGTTCCTGAATCAGTCTACTGATGCTTCCTACTCCAAAACCTTCTGTCGTCCGAAATATTCAGGCGAAAACTTTTTGTGCTACCATTCAGAAATTTGTGCCATTCTTATTCGCTATATGATTTGATAATGACATTATGATATTGATAAAACTACCCTGGAGACTCAAAACATTAACAACCTTCCAACAGTTTGTACACTTTATTTATTTGTAAGTCACTTTCACTGAAAGTACTTGATTGAAATGCCTACAATTACAAATGAGAGACGATATCAATAAAGGGACGAGTTTGAATACCATAACCAACCATTCATATTTGATCCTCTTCATTTTTGCGGAAGCGGTAGTCTGTCACTCACACTGTGGTATTGATAAGACTTCGAGTCCGGGTTCAGGTTGTAAATGAGTCATACTGCTGCTTGTCATAAATTTCAAAGGGGATGTTGGCATTTTAATTTACTTTTATTGGCCAATTTTCAGCCACGGTTGGTATTTGGTCATAACATATTTATAAGTTGCTGTGTTCAGCTGATGTCTTTGGTTTAGTTAAAATGAAATTGTTAGATTAGCTTTTGATTATTATAATCGCATTTAAACGAATTTTCATTAAGTGAAATGAATCCTGTTGTTTTCCTAATGTTTAAAAATTTTATGTGAAGCTGTGATATTGAAACAATGAAACTGAAGGCAATTCGAAATTAAACTTTAAAAATACAATTACAAACCATCAGCACCGAAAGTGAACACTGAACGTAAGCAGTAAGGCTCAGATATTTTGGTATGTCTCCCATATAAACGGCTCTGAGTGACGTCACCGATCTAAACGTCAATTTTTCTGTATCCTAAACCTAACCATAGCCCTAACCTTAACCCTAACAAATTGTGATCCTAATGCTGATCCTAACACTAGTCCTTAAAGCGCTAGGTGCGCTTACAGCTTAATTATATTTTTCCGAGTGACGTCATTGTCATAGATAATGAAGGCTCCCGTTTATATGGAAGACCGACCGATATTTTTGAATTGCAAATTCAAATGTATTATTGTGACGTCATGTTACCAACTGCCAGGCAACTCGTCATGTTACCAACTGCCAGGCAACGTATTCTTTGTCTGACGATTATTTCGGCGGACGCGCGCGTCCCTGCCGAAGGCGAAGGGGTCTGACAACGTATTATACTATAACGTATTCTACTATTAGAGCAAGGCGCGCCGCGCCGATCGGAGTGAAACGACGGCGCGCGCCGCGCGCAAAAGAGGGCTTTGGTTAGAGTAACACTCAGGCAACGCTTGTCAGGCGTTGCCTGACCCCCTCGCGCGCGCGAAGCGCGCACGCCATGACTCGCAGAATTGAAATAATGGGTCTGACGACGTCAGACAAGGCAACGCTTGTCAGACTTTGTCTCGAAAGGCAGAAAGGACATGTAAAATTTTTTGTAGCCTCGGTTAGGATGGTTTTCATTACATTTTATTTCCTCATCTCTCTTCATGAAGATTGAAGCCATGATATGCAATTGCCAAGCCACGAAGGGTCGAAGGATCTTTATTGAGCCATATTGATCTACTTTTCGACCTGTTGCTATCGACTTATGAGCATGCATCAGTAAGGGTTTTGTGCCAATTTTCTTAGCATAGAATAAAAGTTGCCAAACAGACTATGAGTGAGTCCTCTGCCCAGTTTGAATCAATATAAGAGATATAAGCAACAAGACTTGATATTTACTCCATGTTACGGAGCCTTATTTTGCGCGCGCAAGCGCGCCTCTTCAGAGAAGAGGCAAGTTTGTGACTTTTCTACGAAAAGCGCGCGCAAGCGCGAACAAACAGGGACACGTAACATGTGGTAAACTTGATATTAATGGAGAAATAAACATGAATCAATATAAAACTCAATACAGCAATCAGGAAACTATTGATAAATGGGTAGGTCTCCCATATAAACGGGAGCCTTCATTATCTATGACAATGACGTCACTCAGAAAAATATAATTAAGCGCACCTAGCGCTTTAAGGACTAGGGTTAGGGTCAGGATTAGGGTCAATATTTGTTAGGGTTAGGGTCAGGATTAAGGTTAGGGTTTTGGTTAGGGTTATGGTTAGGTTTAGGATACAGAAAAATTGACGTTTAGATCTGTGACGTCACTCAGAGCCGTTTATATGGGAGAGATACCGATAAATGCTTTCTTTTTTGGGTTAATAAGGTGTCATCACAGGAAGCTCCAAACACTTGAATATATTGTCTGACGTCGTCAGACCCATTATTTAAAATTTTAAATTTATTTAAAATAAGTCGTGGCGCGCGCGCTTCGCGCGCGCGAGGGGGTCAGGCAACGCCTGACAATGAATATAAAGTTTCTAAATGAGTTTATAGTTATATTCCAAAGTTATGATTCAAATAGTTCTCTTAAGCTTGTCAGGAGAATGAGATGTAGATCAGATGGCAGTAAAGGCTTTCGATGATAATTAGCAGACATTCTGAAGTGATATCACTTTTTAAAAGAGAAGTCAGTATTATCTAAGTAAAAGATACTTTACTTTAGATGAGGCAGATGAGAATCATAATGAGGCTCAAAGATATTTCACAAATTAGTGACAGAGTATGAAAATAAACAAGAAAATAACTAGAAATAAATAACAATAATTGGTACAGATTGCAGCAATTAAAAACCTACTTAGAAGACTGTGATTTTAGGATAAGGTGGTCAAGTCATGATGTCAGTAGACTCAGGTTGAGTTGAGAAAACAACTAAGCTCTGTAACCACCTGAAGGATAATTCAACAATTACAAGTTAGCTTAAATTAAAAGTCATGGCATTTCATGCTCAGTTCCTAATGATCACAATGCACCATTTATTATATGGATGATAAGGCTGAAAGCCAAAGAGTGCAAGTGAGATAATCTTAACCTAGTGGGCCAGCCCAGGGTCAAGGAAACAGCTCTTGTAACTTGGTAAACCCTGACTGCAGGCTGCTCTCTTGTGTAGCTTTTGTTCTGAGCTGATGACATCACACAGTGAAATATGTTTGATTGTAATATAAATCCATTACTGGCACTAATGCATGCTTAATAAGCCCTCTATGCACTGTTCCACTGCACCATATTAAATTATTATGATTAATTAGGTTATGACGAAATTGTTATGTTCATGGCACTAGAGTGCATAGAGTTTAAAAATATGCCTCAAAAACATGTTATGTTGGTGCATAATCATATTTTAGTATTTTAAGTTTAACTGTGGATGAAAGATTACTTTCTCACCAAAGTTGTTTGTACCAAAGGTGCCTAAACTCCTGAAATGAGCTACACCATACCTTCAGCTGCAGAAATCCCTGTAGCTATGCTTTATGAACTTTCTAAAAATAGTATCTGCGTTAACTATCTGCGAAAATTTAAGTACCTAACTCAAGACAACTATGCTCAAGAGCTCAAGAATTAATGCTAAAGGATAACTACTCGAGAATCCTCATATATTACTACTTAAGAATACTCTCTAAGGTTAGGTAATACTCAAGAATGCTCAGGAATGACCACTTAAGAATGTTATAAAATCATTAACATTGAGGAATATTCAAGAATTATCACTCAAGAATACTCAAGATCAGATAATAGTCATGCCAGATAAGTTCTTGTGATGCAGGTTTGAGATAGACTATATAGAAACTAGAAAGTATTAATATCATTTATCTACTGTCTACCTGTTGATATTCAAATTCAAATACAAATAAATAGAAAACAGATAAACAGTGGATACTCAGACAACAGATAGACAACAATTTGACTGTAGATTTATATTTCATGAAAAAATAGATGGACAGCAGTTACATTTATATTTCATGAAAAAATAGATAGGTACTTACTGTTAGAAATTATTCAATTCAATTAAATTCAATTCACTAAGGTAGATTCACCAAGGGTAGATTATATGGTACCCAGGTATCCCTGGTCCTTGGATACATAGATTCTGACCCAGGTGGTACAAGGAGAAGTCAAAATATGTTTCTTACAACTATTTTATATCAAATTTTTACTGATGCCTAATTGACTTATTTAGCAAAATGACAAAGATGCCAATTTGATTGTGGCCAATGTGGACGGAGGGGGAGGGTGTGTTTGGCAAAATGCAGACATCTGGATTTATGAAAATTTTGGTCAATTTGACTAGAATTTTGACTTAGATTCTCAACATTGAGTAAGATAATAAAGTTGATCTTGTCACCATATTTGAGAAAGCGGGCATAAAGATGATGACACAAAATATTTTAGATGAAAATGCGGACATCTGGAGGGGGTATTTCAGGTTACAGAGGTTTGTGGACAAGGGGGGAGGGAGGGGTCTTAAATAGCAGAAAAATTTGCGGACATCCTTAATGGATGGCCCCTTAACAGTTAACAGTTTGAAATGAAATTAATAGAAATGTTTAATAGACAAGACTGAATGCAATGTCACCTCTAAAATGGTCCTACCTATAAGCATTAGTGAATCAAAATAGGGAAACCAGTTAAATTGTGGTACTTTAAATCAGCTAATATCTATTTCAACAAAATGCTAATGCTATGCCTAATTATTATTCCGACTCCAAAGCCTCCATCATTTGAACACAAGTAGAGTGTGTGGAATCCTTTATCTTGATCATTAATAAACAGCTGAATATTAACTAGATGGTTCCTTGAATTGCTTTCATCCAAATGTGATTTAATTCAAATCCCTAATTTGAAGATTTGAGATTTAAATCAACATCGTGCATTCCCATTGTCTTTGTATGTCTTTCCTTGCTATCGAGCAGAGCAAGGTGCTGAGCATTTATCCACCTCATTAATATTGAAAATGGTTCATGATCTCGATGGAGGCTCCCATTTTCTGAATCCATCATCTGGAGGAACCGATTTGCATCATTAAAATAATGCTAGGCTCCAGAGTGAGTAGAAAATATCTATTTTAAAAGTATAAAAGTCTATAATATGATTTCATGTTTCGACATTGCTAAGAAAAAGACAAAATGGTACTGTTGTTGGGATACTAGATAGTTGATATGACGGGTGATGACGTAATATGTGACAGGTGATGACGTAATATGTGACGGTTGATGACGTAATATGTGACGGGTGATGACGTAATATATGATAGCTCGCTAATATCTAAATTTGAGGTAGATAGGGATGTAAAGCAATGTCACTCCCTTCTGCAAACTTTGATGAGGATGAAGCTGAGTTTCAAAAGCTACATGAAACACCATCATGTTTTATCATCATTGGGAAACCAGTATGTTATTAATTTGCAATATCTATCATTAAGATTAAAGGGATCAAATTATTATGTTATTAATATCATTATCTCAGGACATATTCAAATTACAAAGCTTTGTAACATTAATGTCAGTCCAGGCTTGTTTCTTGCTTTTGAATTATATTGCCGCATGCTTTTTTGCCAAGGTATTGCCTTTTAATTTTGCATATATTATGATCACTCATTTATTTCAGGGATCTGGAAAGTCATCGCTAGCAAAGAATCTTGCCCATTATTGGAAATGTAAACTAGTCACACGTAAGTTAGCAAGTTGTAACAACTAATATCTCAATGCTTTATTAACTACTTTTACTTACATACTATGCAAGATAACGTTTTGGAAAGGATAATATAGGCTTAGCAGTATGGACAGTTCCTACTTTTTGTGATGGCTCAGCTTTGGGTGAATCATGTTGAGAGAACTTGTGACTCATTATCCATAAATTAAAATCCCTTCTTCTTGCTATCCCTGATAAAACTGGGAAAACCTTTCTTTTTGTGGGTGCCTCTTTTCCTCATAGTTTATGTATCACATGGTTAGTTACCTATATTGTACAGAGCTATACATTCCTAAGCACCTATTATACTGCACATTTTTAGTGACTTTGCTGTGATTATTTGCAGCTGAAACAGCCATAGAGTGGGCTTTGAAGCAGGATTCAGATCTTGGGACTGAAGTTATAGACAGACTTAGTCATGGACAAGCTATTCCTGAAACTCTAACCCTGAAAATTATTAACCAGCGGATATCAGCTCTTGATATCAAACATCATGGTTAGTAATATCATGTCTCATGAAATTTTCAGAATTGCAACCTGTATTGCATTGTTGGAACGATAATAATAATAATAATATGTTGTAGGACGTAGGTAACATTAATCTGGTTCAAATTATACTCGATTAGTGGGCATGAAATTCTTTGAAATTATGTTTTGCATGACATCACTTAAGATGTTTTGCATGATATCTAAATAAGGCCACTGTTTGAATAAATAATTGGCATGCTTGTTCCAGGGTATGTGTTAGATGGTGTACCAGTCCTTGATTCTGAATTCCTATCCACTGAGGAACAACTTAGTGTGATCAAGAATTTTGACTTGACACCTGAGTTTATCATCAACATCAAGATCAGTGATGAGGATTTGATAGACAGAAGGTCAAAGCAGCTTCTATTTCCTCCCACCAATACGCTGCACTCTCCTGACAACATAGCTCCTGCAACCTCCGCCCAAGACGAAGAGGGAGAAGAAGAAGGAGATGAAGAAGATGAGGAAGAAGAGGAGGGAGAAGAGGAGAATATTGACCCTGATGCTATTCCTGACCAGGTGCCTGGTTTTGATTATACTTCAATGAGTTTGTTGAACAATGGGAGGGTTCAAATGAGATTGTTGCTGTTCTTCAAACTTTTCTGTCAAAATTATTGCAGGAGGCTATTTTACAATTTACTGGTATGAATAATTTAAACATTGTTTTCAAATTTAATTACATCTACTCATCTTTTGATACATTATAATCTACTTTTCAGGTTTACGATCTTATCGATTCTCAAGTGCCAGCCGGTGCCCTGGAAAGTATGATTAGACGACCTGAAGATGATCCTGAAATCGTGATGAAGGAGATAGAAACCTACTTCAACAACGTGCTCCCCAGTCTAGAGGACTACATTATAGCACATGACAGACAGAAAGTCATTGAGTTGAATGGGTTGCTAAACAAGAAGGACTTGCTCAACACCCTCATGACCAAGCTGTCAACTTACTGTGCCTACAACGCTATCCAGCCTATCCCTCTATTCCCAGAGGATGAGGAGCAGGATCCTGATCTGGAGGCTGATGATTTGCTGAAGATGCTTGTCAAGAAGGTATAAATTTTGCGAACTGTTTTCGTTCGTACTGTGACTGATAATTGACGCGCTGATAATTAATTAATTATCTGGAAGTACTTTATTGTCTGGAAGTGTTTTCATGAAAAATTGTTTTTTCTTCCACCAAATCCACAAAATAATGATCACAAATTTCAGCCAAATCTGTAAGTATCCTCACTTTTCCAGGATACAGTAGGTTCCCGGTTCCCATGGAGGAAGTCCCGCTGGGAAGCTAACGACCCAGTGGCCTTACAACAAGGCTCCATCCAGCAAGGAAAGTTCCAGTACTCTGTGAGCTACCTGGGCAAAGTGTACTGCATGGCGAGTGATGAACATCTACAGAAGTTCCTGGAGAACCCTCGCCCTTACCTCCTGCCACCACAACCGAGAATACCTGCTAAAATATGCATAATCGGACCTCCATCTTCTGGTAAATACCTACTTTCAATATTTAAATTGCTATTGATTCTTTGATCATGAAATCCTTTTTCAGAATCTGAATCTGAACAGTCACAAACCTTGAAGTTTGTTGACTTCAAATTTTCCATACAAAGAGTGAATTGCACCGTATCAAGAGCTGATTATAACCCATCCCACTGTTTCCAGGTAAGAGTACTCTCTGCAAGGAGCTGTGTGCCCACTACGGCTCAGCGCTGCTGGACATGAACGTGTTAGCAGCAGAAGTCAGGGAGACAGAGCAACAGAAACACGTGGCTCAAGTCAGGGACGACGCTAAAGTCACATTCCTAAACCAGATCAGAGAGCAGATACAGAACGCTGCACAGATTGTCGTGGAAAGTGAGTAATTTCGCTTTGAACGAGATTCCAAAGATATAATAGTTTTACTGAAATTCCAACAGGTAAATACAGTTCTGTGTATTTAATTCATTTCAAATCATGTATTTCCAGTTCATAGATTTCCAGTATTTTCTCACTCTTCTCCCTTTTACCCAAAGTCGAGCTCGGCGGGCGATGATGGCGGCGGACCTGGCGGAAGAGGCGGAGACGGAGGAACCGACGGAGGGCGGCGAGGAGTCGGAGGAGAGCCGGATGGTGGAGAAGGCTCTACAGGAGAAGGAGGAGATAGACAAGGAGAACGACCTGATCAAGAAGTTCAGCTTCACTTTCGATGACGAGGGACAGATCATTCTGCCAGAGGTGGGCGGACGTGAATTGGATGTAGATTTTACGGCACATTGAGCTAATGGGATACCTTCTGTTTGTTATGATAATCATAAATATGGAAACTCATGGCAACTTATGGCAACATCTCATACATTGATATCAATTTGAATTTGAATACCAAGGCATGATAACCTGTATCCCCTGCAGATCACAGAAGATCACGTTCTGGTAAAGGAACAGGTAGAGAAAGTGACGTTAGAAGCACGTAACCATGATGTTGAGATCAGCCCTGAAATGTACTGCTCAGTGCTAGAGGAAGCCATTCGGGGCGTTATCACGGACCACCAGACCAAGGGGGAGCCTGACTTTGGGGGATGGATCCTGGATAACTTCCCTCTGACTCGAGATCAGTGGACCATGATGACGGAGCGGGCAGACAAACTCCTGACTCCTGACTCCTTCATCATACTCAATGATCCGGATCCGGAGAGTGGCAAGATGTTACTGAGATGGGCACAGGACCAAACTCCACCGGTAGGTCTAATTGTTTTTCAGTCAAGTCTTTCAAATTTTGTTACTTAGATATGAGCCTCTAACACTCTAACACACTAACACACTCTCTAACACACTTTTAACCTTTATATCGAAAATTTTCTTTGTGATTAATATCTGTATTATTTTACAGATCAAACTCACGCCAGCTCAAATAAAAGCCGTCGAGAAGAAGAAGGCTAAGCCGTCTGGTGATGCTAAAAGTGGTGACAGTCTGGCACCGTTGGAAGAGGAAGAACAAGAGGTGTAGATTAGAAAGCGTCTTGCAGTTATAGCATCTTACTTCATTAGTCTGAATTTGTTTTGTAGTCTATCAGTAGCTCCATAGCCTGAAGTCTCTTTACGATATCACCACTGACAATATTTTCCCAACGCAATAGGTAATATATTTTGATCCACCTAATTGGTAATATCTTTAACACAGTAATATATCATCTCCAGGATACGAAAGACGCTGTACCCACCTCCGTTGAACAACGCGTCCTCTCTCGCAAAGCATTCGACCGTGAGAAGCCTCAGTTGGAAGCTATCATAAAACAGAGCGATGTGGAGTTCCTGTCTATCGACTGTAACGTTACCGTAGAGGAGCTGAAGAACAACGCAGTACACAAGCTGGATGCCATATTCCGGTACAAGGCTGTGGATTACTTCACATACGAGGAGGAGGATCAGGAAGAGGAGGAGGAAGAAGAGGGCGAGGAGGAGGTGAGTTGGGGATGGAGGGAGGGGGAAGAAGGTGGAAGTTAGTGGGGGAAGGGGAGGAGGATCAGGAAGAGGAGGAGGAAGAGGGCGAGGAGGAGGTGAGTTGGGGATGGAGGGAGGGGAAGAAGGTGGAAGTTAGTGGGGGGGGAAGGGGAGGAGGATCAGGAAGAGGAGGAGGAAGAAGAGGGCGAGGAGGAGGTGAGTTGGGGATGGGAGGGAGGGGGAAGAAGGTGGAAGTTAGTGGGGGGGAAGGGGAGGAGGATCAGGAAGAGGAGGAGGAAGAAGAGGGCGAGGAGGAGGTGAGTTGGGGATGGGAGGGAGGGGGAAGAAGGTGGAAGTTAGTGGGGGGGAAGGAGGTGAGTGGTATAGCTTTTAAGGAAGAAGAGGGCGAGGAGGAGGTGAGTGGTTTTTTGGGGGGAGGTGAGGGGTTTAGGGGGAGGAGGAGGTGAGATGGGGTGGGGAGGAGGAGGTGAGTTGGGGTGGGGAGGGGAGGTCAGTGGTTTGGAGAGAGGGGAGGAGGAGGCGCGGTCAGTGGTTTAGGGGGAGAGGGAGAGGGATGGGGAGGTCAGTAGTTTAGGGGAGGTGCAGGTGAGGGGGAGAGGGAGTTGTGTGGTTGCAGGGGGGAGATGAGTGGTTTGGGGGGGGATGGACTAAGGAGTGATTTTTGAATAATGATTAACTCATTATTGATTAAACATAGGACAATGTAAAGCTGTAAAGTAAATAATAAAACACTGTAATTGCCAAGGGCCACAACATGTACAGTGTATAATAATTCATCTGTTTAAATGATTCAATACTACCTGCACACCCCTTCTTCACTTCTTGAACCCTGACACTAACCCCCTCTAATTGTCAGGTAGACAAGCGTCATCTGGGAGAGACGCGTCACTACTGCCCCGTGACTCTGCAAGAGAAGAACGTGCTCTGGCCAGGTGACCAGGAGATAGGGGCTCGGTACAGGGAGAAGATATACCTGTTCAGCAGCCCAGAAAACAAGACCAAGTTCATGGAGAGCCCCCACAAATACGCTCCCAGCGAATCACCGCTATCGGTAACCTTATGCCTGATACAGCATCGTTCGTATGGATGTTTATTCTTTAATGGATATGCTTTGATGACCATGATCTTCCCCAAGAGTTGTACAGCCAATAAGTGTTGTTTCATAGGACCCTCGTCCTCAAAAAGGCAAAAATACAACCTCATATAGGTAATTAACAATCAAAATGACTAACCCTCTTTCCTCTCTTCAGCCACCGCCTATCAGACTCTGTATTCTCGGCCCCAAATCCTCCGGTAAAACAGAGCAAGGTCGAGCTTTGGCCAAGAAACTGGGGCTCTTCCACATCTCATTCCACAAGTATCTTGAAGAGATCATCATTCCAAAGGTGACGAACTGGATAATTTGTTTCTTTTTTGGGTGTGATGGTCCGTTTTGTTTTGAAGTTATTCAAGGTCTCATTCACGATAATATGCTTATGGGAGTGCGGAATTTAAGAGAAGTGCGTGTTTGAGTGATCAATTAACTCTACATAAAAATGCGAGTATTACACCCTCTAACATGACTGGGTTTCAGTTAAAAGTTCGGGTATTTAACCCTGTAACTCTGTAAAATGACCAGGTTTCAGGTAAAAGTGCGGGTATCTAACCCTGTAACATGATTTCAGGTAAAAGTGCGGGTTTTAACCGTGTAACATGGTTTCAGGTAAAAGTGCGGGTTTTTAACCGTGTAACTCTGTAAAATGACTGGTTTTCAGGTAAAAGTGCGGGTTTGGGAGAGTGACCACGAGGAGGAGCCTCCCCGTCGGAGGAGGAAGCAGACGATGACGAGGGAGACGAGGAGACCAAGGAACTAAAGAAAGCAAAGGAGATAGCACTGAGTATGTTGAAGATGTACACTTTACATTGTACATTGTACATTGTACATTGTACATTTTGGTGAAGCGTATTGATATCACTTTATCTTTGAACGAAGTAAACTTTGATTCAATAAATCCATTGTTTTGTAATGACAATCATTGAAATTCAGCAGCATACCGTTTACAATTGTTCGTTTTCCCCCAGGAACTAAAGCAGAAGATTTGGATGATTCTCTGCTACAGACACCATCCGGAAAGGACTATCTGGTCGGAGAGTTCACTACAACTACTGTAGCGCAGTTTGAAAAGGCTATTGAAATACGACGTGCCCTCATTGCAAAGCAGACCGGTAGAAAACCTGACGCCGAGATTGTCCTCAATGAGGTACAAGAGACTAGGGCTTTTAATTTAGTGTACCTTTTATTAATTCCTACATATTTCAATCTGTACTTTGTATAATTTCTACCATCTTTTCAATTCCAATGGTATTCATGTAACAGTTTAACACTAGATGATAATACCTGATTTTTGTTTCTCATCCTCAACCTAATCAGATGGAGGAAGCTATACAAGCTAGCCTAGTGGAGGGTGAGTCATTGCCTCCCGAGATACTGGAACAGATCGTGGTGGCCTGGTGGACAAAGAACCCCTTCAAGTGAGATTCAATGTGTATTTCTTCATCATGGAACTGCTGTCTGTTTTGTAGTGAATCAAACCAAACCCATTCTGACCAGTTTAACACTTAAAGGGATCCTGAAGTTTTTGGCGAGTTTCAAAAAATATAGATTTTACTATCTTAATCAAATCTCAAAACATAAACAAAGAGGTTGTTGAAAATCCGGCATTTCTATCACCTTCCAGTGTGCTAATATAGAGGTGCGAAGTTTCGTTGTGGTCGAGGGCGCTACGTCATCACGAGGCATGGTCAGAGGCGACTGCGCACATTAGTGTGAAAATACTGTGTTAAACACCTATCTCTACTACAATAGGGACGTTTCAGTACCATGCTTCTTATGCCTTTTGCATCATGATTACTAAAATTACGAATCCTATCATATTTTTTCAATGATAATTCGGGATATACGATCAGCAGGGCTAAAACAGGCATCAGCTTGGCATAATTTTAGCTCTAGCATGGCTCGATTCCCTCATCTTCACTCTTATCATCTTCCCCTCTGTTTCAGAATACGTTTGTTTTTAAGTCCTAAGAACGGCCTACTTTGCTTGATAAGTTGATATGGAAACTGATCAGTGATCATCCATTGCCTTCGGATTTCGTCTTCAACCTACCATCGCGAGAAATTTGACGGCTGATTAGATACAATCGGCTTCCTAACGGACTGGCAGCTCTACTCAGCCTGAAAATTCCACTCATAAAATTTGACACCAAGTTCTAAGAATCGAAATAAATTGCTCTCCTCTTTCAGATGGACTCGAACGTGAGATTAAGAATTTGAATCCAATTTTAATACCAAAATCTTCCGTACCGTACGATATAGAAGTATAGAGAATCACTATACTTACATACTTCCGCAGTATCTCTATTAGAGATATTGCAAAAGGCTACATTAGTAGAGTAAAAGCCAGAAAGGTAGAAGAGGAAGGGCATGAGTTATCGCAATAGCTTCGAATCAATCAAGTACAGTGTATACTGTTATTACCTAAGGATACAGACTTTTTCGCTTTTCCATCCTTCGACAATTCAAATCACGATGTAATATTTAAATTCTAAGGGAAGGGTCTGGGTTTTAGTTTGGGTCTGGGTCAAAGTAAGGTAAAGGTGTTGTGTAAGGTTAGAGACATTACCTGGGTCATTAGTCAGGACATACAGGTAAAATTTGGAATCAAATAAATCGAGAGTTTGACGACACAATATGATTGTACTGAGACTCGGCGGGTCTTGACTGCTGATAATATCCAAAATGCATTTCAAGTCCCTTTCAAGTTTTTGTATTTTGATTACAGTTGTCAGAAGTAATAACTTAGTAGCAGTCCAACTCCTCGCGCTCTGTTATTTACCACTCTAACCACAAGAAACTGTTCAGTAAGGGAACAGTGCACCACTTTAAAGCGTGATAATGATGCCATATTGAAACGCCTATTCTCCATACACAACCTATATACTGCGGTTTGAGCGATCTCATGCCTCTTGATGACGTAGCAGCCATTTTACACCTTGTTGCGAATATGCTGTACATGCGCTATATTTACCAATTCAATGCTCGGGATGTGTTTGTATAGGTAAAACTGAAGGCTTGCCGGGCAAATCATGTAAAAACAAAATTTTCGATTTTTAAACTTCAGTGCCCCTTTAACTCTGTTTTTCTCGCTCTCTTAGTTTATCAAGCCAAAACATGTTATCCCCTAAGGAAAATTAAATAGTAACACGAATCACTCTATAATACAATAACCTTTTCCAGGGACACTGGTTTCATCCTGGAAGGGTTCCCCCGGACGCCCCAGGAAGCCACCTTCATGACGGACACGGGACTGTTCCCTGACGCGTGCATCATACTAGAAGTAGAGGATGAGAATGTGGGAGACAGACAGCTGCCCAGGAAGCTCCAGAAGTGGAAGAACAAGATGGCCAAGAAGTTAGCAAGGCGACAGAGACACCAGGAGAGGAGAAGGAAGAAGAAGGTAGAGAGACTTTGAAATTTACATTAGCCATGTTTTTTTAACGCATCAAAATTAAAAGTATGAATCTTTTCTATTTCGTTGACTTATGTCAAATCAATCAATCTAACGCATGTTTGATCAGGAGAAGGAAAAGAAGAAGAAGATCCAGGAGAAGTATGAAGAGTTGGTGGCAGAGCGGGGCGTCAGACTGGAGGAGAGGAAGAAGGAGAAGGAGGAGGCAGCTAAGTTCGGGGAAGTTAATGAGAGTGATGGGGAGGAAAGTGAGGAGGAACCAGAGATCGATATCAAGGAAGTTACCATCTCAGGTTAGTTATTGCTAAGTTATTGTTAGCTTACGCTTTCAATTCTCATTTGCAAATCACCCGGATTTACCGCACTTGATTGCTTCCCATTATATGAAAACATCTTGAAATCTCGTCATCATATCCTGGACTTTTCCAATATCTCCCATTATCACCTCCTATCCTCAATATCTTCAATATCCCCAGACGAGGAAGATGACGATGACGAGGATGAGATGGGAGAGGAGGAGGATGAGACTGAGGAGGAAGCTGTTGATAGGATCAGAGGAGAGATATCAGACAGATACGATAACGATATCCAACTCGTAGCTCAGCTTCAGGTGCTATTGCTGATATTATGTGAGATCATTTCAATGAAGCGTCGCTTATGTTTTTGGAAGTTTCGTAATTTACTAATTTACCAGCTTTAGGACTCACCATTTTCAGTATAATTTAATGCCACAGCTCATCAACTTAATCCTTTCAGAACACTCTGGAAGACCTCAACATTCCTCGAATTGTGATTGACGCGTCCAGGAAACCTAAAGTCGTGTTCTACACATTGTCCCAGCAACTCCGCTCCATCACAGATTTCCGTGAGAGTCTCTTCGCTCAGTGCCACAGTCTTAGAGCTCGGCAGGCTAACGACATGCTGGCCAAGGGATACAAACAGAGCAGCAAGTTCGGAAGATGGGACCCTGTATTGGTGGGTAATGATAGATGATATTTCCATACCATGCTGAATAGTTGATATTTATTAAATCTTAGACATATGAGAAAATCATAGATTGTAGAAGAAATTTGCAGCCATGTTATCAACAAATAACGACTATGAAACCATCTCTTTTCCCAGCTTGAAAGCGGTGAAGCGATACAGCCCTATCAAGCAGCCGGCAGACTTACCTACCCTGTGGTATACAGGGCCCACATCTACTTCCATTCCTCAATGCAAAACAGGCAGAAGTTCATGGACAATCCCCTGCGGTACCTCAAACAACCCTCCCCTCCCCCAGTGGTGCCTGTAAAACTTGCCATCGTGGGCCCTCCGAAATCAGGAAAATCAATGCGTGAGTCACATGGTGGTCTTACAGTACTTCATAACAATGATATAATTATTAAACTCCATGATCGTTTATTTCAACTCTCCATTTTATATACACCAAGCTAGTTTCGGAAAGGACTCCCAGGAGTAATTACCATTTACCATCAATCCGTGAATCACGATAATCACAACCCTCAGTGGCTAGGAGACTAGAGCGAGACCATGGAATCGTGTGTCTGTCTGCTGGTGAAGCAGTGAGACAGTTCATGTCACTCTTCCCCACCAGCAGTCTGACCAAGGAAATGGAGACCCATCTCAAAGCTGGAGTAATTCTGCCAGACGCCCTCGTTGTGGAGGCTCTCGAGAAAATCATGCTCAGCCAACGGTGCCAAACTCGAGGGTAAGTGCGAAATAAGGATGTTATCCTCAATATATCTACTTTCTTCATGCATTACCTTTATTTGAACTTTGAACATTTGTGCTGTGGAAACATTGTATGAATCCGCTCTATCTATTTCTCTATTTGTGCCAAATAGGACAAGCGCGCATAAGCTATAATAATTATTTTGGATTGCGCGCAGTATTTAACTAAGTCACAAATGCACTTTTTCAGCACTAACAATTTCCTGTAACCATGGTTTCAATGTGTTCATCACAGGTACGTTTTGGATGGCTACCCCAACACCATCGAACAAGTACAACTGCTTACAGAATCATCCGTCATACCGATGCAGATAATCGAATTAACTTTATCTTCAAAAGAAGTGCACTGGCGAGGAACCTCAGATCGACATTCAGCTGACAGGTAACGCTCTTAATGTCTAGATTTTAGATTAAGTCTCACATCGAAATTTGGCAATAATCAAGGTCCTAAACCTGCACAAAACCTGAACCCAAACTCCAACATTTCAGGACGCTTCCTCTCCACGACTCAGCCCCGATCCTGGATGTTCGGTTCAGTAGCTACAAGCGAAACATTGATGTGGTCCGTAGTCATTACCAGCGTGAACACAGAAACTGGTGTGTCCTTGAGGGCAACCGGTCAAAATGGTGGCTCAACAACCAATGTGCTGAACTTATCAACGATCAGCTCAGGACTGCTCAGGGATACCTACAGAAACGCAGCATAGGTTAGGGGTTGAAAATTCGTAGTTCACAGTTCACATTACATGCTGAGATGCGAAACTTAAAATTTCATGGAGATTTGCTTAATATTCTCCCCTAATTCTCAGTTACAAAACTCCTTTCCCCAGGTGAAGCTGCCTCGATCTTCGGGCTGTGTGTAACGCCCAGTGAGTGTAACAGCAGACTGGGTGAATTCTCCTACTATTGCCCAGTGAGTCTGGCAACTAATCACGAGCTAGTGGATTGTAGTTACGAAACCACCATGCAGTACACTGCCGAATACAGAGCCAGGTTGGTTACCTGCTATTGATATCTATTGTCTTAATTTATCATAGTCTTAATTCATGACTCCTAATTTCAATGTGCAAACATTTCCATTTCTTAACCATGAACCACTATTACCCACGCTTTTACACAGGTACTACAAGATGGCAGGTCAGAAGGAGATGGATCTGTTCCTAGCAAATGCCCACAACTACGTCGCCCCCTCTGCTCCCCACCTCCTCCCAGAACAACTGCCTAGATACGTGTCTCCTGGTGAAGTGAAGGCGCTCTTCCCTAAGGAACTGTCTTTCAGGGGCTATTGCCCTGTTACCTACGTCCTTGGACACAAGAGGTGAAAGATGGCCATTGGCAGGACTCTTTATATCGCGTGATAACAAACTAATATAATGGTTGATTGTTTGATGTATAATTAGACTGCTGACTTGACATCTTCAAGATCATAATGTCAATGATAGCATGGCCCTGGATAACGCTAAGAAATAACCCATTCATGTCATTTCAGGTATGAAGCCCTAAAGCCAGGTAGTCGAGACCACGTTGTCATGTACGATGACGAACTGTTTAGCATGGTCAATGAAAGTGCCATGGAACTGTTCTTGAAACAGCCCTGGAAGTTCAACAAGACACCACTCCCATCCAAACTACCTCCCACTAAAGTTGCTCAGGATGTCACTAGTCTCCCTATGCTAGGGTAAGTTGAGATTGGAGAACTATTTGATTTGCTGGTTTGGTGCTATTTCATTGTGATTAATCGCATTACTAATTACTATTTTAGTTTTCCATGAGCTACCTGTTTAAGTTTTCCCACAAATTTTAACTGTGTTTTTCTAAAATCTGATCTTCTCTCCAGATACATGGAACAGACGGTAGCGAAGGCTATCATTGCAGCCATGACCTCCTGCTCTGACTTCAAACCCAAGTACCCCTACGTTAATGCCCACAAGTCAGCCCTCCTTTACGTCGGGTACCATCTCAAAGGTTAGTGTTTCTATATGTCTGTCTACACTTTCTACTTTTCTAGTTGTAATTTGTATCGCTTTATATCAGCACATGGAATTGTTTCAATCCATCGCCACGTTTTAGTTCATCCTATACCATTCCTCATTTTGATCCGTGTATCTTAAGGCGCCCGTAACGTTCGTCGGTCGATCGAATGGAGTTGGTCGATTGATCAACTCCATTTGAACGAATGATGTGTTTTAATGCTCCCTGTTGACTTGAATCGTGTTTAAATGAGCAATATTTAGTTGTTTCCCTACTAGCTTAAAGATTTTCTATTAAAAACACATCAGTTGATCAAATAAAGTTGATCGATCGACCAATTCCATTCGATCGACCGACGAACGTTACATGCACCTAACTGTTAACAACACCATAATTTCAGCTCACAACCCCGAAGCTACGGATTACTCTAGAGAAAAGTACAGAAAGAAGCTGGAAAAGTTCAAAGAGCACTGCGAACTGATCAAGTATCTGGGTGGCAATATGAACCGGAGGTACAGGCCCGAGTCTGAGAGACCTATCGATTTTAACTACAAAATGGACGAGTTCCTCGCTCTGAAAGCTTATCCGCTCCCAATAAACTGAGAGGAATATGCGTGGTATTGTTGTCAGTAGAGATCCCTATTAGATGGTTGAACTTATCAGTCGTTATGATGTCAGTTCAGAATTGCTTCTTGAATCGCCCACAACATCTTGTTTCAAATGGTCATACCAAATGTTTTGAACTATGAAGCAGTCAGTGAAAGTTTCTGTGAATATCACCCTAGATCTGGATAACGTAAATAGGTAGCTTTTCGTCAGATGTTTACCAAAGAAATTAGAGATCTTTTATAGTTTTTTAGTTAGTAGAATCATTTCTTCTTACTCGGGTTTTTATTTGAAAATTAAACTGTATTTATATGTAGACAGTTTCATGAATTTTCCTCGCATTTGATACACTTCAATTCTATATTTCTAATTAAAGTTTGTTAAGCAAAATGAACTGAAATTTTAGAGACTGTATTTGATTGATGATGTACATAATAAATTGAAATGTATCATGGTGTATAAAGCTTTCACTTGATAAATGTTGTTTTCGTGCGTTATGAATTAAACTTAGAGCGAGGGTTGCTGATGTTCAAATTCGAAGCACCGTTGAATTTGAAAAACCGTATTGTCTCGAACCTTTTGAGGCCGCACTTGGGTGCTTTTTAAGGCGTGGTGCACTTGCAGTTGCATTGAAACTACTTTCAACGCTGTAGCGCACCTCAAAAGGCCAAGGGAGAATGCGGAAGTTTGCGGTCACCGTCAAGGTTGGGGGGGGGCGGAACTGGAGTCTCAAATTACCGAAATTATGCGGAGGTCCTTTATCATTATAGTTGTCACTTAATGGATGGCCCCCATGCAAAATTTGCTGATTTTCGGATTTTAGATTTTCAAACAGGGTTTCAAACAAACAGAGTAGCTATGTAAAAATTTCAATTTCATTCCTCACACTGGTCTCAATTGGGCTACTGCTATGCTTCGCATTGCTAGTATATTTATTACTACATTGCATTGTTATAACTTATAACGAACTATAATTTTATAAATTAATACTATTCATGTAATTGTGTTTTTAACAAATGATTACGATCACTACTGGTATCCAATGTGAATTGTTGATAATGATTGTTTAGCGTGTTTCGTGAACAAAGCACAATTAGAAAAGGACAATAACACAACTTTGTGGTTACATAATGATTGTTTAGCGTGTTTCGTGAACAAAGCACAATTAGAAAAGGACAATAACACAACTTTGTAATTGGTTATGTAACAGCCATTTTCCCGTCGCGTCCTCAGTCTTCATGTTTCAGTTTGCTGTGGTTTTTGGTCATTTTCAATAGATTTCGGTAGGCATGGGGCAGTATTGACGAAGATCGACCATCTTAACAGTAGCGTATCTTATAAGTCATACACTTATATAATACAATATACCAAATAAACACAGTACAGGAGTCATCTACTGCTAGTGCTACGCTTACCACTGAATACAAAAGAGTACCCAAATCTGATTGTGTATAAATTCACAATCATAAAGCATGAGAGCGAAATCAAGGGTTTCCCCACACCCATGTTACAAAACTTCCATTATATGCTTTTTGGGAGGTCTCAGCATGTTACTAATACTTGTACTACTCTACACAATGAAGCTGAGACTGGCATCCTCAGCCTATCTCAGTCCTCCACTGATACCACCAAGTAACGTATTGGCATCTCTGCTGCACAATGTTACTCTGCTGGGGACTAATGACTTACACAGTGCTGTGGAAGGTATTGGGTTGTCTTCCTATCCTGAGAACAGAGTGGGAGGCTATGACCGGCTACTCGGCTTGATCAACACAATACGGTAAATTTTCTAGTGGATCCTCCGTTCATTTTCATTATCTTAATTCATATTTTGAATTTGTCACTGGCGTAGCGTGCACTTGGAATAGCCCTCTTTACAATTGCATATAGCATTTCAGGAAGTATAACTTCGTAACCCTCAAATGCTAATGCTCACATTTCCAGGCATAAGAAGACTCGACACGGTGACTTGGTATTGACTGTTGATGCCGGGGACTGGTTCTCAGGGAGTTTATTTGACCACCTCTCACTCAGCCCTCGTTACTCGTCCATCCCTCAACTGGAGATATTTCCACGAGGCTCGCTACGACCTCGTGATTCTGGGAAACCACGAGTTTGACAGAAGCGAGGAAGCTCTCTACAGAATGCTGGAGAAGGCAGATAACCTGGAGCTGTCAATTAACCTCGTGCTGTCCAACCTGGCCCCATTACCGAAGGACAGCAAGTTCACGAGGTTCCAGCAACCCGAGTTCCCATGTTAAATTTCTACCGTACTTCATCAAGGAGAATGAAAAGACGAGGGTATGCGCATTGGGATACATGGGGCCGGATGCTCTGATGGTCAGCACTTACTCCAGACAAGACCTCCAATTCATTGGATTCTCAGGGGTGAGAAATCCCAGGAGGACTTGGTGAAGTTAGCTACTCAACAGGTGACTGAGTTGAGATCAGAGCATGGGTGTGATTTGGTGGTTGTGGTATTGCATGGGGGACGTAAGGAGGAGGAGGATGAAGCACTGCTACATATTCCTGGAGTTGATGTGGTGTTGGGTGGGCACTCCCACGAGGAATACCTCTACACTTCCCACTCCTCACTCTCCCACTCCTCACTCTCCCACTCCTCACTTTCCCAGTCCTCACTTTCCCAGTCCTCACATTCCCAGTCCTCACTTTCCCACTCCTCAGACTCCCATTCCCACTCCCCACATTCCTACTCCTCACTCTCCAGTCAGTGTGGCGCCATGGGGCTCCACCTCACATCTCTCAGCGTGGGGAGGGATGAGGAGGGGAAGTTACACTACCGGGGAGGGGAGAATGAGTACAGGTCCCAGGAGGGTACACCTCAGTGTATACCAGTGGACAACCTACCAGACCCGGCTTTTCAGGGGAAAGTGCTTCAGTGGAAGAGAGAACTTGAGGAGGAACTGGGCTTTGATCCCGAGATGGTTTTATACCAGGGTGACTTGTCTCATTTGTTTAAAAAGTCGCTGTCCAGCAAGGAAAACGCGACACTATTTGCCCACATGCTGCTGGAACAATTCAATTCTTGGGAGAAGAGTACCTCTACTGATGGAAATAGGACAGAAGTGCAACTCATGTTCTGGCATTACGAGTTCCTGGCTACGGAGATTCTCACAGTGGACCCCACTGACATGACCCTGACCTACGCTGACCTCTACTACCTGCTCCACAAGTCCGGTACTACGAAACTCCGGAGTTTCTACGTAGACAAGAGCGCCTTCTACATCCTAATTCAGAGCATGTTCCTGGTCAATAAGTGGATAAACGCTGCAGCTAGTCTCAGTATTGGAGGGGTTCTGTCCGATGAAACTGTTGTGTTAGGGGTCCCTATCTTCCACAACATCCGGACTGTTACAGGTGTCCCGTACAGTGAATGGGATGCCAGGATTAGAGTTATTGCTAACGATGTACAAGCACCGTTCTTATGGTGGGTGGAAAAACTCACGCTAGGGATGATGGCTAACTTTCCCAAAGACCAACATGGGGCACTGGTTAACATTGATGATCCGGATATAGCACTGCCCATAACGGAACTAGAATTGGCCATGCGGTATTTCGAGGGCTTGAAACGAGCTGAGGCACCGGTCTGTGGTTCATGTATAACAATGCAAATAACTGAGGGTGTTTTTGTCCTAATATTGTTTTTTCAGATTGGTATAAAATGAAAGCAAGAATTCATTATTTTTAAAAGCTTGACAGAAATACAGAAATAAAATATAATGATAAATTTCAGTTTCGATACATGATATTCAGCGCTTCATAATTAAAGTTTTACTCATATATTGCTTTGGTTTCACTCGATATCAACTAATCTTGTAAATCAAGTATTAGGCACCTGCATCGTTACGCGTCCACTCCATCGAATGAACTGATCAAATGAAAATGGCACACAATCGCGCTTGCTTGCTTTTTTGCGCGGATGTCTTCATAAAAGTGTATTGTGCACGTTTTTCATTTGATCAATCCATTTGATCGACGCAGAACGATGAAACCACCTTAAACTGATCTTTCTCAATTTATTAATGTTACAAACACGATTCTATAATACGGCAGCATTGTATTCCTATCATGTCAATAGAGGAAAATATTGTTTTAAAATGGGAAAGGAAATACAATATCCACTTTGAATCCAGCTCATAATATGATTGGATTTGGATCGGTGTAAGGGAGAAAAACACCCTTTATCGAAAAAAGAGCACATTTACACATGTAAAGTAGTATTGTCCCATCCAACCCAACACCCCATCATCAAAAGCCAGCTACTATCAGTATCAGTCAGTAACATAAAATATTGCGCAAACCTAATGCTATTGTTATATCTACATTTCTGTCTGGGATAAATTCACTTCAATCCTCAATGAAACCTACATTTCAACCCTCAGCCTGGACAAGCCTGAAAAACCATGTAAACATAGAATGTGTATATTGTGTAAAGCTGTCAGACCATGACTCTTGCTGTGGAGCCGTATTTAGAGTAGAAAAATAATAATTTGCTGCAAAAAACAAACATCTAGAGTAAATTCTAAGTAGTGGTAAGTAATTTCCCAACTTTCATATTGATTATTGGTTTAATTTTCAAGAACAAGCATATTAGATATCCACAAGTCAAAGTCTGACAGAAACTAATAACAGTCAAAACATCTAACGAAAAATAATATCTCTATGGATATGAAATTCTGGAAAAGATATATAAATATGATAAATGTAAATCTGAATAAATTGACTCTGAATGCTAAATCTGACATTTCTGACTTTCTGAGATCAAAATCTGTAATAATGGCAAAAGTGCAATCATAATGTCATCAAACTAAAATAAACCCATATCTCATAAACTGGGATTTTCTGATTGTAAAACTTAAATTTTTATTAACAGTCGGTATATATTGTTCAAGGTTTAATAATTTTGAGTAATAAATTCTCTAATAAAGCATCAATCTCGTCGACAATAATTTGTAAATATTAGGAAACTGATTAAATGAAAAATCAAATGCGGCAAACCTATTTATCAGTAAATCCTTGATATGCTTAATCACAAAATCTAGGATCCAGTTCACAATATTATTGACTCTGCACTCTGCAGCATAGCGGAAAGAATAATTCGACACTTTTGAATGTTTGCCATATTATCTGGCCATTGGCCAATGACCATTTTTAGACAAAATTGAAAGCATATTATGATAGGTATCTGACCAAGCCATGCAATTTCTCAGGCCTCATCAGCTATTAACATTAATCAACATTGTGTACTAACCTTTATTAACATAATTACAGCCAGCGGACATTATATAATTAAGTAATAACACGTAATACAGTCAATAGGGGATGTATTGCTGCAATTGTATAATGTATACAGCATTTATTTTAATGTATACACAATGTATAGTGTATTCAGTACACATCGATGATAGTTAACCTTGGGAACTGCGCATTGAGGGGGCGATAACCCCATACAACATAACTATTATTTATTATGCATCTCAGTCTCTCATTGTTGGGCACACAGCTGCTGTAGCAAGTCTATCTCAGTTCTGTCGAACCCACATAACGTTGGAAGCATTGTCTCGGATGAATTCCTTGATTCGTAGGAACACTTCTTCCATCGAACTACCACTGAACGTAGCTGAAATTGTGGTATGTGCGAGGGAACAGGGAAATAATCAGAGGAGTTAATTAAGGAAATTTACCAAAAGTAACAAAGTAACAAAGCTATTTTCTCATCAAGTCCACCGAAACTGCGGTAAAAATCGTTACTCAAAATTGACTTCAGTTATAATGAAATTAAAGCAGATTTCAATTCTTACCACTGAATTTATCGCTGAATCCGCGTTCTAGTTTCACTGCTTTCTCAAAGACTTTCTGGGCTTGTTCAATGGAACACCGCTCATTGAACTGTTGTCTGAGGGAAGGAGGTGTGTTTCACAACGTATCAAGATGAAAATATTCTTTAATAACAGATACCAAATTTGCAGAAATGATAAGAGTCGTGATGCAGATACTTAATTCACTCTAATAATAAAAGTCAGTACTTAGGCGGTAAAATACCCAAATAAAATTTTAAATCAGCAGCTCTGAGCTCAGTGGCTGGTGAGGTCGGAATGGTTCACAAGATCTGACCGACAGTGGAAGTTAAATTTGAGCAGCTAATACCTGTAGCTTCCCGAAACATCGTCATGACATTAGCCAATCAGCATGCGAGTTCACAGTGAACTCGAGCGCTGATTGGTCAATGTCAAGTGAACCCTCCGTAGAAAACAACAACCAACCTGATGTCCTGAGCTGACTTGAACTTGACAAAGATAACAATGGGGAAGAGGTCCACAGAATGGAGCCTGTCAATGGAGTGAATTCCAACGTTCAAAACACAGTGCTTGTTCTGCTTAGCGACCTGCAAATGGACGAGAGTTCGTTAGAAATAGAAGCATGGCTACAGAGTGATGTGTTCACATATTACATCGGTTCGTGAATGATGATACCTAGTTCAATGACACTAGTAGCTAAACTTATTTGTTGACACATTCTCACATTGTGATATCAGTATTCAGAGCACAACAGTTTCTAATTCTAGAAGCTAACACACACAGTGGTTCCTTGAGTAGCAGGCGAAAGCCGAAAGTGGCACGATTAGATACAGCAGGCACCCCCACAAAATGCGCACGGATACACGTGCAAGCACTAAAAGTATGCGATGAGTAGAGAAAACAAATGACGAGGTAAAGGATCGCATGAGGAAGTTTTGGGAGCTTTCGGAAAGACACGTTATAAGCTCCGGCAGAAAACCCTCCTTCAAAAAGTACTATATAGACTGATATATTATAATCAGTTCTCGTACCTCCTTGATAGCGTTATCGCTGTAGTAGTAGGTGTGTCCTCCGATATTCTTACACTCCACGAACTTGTCACTAGCTCGACCTGCCTGGATCTCCTCGATTTGCTCCTGCAACAAAAACATGTTACTTTAAAACTGATTAACTATGAAATATTTAACTGATTTCATGACATATTTTCATGGTAGCAACCTGCTACTACTAGCAACATAACCACTTCAATGCATGCCATCCAAAATGGGAATTCCTTGTACGCTTGAAAAGAATAGGTGATGGGATGCTTGTTAGGTAGTTGGAAGGATTGTAGACCTAGATAAACTAGATGATTACCAATTCAATAGAGAAAGATGAGAAACATGATGGGATGAAGTAAAACTCATTGTTCATGTTTCTCATCATGATTAGACTGTATCTCCCTTTTTATCTAACAATGTAACATGGTGAACTGCTAACCTCCGAAACAAACCAGAAGTCCCTGCCGTTAACTTCGTCGTTTTCTCTTTGTCGGGTGGTGTAGAGAATGCACCTGTTAAACATCTCCGGACAGTCGTTTACCAAGCGGTCGTTTAGCAGTTCAGTTAGGGGGCCTGGCAATATAAAACATTGGAATATGGGGGTACTATTAAGTTAATAAGTTTATACTTGCCATCTTGCCGAAATGGTTTTGAACTGTAGAAGGAGATAATATTCTAAGATTTTAGGGCATTTGTCCGTTACTCCGTTACTAAGTTCACATGTGGAACCGGGAGAGATAAGAATCTCATCTCACCGAGTATGATGATGGGTCGGCAGTAGAGCAAGTCTTTGCGTACGACAGGTTCGTAGGGGATGACGTCATACTGATCATCCACTGAGCTGGCCTGGGACATGGTGTCCCGTCCTCCCTCCTTCTTAAACACATTACCCAGCAAGGACTTCCTGCCCTTCTTATCTCCTGGTCCTACAGGGTAGGGATACGTTATAGAAGGGATGGTTGATTGGTCGATGCAGAGAATGAACTGACTGTTTGGTTGGTTGTGAAAATATCCATTCATTGGCTGCCTCATGTACTGATTGAGTGTTACTCTACTAACCCCTATCCTGGGGCGGCGCCCCACCAGGTCCTAAGTTCTTGTGCTGGATGTACTGGATAGCCCGGTGATGGGAGGGTATCTCACCGCACTGGATGGCAGTAGCCCCCCGGAGACTGAGGCCAGCCACCACCCCTCCTGCTCCATGCTCTCCCTGTCTATGATGTGGAACACGTCACCCTCCTTGAAGGTGAGGCCTGAGTCAGGGCCTCCTGTGTAGGAATAGAGAGCTCTGAGGGGAGAAGGTGGGGTGAGTAGGGAGTACTTGAGTGTTCTGACTTCTGAGCGGAGAGAGAGGGGTGAATAGAGAGCTCTGAGGGGAGACAGAGGGATTAGCACAAAGTAGTGTATTCTGAGGGGAGAAAGAGGGGTGATTAGAGAGCTCTGAGGGGAGGAAGAGGGGTGAATAGAGAGCTCTGAGAGAGAAGGAGGGGGAAGAGGGGTGAATAGAGAGCTCTGAGAGAGAAGGAGGGGGAAGAGGGGTGATTTGAGAGCACTGAGGGGAGACAGAGGGATTAGCACAAAGTAGTGTATTCTGAGGGGAGAAAGAGGGGTGATTAGAGAGCTCTGAGGGGAGGAAGAGGGGTGAATAGAGAGCTCTGAGAGAGAAGGAGGGGGAAGAGGGGTGATTTGAGAGCACTGAGGGGAGACAGAGGGATTAGCACAAAGTAGTGTATTCTGAGGGGAGAAAGAGGGGTGATTAGAGAGCTCTGAGGGGAGGAAGAGGGGTGAATAGAGAGCTCTGAGGGGAGAAGGAGGGGGAAGAGGGGTGATTTGAGAGCTCTGAGGGGTGATTGGGTTGGGCCATTATTTTCGTAAGGATGGAACATTTAAAGTTTACTCAATATATTAAGAAACATATGCAATTAATTAAAGCAAGGGTGAGGAAGGGTAAATAATTAGATATGATCTAGTATTGAATTTGATCTCAAGTCACACTCAGTGGAAGTCAAAAGTTTGACATTCCTCGGCAATTATCTAAATGATTTGAGATGGTGGTGTGATGCTCCAGTAATGAGTTTGTCACAGAGGAGCAGGGGCCACTAGATTCAATATTGAATTAAATCATGACATTGGTATGAGATTTCATACACCATTGTGTGTATATCACACAGGTATACAAGATACATGCATATGCATACAGGAGTGGTACAAAAGGGCTGGTTATAGAATTGTGAAGCTCCAACTTTTCAACGATCAACAATGTTGATTCAACATGGTAGTATCAGCCGGTACCAGGGAGTACCAGCCGGTACCAGTGAGTACTAGCAGTACCACTGAGCAGAGTGTTGTCCTCCGTTTAAATAGCGAAACTGTTATGTTATGTAAAATAGTAAAAGTGGGTACTTTGCAGTGCTTACTGTAACTGAGGGGTCGATTTAAGCGGTACTGGGTTGAGGATCTCCAAATGTAAATAGGGGCTGCTAAATAGGCCGGTAGGCCTGTATTTTTTGTGCAACAAATTAAACCTTGAATTTTTAATAATGTGCTAGGAAAGCATGTCAGATTATCAGGAAGGCTTGTAATCTTATTCCTTGAAGATTTCTATCACTGCAGAGTAATATTGAACATTGAATCTTAAGGATGTAATATACCTGACAAAGAATCCGGTCCTCATTGTCTGATGCATTTCTCCAAACTGCTTAGGACTCTGTTGACAGATGAGGTTGAGATTTACATTCTTTGAGAGGATCCCTACTGCCTCATCGTGCGTAGCATTCCTCAGATTATTGCCGTTCACTTCCAGGATCTGATCCGCACACCGCAGCCCTGCCCTGAAACTCAGGCCCTGTTTGTCGAGCTTGTTCACAAAGATCCCACTCTGTCCTGAGGTGGCTGTGTAGACTTCCAGGCCCAGGGAGGTTTGGAGATTGGGTCGGATGATGTTGATGCGTCTCATGGCGTAGGAAGGAGCACAGTTCCTGGGGTCCATGAGGTGGGGAGGGGCCCAGTCCTGGGACCTAGACCTCTGCAGGTCCCGGCCCTGAGGGGGCATATCCTCCCTCCTGAGGTAGCCCTGGGAGGAGGATCTCTTGAGGGGGTCCATGGGGGCTGCAGGGTGGTTCTGATAGAGCCGCTCATCCACTAGGAGGGGGGTGGAGCCCGCCCTGTTCATGCCCCGGGTGTCTTTGTTGGAGGGGGGACCCCCCATGTTAGGGGACATGGGGCGGCGCAACCTCAGGTCCTCAGTAGACCTGCCCCTTCTGCCGTACTGAGATAGGGACCCGTCTCCGTCCTCCTCCACATACTGCAGCGCAGTGATGGGTTTAGCTACTCTCAACACACACTGGTCTTCCACCCCACCCAGCAGACTCTCAGCGTACTTACGGCTCACGTTCACCACGTACGAGCCATTAATCGTCAGGATCCGGTCATTGGCCGCCATGACGCCCTCCGCCTCCGCCGCTCCGCCAGGCAGCACCTTGGCGATGTAGATGCCGGGATCCTGGGTCACATCATCACTCTTACCCCCGATGATGCTGAAGCCAAGGCCTCGGTCCAGGAAGGGCGAGAGGTTGATGATCTTGATCAGCTCGGGAATGAACTTCCTCCTGATAACGAGCTCAATGCAGTCCCCTGAACTGGTCAGGGTACTTACAGCGTACTCGTGGGTGACTTTAGACAGGTCGTTCCCGTTAACAGACAGCAAGGCGTCATCCCGATGCAGGACCCTGTCAGCCACGCCCCCTTCCTGAACCCTCAACACGTAGATGTGGCAATCCTCAGGGTTCTCCTTGTAGTGGGGGTTGTCAATACCTCCCCCGATAGTGAACCCAAACGACCTGGCGTTGTGCTTGCTCTTGTTGAGGATGATGACCTTGATCTCGCTCCTCCAGTCCCTGTCCTCGATCAGGTCCTCCTCCTCCTGAGCGAAGGAGGGCGGGGCAGGGGGCGGGGAGGCTACTCGCTCTCTGGTCGGGGAAGCTACTCGTTCCCGAGGCGGCATCTTCTCCTCAGGTAGTCTCTCCTGAGGGAAGAGGGGGCACGCTTCAGCTTGGGAGTTGGTTCAGCGGTTACTACTGGAGGTGGTGGGGCTCGTTCTAGCTGGGCAATGTGGTTATGGAGTTTCTCTATCTCATCCAGGGCTTGCTGGTGATCTGACGCCAGGGCATCTCGTCCTCCTTGGCAGCGCTAGCTTCCCTCTTGAACTCCTCTATATCCGCCAACAGGTTCTCATAATCTGACACAGCTTTGTCTTTATCCTGAACAGCGTGCTCTAGGTTCCCCTGCAGCGTGTTGTAGTTCTCCCTATACGTGTCTCTTTCCTCCTCTAACTTCCTCTCCTTCTCTGACGTTTCCACCAACTCCTCCCTCAGTTGTGCAATGACTTTCTCAGACTCCCCACACCGGGCTTCGAACGCGTCTGTGATGTTCTGCTGATTGGTGAGGTTCTGTCGTAAGCCCCTGATGACAGCCTCTTTCTCATCAGTAGTTCCGGACATGACTTGTTTGGTTTGCTCCAGATCCTCCATGATGTCTTCCCGCTCTTTGAGGAGGTGCTCAATGTCACTCCGCATCAGCTCGTTCTGCTCCATCGTCTGCTTCCGGTCTTTCTTCATGTCCTCAAGTCCAGACATGGCGGCATTCAGCTGATCTGTCACCATAGCGTTCTCAAATGCTATGTTATTCTGAAATGGTGAAAAGTGGTGACGATGGTTTATCTATAGTGCAAATGGCATAATTGCATGAAATTACATAATTATGATACTTGATAGGTCTATATTATCATTAGAAGCTAGAAGACAAGGATGACTAAGTATCAGTCCGTGTTGCAATGCCAGAAGTTTGATCGTTAGTTTTAAATCAAAACCAAAAATGGGAAAGGCATAAAACTGGGGATGCACAACTTATGCCACATAATATAATGACTTACTTTATCATCAGTGAGCGTAGCAATTTGTTGGTTTAGCTGAGATATTTTGTCTTGCAACGCTCTGATTTCACTCGAATCACCACTCTTCTTTTCCATCAGTAAAGCGTTCTAGGGGTAATTTCACATTCAGTAAAGTTCACTAAAAAACACTTTTGTCGTATTTAAACGTAAGGATTAGGATATGAAATGCATTTTGATTGCTGCAATCAGGGTAGGTTCGTAGCATATCAAGATTCAAGAGAGATATGAACAATTGACCGCATGAATTTGAAACCCTGCTGAACGAATTACTGTCATACCTTTTCCTGTAGAGCAGTGTCTCGTTCACGAGCAAGGTTCCTCGTCTCTTTCCTCGTTTCGTCCAACTCGTTCTGGAGTTTCTCGTACTGAGTCAGTGGGATAGAGCTGCTAGATACCTTCTGAGCGTGCTTCCTGAGGGATGGAAGAGGTGGCACAAGGGAAATTGAGGGTACTTGATTGTTTCCGACATAAATACGCGATTAAAATAACAAGAGAACAATCACAATTAGGAATATGCGAAATTATCCAAGCATTACAATATAAGATTTCACGAGGAATACGAAAGAGGAAAGTTGTCTAGCTATAGAATTCCCAACCTCTCCTCCTGAAGTTCCTCCCTGAGTCGGTCGCATTCCTTCTCCATCCGGGCCTTGTCTCGTACCTCCCTCCTCTTCTCGTCCTCTGTGACATCTTTAGCGTAGACAACATCCCCATACTGTCGCTGTGTAGGTGAAGGATTCGATAAATACACAAATAGGAAGAACAGGTCAATTACTGCTGAGTTGGTGAATAGCATCAAAGCGTTTGATGAATGTTAAGGAAAATACAATTACAGAATCCAGGACACCAAGTCACTATTACCTGAAGTTCATCCAGCTCGCGTTTTAACCGCTGATTCTCCCTCATCGCCTCATCTCTAGCCAGCTCGGCATGTTCCTTCTCCTCTACGTACTGATCCACTTCCCGCTTAGACACCGCCGTAGCCTTCACCTTCTTCAGGAACTCGTTCTCCTTCAGGATTATGCTCTGCTCCGTCTCCATGGCCAACTTCTCCGTTACCACCATGTCCTTTTCCCGCTCCACGTTCTCGAACTTGGTCTTCAAACGGGCGAATTCGCGGGCTAGGCTGTTGTTGTTGTCGGATTTCTCTCGTTCTAAATCGGATAGTTTCTTCTCTTTTTCGGCAATTTGTTTCTTCAGGCCCTCGTTTTCGTCACTCAGAGCCTTGACTCTGTTGTCATCTTCCTTTGGTACCGGAGCAACCCCGGTGATGGGAGTTATAGAAATTTTAACCGGTGATCTATCCATTGGAACAGCAAACTGCGTAGTATTAACCACAGCCCGGGGCATACATTCGAATAACACGACATCATTCCGGGAGCACAAAATATTCGCTTTATATCCGTATTTCAACTTTAATTCTATTGATAATTTGTACTTGTATTGATCTCAGAACGAAATGGAGACCAAAACATCGCAACCTCTTTGTATTGTTATGATGTTTAACTTTCGATAATTTCGTTATTTGTTAGACTGTATTATGTGTGACTATAGACGCGTTCTAATATTTTCTAACAAGTTGGAAATACTCCGGTTCATACCGCGGTAGGTACATTCTCCGGTACCTCCCACGATACAAACCGAGTCTTGTTCGATGTACGACGAGCAATGGTGAATGTCAAGTAGGCATGAAAGGAGTGTTTAGTTACGGGCGCAGGCGAGTGACATATTATATTTACGGCACGGCCGTTCACATGTCATACACTTAAACCATGATTCATTCGTTTGAGTTATAACAATGATCCTTGATCAGGAAACTGCTGGCATATAATGGTTGATACAAAATGGGACGATTATAGGATTCAAACCAGCTGGGAACGGGTTATGCTTATTTCTTGGAGTTCAATGGTTATCCCAGTGTCACTGTTAGGGCACGGAACAGTCCTATTGGCAACAACGAAATACAAAGCTATAAAACTCCATAAAATGATCATAGCAGCGATGCAGCACATGGCTGTTGCAGACATCTTGCAGACACTCTTCAAGATATTCCCTATTTATCTTACTCTGATAACAGATCAATGGCTTTTGGGTAAAGCCCTCTGTACCACGTCAGAAATAATAACTTGGATAACTGCCATATTGACGATCATGTTTACGGGTGTAATGGCTACTCTAAAGACGGTTATTGTTAAGTACCCTTTGAAATCAAGGATGTGGACCTTCCGGCTGGGACATCTAATTTGCGCAGGTTTGTGGGTATTGGTTGTGGTCTGCTATGTACCCCTCATAGTTGCTTTCAGCGTCTATGACAACGCCCCGTCTTACTTCAGCTACTGGACCTACTCCTGTACCCATGACATGGGCAACACCACCAAGCTCCCGTCCTGGACCAAGGTCTACTTTACTTGCTACACCAACGTGCTGGTCATACTACCCTTCGCCATGACGGTCCTATCCTCAGTGACCCTGATGGTAGTAGCAAGACAGGCAGCAGTCAGGCACTGCACCTCCCTCAAGTGGGAAGGGGTCGTCACGGTGCTGCTCACTGTCGGAGTGCTATTAGTTTCTAACACCCCTGCCGGAGCCGTGGTCGGCATCCAGATATTTGGAGGAGAGGTGAGTCCTACAGGAATGCGGGTAGTCTACCATCTACAGTATCTGAACGTCGTAGCTAACTTCTTCGTGTACTCGTTTGCGGTGGAGAGCTTCAGGCAGTTCTTAAAACAGAAGTTATCTCCGTTCCTAACCGTCCTCAATCGTATTCGATGTTTCAGAAAGTGTGATTGAACTCTGATCTCCATCGATATTTGAATATGGTCACAAAATCACAAACAATGAATAAGAGTCATGAGGTACGATCGTTATGGAAATATCAGACACAATAGAAACATTTGCCGGGAAATTTGTATCCATCATGTATGGCAATTTCGTGTTATATAGAAAAAGGATTTGGAACCTACTTATGGAAATAAATAATTCTATGATTAGCTTATTACAAAATCAAATGTCTCTATAATTAGCCTCATAAAATAATAAATATCAAAAAGTGTGTTAAGTGTTGTCATGACCTACACACCGCGCCCTACTCCCAATACTTCCTCGCCATTTCTGGCGGCGCATATTTAGAACCATCAATGGTTAGGAGTCAGGGCACTGCAAGAATTGTCACCCACCGTGTGAAAGCCTGTGATGCCACCAGCCCTATCAAGGCCACTTCAGTCTGTTATCAGCTCTGTTGCCTTTCCACCACTCCGCTTCATCTCCAAAACAATAAACCAAGGCAGCCGCAGGGTCGGGGTGCTCGGAGCCCACAACGTCCCTGACCCACACTGCTTCACTTGTGCGCACAAGTTGAGGGAACAGTGTTACAGCCGCATGCATCTCAGGATCCTGTTGCTATATACAAATAATACATCTTCTCAAGAAATCTTTGTGAGGGTGAATCCTCTTTGCTTTCCAAACCAATCTGATGTCTTTGGTCTTGAAACAACTGAATAACTGATTCACTGCGCTCAGTGTCATGTTAATCCCCATGCCAGGTGTCATAGTATCTCAGTGGAGCAATGTCGTAATGAAGCACCTAGAAAAAATGGGTAGTGTCCCGGCCGACTGGGTTGTCATTCCTGACAACACCTCAGCATAAGATCACTCCCAGGAAATGTGCACGGATACACAAATCCTTCATTGACTCCAGAGATAGGTACGGAAGGATATGGGGACTACCATGGAACGTGCTTTGGTCTTGAAACAACTGATTCGCTGCCCTCAATGTCATGACAATCCCCATGCCAGGTGTCATAGTATCTCAGTGGAGCAATGTCATAATGAAGCACCTAAAAATGGGTAGTGTCCCGGCCAACTGGGTTGTCATTCCTGACAACACCTCAGCATAAGATCACTCCCAGGAAATGTGCACGGATACACAAATCCTTCATTAACTCCAGAGATAGGTACGGAAGGAAATGGGGACTTCCATGGAACGTGCTTCCATGCACTCATCCACTGGTGTTTGTGACACCGTGACTTGGTGCCGTCCATGCCAGCGTGTTCCTACAGATCCATATGAAGTGTGAACAACGGATGGCGGTTCTGGATATTGTTTCCGGCCATCTGTTTCACTCATTCCGAGTTGTCGCCAAACAGCAGCTGTTCTCTTAGCGACAAATCCTCTGGCCCCAACTTCAATTGTAAAGACAAATACTTTCCATACACCACCTTCTCTGATGTTTTCTGCCAACTTCTCGTACTTAGTCTTCTTCACTTCTCTCCATTTCTCGATGTTATCTTCGGCTGGTGATGTTAGCTCCAGGATAACCAACACTTTCTTGGAGTCCGAATAAAGTACTAGGTCAGGTCTTTCTGCCGTTGTGATAATGTGTGGTGGAAATTGGACTTGTTTACTTCTGAGGTCTGTTTGGATAATCCAATCTTTAGATACATCAATTATCCCATGATGCACCTTCTTCTTCTTCTTCCTCACTCTTTGTCCACTCCCAACGAAAACAACTGGTTCTCTTCCTGTATTCAGTGGAACAGTGTTGTCTACCTTCTTTACTTTGTCGATGATTGCATCTTGGATGACTGTAAGAATGCTATCATGCCGGTAACTGATCCTTCCTTGGTCAAGAGCAACCTTGCACCCGCATAGTATGTGTGCAAATCCGGCATGTTTCCATCCACAGAGTGCACAGCTTGCCTGTGTGTCAAGCTTCCATCGTCGGAGATTGACGGGATGGGGCAAGGTATCCTGGACTGAGTTCAGGATGAATGACAACATACTGGGGACATGCCATACAATATCTCCTTCCACTTCAAGTCGAGGTTGATCACTGAATCCCATTGTGTCCATTTGCTCTGTTGTGCGAGACTGAGGATATGGGGAATCATCTCCTCTTCTTTCATTGATGTTACTTCCTTCCCTAGCTCTTTTCTCTCCATTGGCTTGTTCAAGTAGATATTGTGCCCCAGTCCTCTCCTGTCCAGTTGACCTTTAAACTTGTGCCTATATGAGACACGCTGTACTACTTTATCCAATACAGCAGCAGGTTTCCACTTCTTGTCCGTGATCTGCTCGGATTCTCTCCTTGCTGAAGCGACTGTTCTCACAGTCTTGTCCCTACTGCAACAAAGGATAATCTCTTTGTTCACTTGTGCCTTCATACAGGCTTCTCGGACCGATCTAATTCCGAGCCCCTTCTCTGACCTGTACAAGATAGTTGGATCAGCGCTCTTACATAATCCTAGCCATTTCTTTAACATTCTTGTGGCACATGCTTCCATCGTTGCTATGCCTGATTCCGTGAATTTGTAAATCATGAAATCCCATGACATGGCTGGCAAAACACCATTGACGTACATCCAAGCTTTCTTTCTATTGTCTATGTGTATCTCATCTGTCTTCTTCATCAGGTTTGTGAACTTGTCAACAACTGATTGCTCCTCCTTGTTCTCAAACTTGGGATACACCAGACGTCCTAAAAACTTGAACGGAGCTTTGTGCATGGCTGGTATGACTTTACCGTTGACAGCGATGAGTGGGTTGACGAGACTCCCTCCCACCACTCCCATAGCCTTACACTTCGCATCCTTAAACTGGAGTCCTGCCCATTCACAGAAGTTCTCTGCGGCTCTAACAAGTGCTCTGAGGGAAACCCTAGTGGTAGCTGCGAGAGTTACATCATCCGCGAACCCGGCCACAGGTTTCTCTACACCTGTGCCTCCTATGGCATGAGCGACATGCACCAGGAAATCTAACCCCAGGTTCCATGTTACATTAAAACATAACCCTGCTTCAGGTCCTCCCTGTAATGATCCTTTCTCTATTCTGATTGATCTCGTTGTCCAATCCTTTGTCTTCACTTTCACGTAGCATTCTGTGTAGAGTGATGCTATTAGTTCTATTGTCTCGTCTGGTATTCCATAGAACTTGAGGGCAGCAAACATCAAATTGTGTTTGATACTGCCAAAAGCATTACATAAGTCCATCCACACTATGAATGCGTCTTCACCTGCTTTGATCTTAGTCTTTAACAGTTCTGTAACTGTTTGGTTGTGTTCCACACAACCACTGATTTTTTGGTAGGAAGCCTTTTTTGAACGTCCATGTTGAAGTATTTGTTTCTCATCATGAACTTTCTGACTCTTCTTGACCAAACTCCCATAACGACTTTTAGCGTTGTGTTAAAGAGGGTCAAATCTCTAAACTCGCCAACATCTCTGGAGCTGCCCTTCGGGATCAGGATCTTCAATGCGACCTTTTCTTCTTTGGGAATCGCCTTTTCTATAAACATACCCCTGACTATACTGTACAGTATAGTTCTGATGTTAGGGCATGATTTGAAAATCCTGAATGGGATCCCGTCGGGACCAGGTGCTGATTTGTTTCTTCTGGATCTGATATATTCGTAGATTTCTTCATCTGAGACTTCCTCCAGGGCGAAGGGGTAGGTGGGATCCTTAGGTGCTGGTAAATTATGTGGAAAAGGATTGCAGTTTTACAGATGAAAATATTTAATTTTTGGCGCGCAAATTTAAATGCATAGTCGCTCTGCGTCGAGTCGTTAAAATGTCGCCGCGCGCTACGCAAAGTACTGTTAAACAACAATCCAGGGTGTGACATGTGATGTAATAGGGGCACGCAGGTGATCAAACGTTATGCGCAGAATGTGTTTTTTAAGTCAACATTAGATCATATAACGGTTCCATGATATGAAAAAGTGGATGAAGGTATCTGAACAGAATTTTAGCTATAAACGACTGAAGATTTGGTCAACCTGAGGAAGTAAAGTATATGTGAATCCATGGGTCAAAAATTGTTGGTATTGGTATTAATTATAGTAGAGACGCAATTTAAGAAAAAGTTGCGACAATTGAACCGCCCATAAATCGGGAGACACAAACTATTTTAGTGCAGTATCGCACGTATTCTGGACCAATGCTATAGTAGCACTAGCCCAACGTTATAGTAGCCCATGACCAATGTCATGTAGATTGAGCCAGCTGCTGTCAAAGAATTTCGTGTTAGATTGAGTTCATTGATAATGATATGTTGTATATTTTAACAAGTAAAGAATTATCACCATCTATAGTATGAGACATATATCGTGGCGGTCTGGAATGTGAAACACGCAATAAGTGCCAGACACACGAAGTGTGACGCAAATCTTTCACAAACGTCTTCAGCGTAAAGTGGTGTCTTGAGTATTCGTAACAGCAGCAGGTTCTGACACAGAACTGCAGCAGGTTCTGACACAGAACTGCAGCAGGTTCTGTTACATAACTGCAGTAGGTTCTGTCACAGAACTGCAGCAAAACCTGCTGCAGTTTGTGAACTTTACAACACTACTTTATACAATCAAATTTGAGTTTCAGGATATGAGTTCAGCGACGCCCCCTAAGGGGATAAAACATGCTAATGGTGAAAAACAAGCTAATGGAGAAAATGTTGATAATGCAAGGAAAAAGGGTAAGAAGGGAAAGAAAGATGTTACTGAATCAGACTCTTCTACTGTGCCATCAAATGCTAATGATTTGATCAGACAGTTGGAACTATCTTTTAATGCAAAACTAGATGCTCTGTCAAAAGTTATAGAAGCCAAGGACAAAACCATTGCAACACTTAATCAGGAAGTAGGATCCCTGAAAGCAGAAGTTGTAGAGTTGAAGAAAGGGTTCAATTTCATGTCCAAAGAAACTTCAGATCTCAAGAATGAGTTCCATGAAGTCAGTAAGAACAATGAGGCAAATTTGGCTGAACTTCACAATAAAAGTGTTGATCTGGAGGACCGGAGCAGGAGATCCAACTTGGTATTTTTGGAGTAAATGAACTGTCTGATAAAAACAACACAGAGGACTGTGAGGAACTGATAACACAATTACTGATCCAGAACAAACTTGTCCCTCAAATACTGTGAGTAGCAACCTTCTTGACAGGGCTCATAGGCTTGGACCACGGAAGCAAGGTGCAAACCAGAGGCCACGCCCCATAATCTGTAAATTCACTTTTTCAAGGCAAAAGAGGCTGTACTGAAGAACAGTTTCAAATTCAAAGGGTACACCTTTTGGAGTTGCTGAGGATTTCTCAAAACAACTCTTGATATCAGAAGAACTGATCAACAAAGCCAAGATTGCCAAATCACAGTTTGACTTTGTGCTCAGTTACAAAGTGAACTTGAAGCACGTCAGTTCCATTAGAGATCTATTGTTATGCTGAGGGATGCGCATAAGAGGGCATAAAGCACCGCTCCTTTGTTCATATGTTGGAGTTTTAGCACGGGATATAATTTGGCGGGAATATAACAATGATACTTTTCATGGATTGACCCTGTTTTTTGGCGTCACGTGGAAAGCTGCTAAAAAGACGCGGCACGGTTTTTTGTTGAACCTGTTAAAAGTGTGACGATAGTTGACGTTTATTGTCGCAAGGGTGTTGTCGCCCCTCAATTCTGAGAAACGTGGCTTCAAACATTCTGTTGTGCACCAAGCTAGACTTAACCATTCCTTTGAATTGTGTTTTCTGTTGTCGAGGATTTGAGGCATGTGTCGGGGAATGAGCCCAATGGTTCTTAGTTTACTCCTTCAACATAGATTTTCTTCGAAGTTTTAACATACCATTATGAAGCCTCTTTCGCCTGGCGACCAATAGCAAAATTTTGTTTGTATTCATTATATGTTTACCCTCGTATTAATTGGGTACAACATTTCTGGAATAACTTCACGTGGGGCCTAATTCCCGTTTAGAAGATTTAAAAGATATTCCGTGATATACCAGCCAATATTCAATAAAATGCTAATTTTAAACAGGATATATGCTACCTGTTTCTCAGGACGCATGTTATATATCAGAGATAATAAAATATTCCAGTTCGTGAGTCAGGTTGTTTAAAAGTGTCATTGTCCGGTTGCAGCTGATGTGACGTCACCTCCCCAGCCTGCTATAAGTGTGACATTTTCCGCATTGTTTAGGGATACATCATAAGTACCCAGGCTACCCGACTGCTCCTTAGTGTAGTATACTTGTTAGCAGGTCGCGCGTGAGGAGTAGGCGCTTCAAACGTCTGCTAATCCTAGCCTTCTGCCCGCCTATTTGGTGAGCATGACCTGCAGGTAGCTGCCTCACTACCTACTGCTGTGTTGGGCATGCTACTGGCAGTGTTTTGTCGGTACTAAACCCGAACTCTCTCTCTTTGTCGCTTTAGTCAATTCACTAATGCTTGATCTTGTCACTAGTTGAGCCTACCAACCCTAATCACTATCGGGCTTTGTCGCCATTTGAGTATGTCTTGTTACCAATTGTTATGACCGGACGTTATTTGGTAACGCCCTGGAAACACGACAAGTCATTTGCCTGGAAAAGGATTCTTGAACGGAAGTTCTCTTGTTTTCGGGCTGTGAAATTGGAATTGTAGCGGTTGCAGGTTCTCAGCTTGTTGTGAGCTCAGCATATGGACTCAGAATCATCTGCAGGTCTTCTTGCTGTGTTTTAACCATTTCTTCCGAACACCTGAAACACCCCATGAACTTGTCTAACTGGTTGTTCGTTCCTGTCTAGCTATAGCTTGCTGGTGTCTGTAGCATGAATTCCTTAGAAATGCGGCGAACCTCAATTCTGTAAAAACCATCAGCCTGGCTGCATACGATGTCGACTCAAGACTGCGAATAACGAGCATTGAGACTTCCTGAAACCTAGTTGTGCCTTACTTGGAATGTCCTGAAACCTAAGCCGTAATGCAGCTTGTTATATTTAAACGCATATTGTTTCAGTGGAATGTGAAAACTGTAATGTAATTTTATTGTAGCTGCTTGCATATCATTGACCCGTCCTCCTCCTCCTCCTGACGATATGTTATGCGGTGGTATGTGTGTTGTGTGGCTTAGAGACACATCAAGAGAGTGGTAAGTGTGGGAAAGTAGAGACTCACACACAGCGGTGCGGAAGAGATTCCGTATAAATCAATCAGATCATTGATCACTATTGACAGTAGCAGCACAGCTGTTGAGCTCTGAGTAGTCTTTTGCATATTGTGTTATGTACTTTTGTAGCGTGTGTTTTCTCTTTGTGGGTCTGTCTATTAACGTGGAGTCCTGCTCGCAGCTCGCCCATTCATTTTGAATTCTATCAACTCTCCATTCCGTTCATGCTCCATTCCATTCATTCAATCATTCTCCATTCCATTCACTCGACATTCCATTCATTCTGCATTCCACTCATTCTACGTTCCATTCATTCTCAATTCCATTCATTAATCATTCTCAACATTCCCCAATTCATTCACAGCTCAGAAACAATTCATTCTCAATTCCATTCATTATTTATCCTCAACATTCATTCACAGCAGAAACCGTGAGACTGAGGTAATTCCTTATGCCGAGTGCATATAGTTCTACAGGACCATATGATTCAAGAAACCATGCGAATACCCACCCTATTCTGATTCTGCACATTGCTAAATAATCACGTGACAGTTTATAATCCCCTCTGCGGCAGGGAGTGTCAAATTGACACGTTCGATTGTGTTTCAACTCCGTGATGTGCTGCTCCCAATGCAATATTACTCCCGCGCCTGGTGACAACCAGGGGAAATTAAAAGGTTTATTTGTCACGCACGATACTCAGTCGATTCGAATCGATCAAAAGTACCATTCTAACCCGTGATAATGACATCATTCTCAACCGCCTTATATCCGTGTGAGAATTATAATAGCTACTGAAGAGTTGATTTATTGACAGATGACTTGCAGACTTCATATTTCTCATATGTGACGGGGGAGAACCGATGTTTCTTGTAAATTTTGTGTTTGAGAGCCGCTAGCCATGCGTAGACTCGTAAAATATAAGTAGTGCAAGAATAATTGACCAACTTCATGTTGATGCGCCTGCTCAAAGTGTCAATTGGTGGCTCCTCTTTAATTTGTCTATTTCTCGCGCGCGCGCCGCGCAGTATAGCCGAACGTTGGATAACTCGTAACTTTGTATCTACTTCATGTCGTGATGAATTATGCATTAGGCCGTTGTTCCTGGTCCGTTTTTGGTGCCGTTTCTGAAACGCCACCAAAAACGGTATAAAAACAACAAGTCATCATTGGTGTCAAGAAAACGGTCCAATGTGATGATGCCAAAGCGTTTCAAAAACGCTACCTACCGTTCTGAATTGTGTAAACCGTTGATTAAATAATTGTATTATTAATGCAATCGCGTACACGCAGGAGGGGAGAGAGAGCAAGTTGATCTGTTCAGGAGTTGGTGAACTCAACTGGGAACTGGAGAAATTGAGAATGGTTTCATATTCTCATATTTGCTTTCCATCATACTCAAAATTCAAATATGATGTGTTGACACATGTATTTTTTACACAACACCGGTACTCAAATTTCCATTTGTACCTACCTATGAACTTTATTTTAGCTTGTTTAATTTGCAAATTCACTTTCAAATCATCATCGTCTGACGGATTCGCTCGACAAAATTATGAGATAACAGTATTTGATTAATAAAGCTGCAAAAAACAGCAGAGTAATGATATCATTGCTTCATTGGTATAGATCGTCACGTCATTCGCACAATGGAAACAACAAAAAATCATTTGAAAGTTCATACTTCATATTGGACAAAGGGTGATATTCCACCCCAAAATCCTAAACGGACAAAATTTTTCAAAATAGGGTTTTGTTCACCGTACCAAACCATATTACCATTGTGAAATGAATCACTCAGATTGAAATTCCATGAAACTTTTTTTTCGGAATACCTCAGGCTGATTGGACAAAGGGTGATATTCCACTCCAAAATCCTAAACGGACAAATTTTTTCAAAAATAAGGTTTGTTCACTGTACCAAACCATATTACCATTGTGAAATGAATCACTCAGATTGAAATTTTATGAAACTTTTTTCGGAATACCTCAGGCTGATTGGACAAAGGGGTGATATTCCACCCCAAAATCCTAAACGGACAAAATTTTTCAAAATAAGGTTTTGTTCACTGTACCAAAACCATATTACCATTGTGAAATGAATCACTCAGATTGAAATTTTATGAAACTTTTTTTCGGAATACCTCAGGCTGATTTGACAAAACCCCGGTCATACGAGCGAATTAAAGCGGGAGACTCCCGGGAGTCCTCCGGGAGTACTCCGAGAGTCCTCCGGGAGTACTGCGGGAGTACTACGAAAGTCCTCTGGGAGTACTGCGGGAGTACTCCGAGAGTCCCCCGGGAGTCCTCCGGGAGTCCCCCGGGAGTACCACGGGAGTGCCACGGGAGTACCCTGGGAGTACCACGGGAGTACCCCGGGAGTCCCTCGAGAGTCCTACGGGAGTACCCCGGGAGTTCTACGGGAGTACCCCGGGAGTCCTACGGAGTATCCTGAAGTACTGCAGGAGCTCCGAGAGTCCTCCGAGTCCCCCTCCGAGAGTCCTCCGAGAGAGTCCTCCGGGAGTACTCGAGAGTCCCCCGGGAGTACTCCGAGAGTCTCCGGGAGTCCCCCGGTACTCCCGTAGGACTCCCGTAAGACTCCCGTGGCACTCCTGTGGTACGCCCGGGGCACTCCCGTAGTCCCGTGGTACTCCAGTAGGACTCCCGGAGGACTCTCGGAGTACTCCCGGAGGACTCTCGGAGTACTCCCGGAGGACTCTCGGAGTACTCCCGGAGGACTTTCGGAATACTCCCGGAGGACTCTCAGAGTACTCCCGAAGGGCTCGCGGAGGACTCCCGGGATTCTCCCACAGTAATTCGCTCGTATGACCTGATTTCCACGCAACCATATTATGCACTATGCAGTCTAAATCTTGGCTGTATAATAAGTTATATAAGGTTATAAGTCCCGAAGTTGAGCTCCCCATGAAGTGAAAATTGAAACCTATTATGAAAATTTGATGTTTCTGTCGGAAAAGCACAAAAAGCAACATTGTTACGCCATTAATTAATCAAAATTATGAGTACAGTGGCACGATATAGTGAACGAATTGAAATTTCTGAATTTGGCCATTTTCGAAGCCACCGTGCAGCAAAACTATTTCATGAAATCCTAAGAAAAATAATTCTTATAAATTTGATCCTTTTTGTCTATGTATAAAACAATTTCCAACACCAGAGATGTATAGCGCCATACTTTTGACTCTTTGAGGTCTATTCTTCACCCCTTTGTCATATCTGAGTTGACTATGTCGTTAGAAAAGTAGGAAGATAAGTAGCAAACTTGAAAATTGATCATTATGTATTATTAACGATCTCATATTCTCATTATATTTATACTGTATGGATCACATTAGCTCATTAGACGTATTGATTGACATACTACACTATTGAAGCATTGATGGCGTGTCACGGGATCAGTCTGGCATTTAAATTCATTGAAGTCTGGGACACGTGTTTTGCCCAAAGGGGTAGGTTGACCTAGTTACGTCGCTCATTCAGGTGCAACGTGATACAATTTCAATGTCATGAGATATTATCGTCTATTGGGATTATGATGATTACAATTAAGATCAGAAATGTGTAGGTACCCTTTTTGCAGAACCTTGGTTCTATATATATATCGTTGCAAAGTGCAGCTTTTAACTTTATTTCAATAATTGGACCATAACTTTGGTTCTGTGTATCGTACGAATGTCAGAAAAACAGGGTTGTTTATGTTTTAAAAGATGAATCTAGTTGAATCATTTTCAACTTCATGAAATTGCTGAAAACTATCCTCGTGATTTTAGCAAGTCACGTGATATTTTGCCGTTTTTCGAAAACGGTTCCAAAAACGGCAGATGGGAAGCGTTTTAGAAAAACGCCGTTTTGAAAACGCCGTTTTTATAATTGGAAGCGTTTTTGAAAAACGCCGTTTTGTTGAAAATGCGGGAACACTGGGAACCGTTTTTGTCCGTTTTTGGTACCGTTTTTGAAAAACGGCACCAAAAACGGCTCCAAAAACGGACCAGGAACAACGGCCTTACTCGACATGTGCAAAATTCCATGCAGCAATATACACCACAGTTCACTCTCATAGCGAATAGTGATATTAATTTTCAAGCTGCAGCCCATTGAATCAGAAAATGTAACTATTTCCGGGCTCTGCATATGGCAAAGGTGTTGATAAAGGCGGCTGACTGATACTATTATTCCATCTCATCCATTAGTCGTTATTATATCGATAAAGAGCACTCTCTCCCTATTTATTTGGAGTTATTGCTTTTACGAATTGTCACGTTACCTTTTACAGCGGATGGTCCTCTAAAAGCTAAATAACAGCGTTTGTAGAGAATGATGGGAATTATTTCTCAGTCATCCGATCATCCGTTTTCTTCGTGCCTTGGGCGGCTAACAAAGACGGTGTGACGTCATAAAATCATGTTGCAAACCTTTATTATAACGCATTACGCAAATAAGTTAATCTCAATTCTCAACCTCCTTTTAAGTTTTTTTGCGTGAACTCCTTGGATTAATGTGGCGAAGTGTGCCCATGAAATAGGTGAATATAATCGACTCTGCACCTGTCACGCGGT
Source organism: Beroe forskalii (assembly GCA_011033025.1). Lineage (NCBI taxonomy): Eukaryota > Metazoa > Ctenophora > Nuda > Beroida > Beroidae > Beroe > Beroe forskalii. The sequence goes on along the minus strand of WFMF01000260.1, from coordinate 86,230 downwards.
AGAATTTTCGATGTTTCTGCTAGAAATAAGCGATTAAAAACACACCCTTTCCGATTAGTCAGGGACGAAATGGAATCCCGTGCTTTTTTCGTGTTAATGGACAGTTAGGGGTGGTTCTAGGTATTTTAGACTATGCTGAATCGATCTAGCTATGCCGTCATTTTTTATTTCGATGACGTCACCGAGTTTTGGCCACGCCCATTTTTGGCCTGTCAGCGCATGCCATAAAATCGAAAAAAATCAAATTTGGACTTCTTATGGGATATTATACATCGAAATAGAGGTTTTTCGACACGAGAAACACGATGCAATGCTCAGATTTGACGAAAAATGATCACACAACGGTTTAGCGGTGACCACGCCCCTTTTTCGACCAGAGACCCAAAATGATAAAAGATTTATTTCTTGGCACCTATGGCATGATATGTCAAAGTAGTGGTTTTGGCAATGAGAAACACGATGCAAAGCTCAGATTTGACTAAAAATGATCACAGGACGGTTTAGAGGTAGCCACACTCCTTTTTGTCATGCACGGGACCCAAAATGACAGTATTTCATTTCCTGATTCCTATGGCATAACATACCCATTGAACTCGTAACCCACCCCTAATCAACTCATAACCCACCCCAATCACTCATAAAACAAACCCTTTCCACTCACTATAACCTACCTCATTCAATTCATAACCCACTCCTTCCCACTCATAACCCACCCCAATCTACTCATAAGCCATCCCAGTCCACTCATAGCCACCCCTTACCCTCATAACCCACCCAATCAATTCATAACCCCCAATCAACTCTATAACCCACTCCAATCAACTCATAACCCACCTAATCCACTCATTAGCCACCCTTTCCTCGTAACCCACCCCATTTCGCAACCCACTTCTTTCCACTCATAACCCACCCCAATCAACTCTGTAACCCACCCCAATCAAAAACCCACCTTTCAACTAATAACACACCCCAATCAACTCATAACATACCCCTAAGATATTACAACATACCTTACGAGACATATTTAAAAGGTACGAAATTTGGGGATTTTTCGAAAAAATCCCCATATTTTCGTTCCCCCAAAATTTCGATCCCCAAAATTATTTCCCCCAAATTAGTTAATTGCGGGTTTGTGATTTGACTAACAGTGCATAAAATAGATTCCCAGACAAATTTCAATAAGTATATCAGTGCAGAAGAGTTAAAATATCTTAAATGCAGTAATTCCTAATAAAACCTCCTACACTCGACTCGATAAAAGGGATCTTGTACTGGAAATTCTACTACTTCGATCACCTCAGTAATATTGGCCTTTCTGAAGTTCTGATTAATTCCCAAAGTTACCTTATTTTTTTCGAATTTGAAAAAAGGCGAAAATCACCTGATTTAATTTGGGGTACGAAATTTGGGGATTTTTGAAAAAAATCCCCATATTTTCGAACCTCCAAAATTTCGATCCCCGGAATTATTGTCCCATGTTATTTTGTCTTGTAAGGTACCCCTATGATCACATTACATACCCCTTCGAACTCTTAACATACCCCTATGAACTCGTAGCATACCCCTATGAACTCGTAGCATACCCCCCTATGATCTCTAAACATACCCCCATGAACTCTTAACATACACCTATGAACTCTAAACATACCCCTATGAACTATTAACACACCCTATGAACTCTTAACACACCCCTATGAACTCTTAACATACCCCTCTGATCACATTACATACCCCTTCGAACTCTTAACATACCCCTATGAACTCGTAGCATACCCCTATGAACTCTAAACATACTCCTATGAACTCTAAACATACCCCTAATTTCTATGAATTCTTAACATACCCCTATGAACTCTAAACATACCCTTATGAACTATCAACACACCCCTATGAACTCTTAACATAATCCTATGAACTCTTAACCTACCCCTATGGGTATGTTAGGAGTTCATAGGGGTATGTTTAGAGATCATGGAGGTATTCATGAGGTTCATAGAGCTCATGTTTAGAACTATGGGGTACGTCATGGGGGTATGTCAAGAGTTCATAGTGTGTTAAGTTCATAGAATATAGTTCATAGGGGTATGTTCATATAGGGGTATGTTAAGAGTTCATAAGGGGTATGTTTAAAGATCATAGGGGGTATGCTACGAGTTCATAGGGGTATGTTGACCAAAGTTCATGGGGGTATGTTAAGAGTTCAAAGGGGTATGTTAAGGATTCATAGAGGTATCATTAAAGTTCATGAGTTCATGTTAAGAGTTCAAGTGGTTGATAGTTCATAAGGGTATGTTTAGAATTCATAGGGGTATGTTAAGAGTTCATAGGAATTAGGGGTATGTTTAGAGTTCATAGGGGTATGTTTAGAGTTCATAGGGGTATGTTAAGAGTTTATAGGGGTATGTTAAGAGTTCATAGGGGTATGTTAAGAGTTCATAGGGGTATGTTTAGAGATCATAGGGGGTATGCTACGAGTTCATAGGGGTATGTTAAGAGTTCATAGGATTATGTTTAGAGTTCATAGGGGTATCTTAAGAGTTTATACGGGTATGTTAAGAGTTCATAGGGGTATGTTAAGAGTTCATAGGGGTATGTTAAGAGTTCATAAGGGTGTGTTACAAGTTCATAGGGGTATATTGTGATTTAGGTGGGAGTTAAGTACAATTACTTTTTATTCTGTAACATAACATTCATAGGGGTATGTTATAAGTTGATTGGGGTGTGTTATTAGTGGAAAGGGGTGGGTTTTGAGTGGATTGGGGTGGGTTATGAGTTGATTGGGGTGGGTTATGAGTGGAAAGAAGTAAGTTGCGAATGGGGTGGGTTACGAGTGGAAGGGGGGCGGCTAATGAGTGGATTAGAGTGGCTTATGAGTTGATTGAAGTAGGTTATGAGTTGATTGGGGTGGGTTATGAATTGATTGGGGTGGGTTATGAGTGGTAAGGGGTGGCTTATGAGTGGACTGGGATGGCTTATGAGTTGATTGGGGTGGGTTATGAGTGGAAAGGAGTGGGTTATGAATTGAATGGGGTGGGTTATGAGTGGAAAGGGTTGGTTATGAGTGGATTGGGGTGGGTTATGAGTTGATTGGGGTGGGTTATGAGTTCAATGGGATATGTCATTTCATGGGAATCAGGAAATGAAATTACCGTCATTTTTGGGTCCCGTGCATGACAAAAAAGGAGTGTGGCCACCTCTAAACCGTCCTGTGATCATTTTTAGTCGAATCTGAGCTTTTCATCGTGTTTCTCGTGCCAAAAAACCACTACTTTGACATATCACATGCCATAGGTGCCAAGAAATAAAATTTGTATCATTTTTGGGTCTCGCGCAGGCCGAAAAAGGGGCGTGGTCACCGCTAAACAGTTGTGTGATCATTTTTAGTCAAATCTGAGCATTGCATCGTGTTTCTCGTGTCGAAAAACCTCTATTTCGATGCATAGTATCCCATAAGAAGTCCAAATATTTAATTTTTTTCGATTTTATGGCATGCGCTGACAGGCCAAAAATGGGCGTGGCCAAAACTCGGTGACGTCATCGAAATAAAAAATGACGGCATAGCTAGATCGATTCAGCATAGTCTAAAATACCTAGAACCACTCCTACCTGTCCATTAACACGAAAAAAGCACGGGATTTATATATTGACCAATTGGGCCCTGACTAGATCCCTTGATAGCACTGCAAACACAGAAGGTGGTGGTGTAGTGGTGAATGTAAGGTGTGCAGATATATATTGATTGAGCTGGATTGAGCACCAGCTTGCGCAGCATCAGGGATCTATCATTAGAATATCATTGGAAGTAATCTGTTCTCACATCCCAATCAATATATATTCTATTACATTCTCTCTCAGCAATCAGCATCTGTCCCACGCAAGACAGATCTTGTCAATCAATGACCTTCCTCTGCCTTCCCTTTTGTTTACAAGCTATCTGCTTACTGAGCTAATCATGCACCTTGTACCTTCTATAAAGCACCGTTTGTATCAATGGTATAATGTCGGTTTGTTGGAAAACATGCACTGCATCTTGACAAAAACGTCACATCACAGTGCATCTTTGTTACGATCCTGATTAGGCTGCACGTGCATTCTTCACGCGCATGTGGACAATGCATATTCTGCACGTGCTCGTGCGCACCCTAATTATTAGATGCTGTACACACATCCCAATCACTGTACACAGAATGTACTGATTTGGTGGCATTGAGGGAGCTGTATCGACCCCTATTAGAGTATACTTCCACAACATGACGATCCCTCTGTAGGATTATTTTAATGGTTTTCCATTAACATGGACTAAGATCACGTATATTCCCCCAGTCCAGTATGTAATATGTAATTAGGTGCACCTGTGCGGCAGCCGTTTGACAGATCACCCCTCTCTTACTATACTGCTGTACACATCAGCTTAGGACTTGTAAAGACTTGATCGCTGTGAGTCGAATCTGCTGATTGCTTCAAAGGCCAGTGACATGGTAGGGCAGTCCTCTCGCCTGTATGGGTGTTAAAATCATCGTACAGTATGCAATACCTGTAAGTATCTGTTAATTGTTGCTCCCTTTCAAGTGGTTGAAGCAGTCATCATATTACGGAAGGTGGTTTTATTGAATGAACTGGTCGCTAGAGCGAGCACTGAACACACGTCTTAATGAACACATTGCTGGTCGCAGCGGCTGTTTACTTGTTCAGTAATATTTTCATATATCCACGTGTTTTTCTCCTCTATTCACGCACACACACTCGCTTAATGCTGCCCTCTCTTCTCCCTTCCTCAAAATATAGAATAACTGTGCACTTCCGGGGCATTTCAGGCGATTAGAGGTCCACCTACCGTGAGGGCCAGGTGCGAGGGTAGGGCGGTGGAGACACCTGGTGTTCGTTAATTTGCTGAGTCTTTGGATATGGACTCTACTATAATTAGATGGGCATTGTCCTGAGATAAAGTGAGATGAATTATACAATGCTCTCTGAGTACTTGGGCTACTCTGCGTGCGGTTCCCTCCTCCCTGCCGCATTAATATTGCACTCACAACTTCACAATCTTTTGGTACAATATATACCATCAACTCCTGGTTCTATTGTTATGGTATTCAGTTATTCCTACAACTTTGCAGGCTGCCCCTCTCACCAAATCTTACGTTACCTACTGAATCAAAGTGAGTAAATTGTTGTGAAAAACAAAAATTGATATCGATTTTGTGAACATGGAACAAAGTGAAAAAGTGATAATTCCCAAAACAATCAATTTTCAAAATTAATTATAAAAACATCAGATTTTGAAATTAACAGCCCTGAAAACAAATTCGCCATCTTGCAGGGTTTAATGAAATTAATCTCACCACACACTTGACGAAATTAAACATAATCGTTCAACCTCTCTTCCAGCGTTCCAGTGCCAACTGGTGAATTTCCTCATCACACGTTTACACGGATAATTTAAGTCACAGTCAGCTGCGTAAATATATCAATTTGGAATTATTCCCTTTGTTACATAATAATCCCAAAGAGACTTGCCTTGTTTCCGTGTTTCATTGGGTAATTTCAGGGCGTTTGTGAAACGGATCATTACTGAATGACGGAAATCATTATTTTGACGGAAATAGTAATTCGCGTATATCGTTTGGGCAAAAAGGCAAGTGTTGTGTCGATAAATGATGTTTGATGAACGTTTTTGAAGCGGTCGATTGATCATGATCAATTTTCGAAAAGGTCTGATGATTTTAGAATTATTGAACTTTCAATCAACGATGTTCATATTTCATAGTCGCCACGAGATGTTTCTGTAATTAATTCTGGTAGGGGTTTTGTTTTCACTCCTTTTAGATGATAAGTAGTGCCTTGCAAGCTACGATTTTGACGGACTTGTTTATGTTTGAAATTTAAGTTTCAATTTAATGCAATCGCAATTCATGCAGCAGACTTCAAACGTTTCAGTTGGTTAAAATTGCTTCGTCAAATCCTATCATTTTGTCGTAGTATGACGCAAGGAACACTGGACTCATGCACCATCGCATTCAAAGTGGCATTAAAAATTCAAAGTTTCTTAAAATAAATGCAAATAAGATGCGCACCTCGCCGCTGTTTTTTTCCTTTCATACCACCTGCCTGCCTACTTGCTTATGGATGAGTCAATCCACTTTTATATTTCATATTGTCATAGTCGGAAGATTCTTGACGGAGACTATTGTATTTGAAATGAATCATTTCCGCACGAACCAACAGTCCATTTCTTGATTTTTGATGCTTTTTGAAACCGAATCTTAATTTTGTTGCTTTTGAGTGGGAGCCGAGGAGCCAAGGAGCTATTCAGTAGTAGAGAACGACTTAAACTTCGGTCATATTTTGTGGTTGATTGGTAAGATATTTAATTTTAAATATTATTTTGGGTATTATTATTTGGTACATTTTAAGCTGAAGAAGGTACATTTTAACTTATCCTGTGGGGTGTGAAATGCGGGTAAAGTAGGTACATTTTAACTTTTCCTGTGGAGTGTGAAATGCGGGTGAAGTGTGTGTTCTCTGTGTGATGACAGCCGTACTTAAAGAGGAGGAGGACCTCTGAGGAATATGTATTACAACGCTAATAAACGTCTTGTTAGTAATAATTTAGGGGGAATTATATACTTACTCCACTGTACTCGTGATAAACCTGTCGAAGACAAAGCAGGCGGCGTATCGTCATCAGTTCGCCATGTTAAGCTATGGCAGTGACGTCACTTCTTAATCATCTCGCATCATTATGGTCGACCTGTGCAGTATATATCTGTAATTAGTTGTAGTTATATATGACAAGTTGAATAGTGGCTGCCGAGTTCAGGCTTCAGACATTCAGACGACTGCTGCATTGGAAGACTAAATAGTTGAATAGACGCGCGTTTTACCCGCACTGATATATTTGATAGATACCAATAGATCTAGGTGAAAGGGTTTGATGAAATAGATGCCTGTCGTTTTTATGAGTTCTCAGTTCTCTCTGTCAAGTATCTTGCCCTTCTTTGAAGTTTATTTATAGAAAAACCCTATTAAAGTTCAACATTCTGAATCAAAGTCAAAATGTTCACAAGTAATAACATATACCCACGGAAGCACTAGAACTAGCAAGGCGTGTACTGTAGTATAAAATATATATTTCGTTACTGCGCCGCACTTTATATTTAGTTCACGGCACACACACACACAAATTTTTGACGTTTCGAGGAGCGCTGTGATGGTTCTGAAGAGCTCTCTCTCTACTGTGTCGGTTGGGTGGCTTCCTTCCCTCACAACGAGATAAGAGAGACCTGCTCACTTGGGTGGCTGCACATCACTTCTTCCCTTTCTCTCCTGAGAGGCTTCTCCCCTGTTCTCCCCTCTTTTGTCACTTGCCATGCACCCGTGTCTCGCACTTTTCACCTTGAGCTCTACGTTTACTGTTTACATTGTTATACGTTGGGGGTACGTTCCTGTTTGTAAACTTCCCGTACTGCCTGTGTTTACGGTTCATTTTTACAATTCACATAGTTACATTATATCTGCAGGTTTTAATTTGAGATGTTCAATTTTCGAATGTTATGATGTTATTTGCGTTTTTTCGTTTTTGCGTAACTAGTAAGTAAACGCTACTAGCTGGTGGGTGGCCATTTTCGCTATCTTGAGGCACTGACCGTGAAAATTAAGATTTCATTGGACATGAGTCATTTTGACCTCGACATGAAATCAACTGATCAGTTTCTTAAATGTCCAATTTTGTATTTTCTGGCTTCACTAAATAATATGGCTTTTAAGGCACTCATTTGGCATGAAAATGATTCGCTATTATTTGTTACGCACGTAGTAAGGCTTCAGCGCCAAACAGCTCTCAGTGTTTTTTTAACACCTAACATTATGCGACGTCGGAATCAGTCGCCCTACGTCCTCCTCCTTTTCCTGGTGTTAAATTTTATAGTACCATTAGTTTCAACTAGAAGTGAGTTAGTGATTTATGAATCTGTAGTTGTTCTTAAATTTGCCATTCTCAAGATTGCTGTGAAACATGAGGAAAACATCCTCTGTTAAATCTTATTTTCATTCTTTTGAAGTTTTCCTCTCAACTTTTATGTGCTGTTTTTACACTTCATTGAGCTGTAATATTCATTGTTTGGGCTGCTCATTACGTGCCAAGTGGGATTGCGGACAAAGAATTTGGTCTAGTCCAGGGACAGGATTTGTTATTACCATGAAAATGGTTATAACAGTCAACACAATGAACCCCAAACTGCATTTGGTTTTGGTATTGCAGCAATCTTGAATAGCTACCTAAAGAAAGCCTTGTTTACGTAACTAGCAATCTTGTCATTCCCCTATGTATATGGATGGTTTAAACCCATCTAGGTCGTGAATAGTGATGATTGCAAGACAATTACAACTGACATGCCAAGGGGTCTCTTGATGACTTTTAGCTGAGTCCGCTTTTAAACGGTTTTTAAACGCCGGTCCTATACATTTATTTCCCTCTGACCGATTTTCATGAAACTTGTATCGTGCACTGTGATATTTTTTGGGGGAATTGAAAAAAATTCCATGCTGGTTCCGGCACATCCTTCATAGTTGCAACTCATTGACCCTGGAATCCTGTCGACGGAGTGTTACGCGCTGTGATCATGGAGAAAAGAGGAGAGAGAAATAATCCAGGTCCCGGTCGTTGTTTAGCAGTCCCTCATTCTCTGGTGTGCCCTGCTAGTGACAGATATCACGTTATTCTATCATCACAGTCTGTATACTCTCATTGGTATAAATATCAAATATATATTAACAGATGTGCGGGACCTTGAGAGGCATCCCCCTCATATGCTGAACTTCAGGAGATATGCACTGTTAATATATTTTGTACTGCATCCCATATATATGTTATTAACAGTCCCATATAATAATATATATGCGTCTTTAGACACTTGTGTTATAGTGTGAGTTCAGTGCGTGTCCACTTTAGTGTTGTGTTTCTCAACTTTCCCAGGCTTGCCGGGACAAATACCGCGATTCATTGCTCGGGTTTCTTCTCGCCCTTTTTTTTAGGTTTTTTTTGGGTTACATTTTGGTAATTTCTGGGGCTTTTTCCAATGAATTTTAACTTAAAAATCTGTTGTTTTTGAAAATAATTTTCACAGTCAGTGGCTCTTAAAGTTTATTTGATGAATAGAAACGGTTATTTTCACACTTTCAGAGCTTGAAGGGCTTAGGTATCACCTAACAGTAAAATGCACAATATTGCCTGACTAACTGGTGACTACTGGTGACTCTTGCCTCAGTGACTGGTGACCCATGCCAGACCCAGCTTGTAACTCTTGCTTAATTCACTGGTGACTCTGACCTGACCAACAGAGCCTCTTTCTCTCTAGCCTGGCTGAATAATGACTTTTGCCTGACCTATTGGCTTACTGGTGAGAGGTGACCTTTACCCTTCTAGGTGGCGATTCTTGTCTGACCAAATTGTGACCCAAATTGTGACCAAGTTAGGCCTCTTTCCTGAATGCCTCACTGACTGGTGATACCCCATGACCCAGCTGCCCATCGGACCACAGGTAACTCTTACCTGATCTCCTGGCACCTCCTACTTGACCTACTAGCGTCTCTCACCTGGCCTACTGACAACCTTACCTGACCTATTATTAAGGAATCTCATCTGACCTACTGGCGACTCTTACCTGGCCTAGTGACGATTCTTATCTGACCTACTGACGAATCTTCTCTGACCTACTTGCGAATCTTACCTGACCTTCTTTCGACCATTGCCTGACCATAGGTCACAGCAGACATTTAGCTGTTGACCCAGCTGGTACTTCTTGCCTGACCCACTAGTGACACTTAATAAATTAAAAGCTCAAATAGGTAACTGTTTTACTTTTAGCCATTGGCGTCTCTTGATCCTACCTGACCTACTAACGTCTTCTGATCCTACCTGACCTAGTAGCTTCTCCTGATCCTACCTGACTTACTGGCAACTCCTGATCCTACCTGACCTACTGGCGTCTCCTAATCATACCTGACCAACTGGCAACTGAACTGATCCTACCTGACATACAGCTGGCGTCTCCTGATCCTACCTGAGTATCGTGATCCTACCTGACCTAATGGCATCTTCTGATCCTACCTTACCTACTGGTGTCTGTTATCCTACCTGATCTACTGGCGTCTCCGGTTACTACTTGACCTATAACTGGCGTCTCCTGATCCTACCTGACCTATAGCTGGTGTCTCCTGATCCTACCTGACCTACTGTGTACTGGCGTCTCCTGATCCTACCTGACTTACTGGCGTCTCCTGATCTTGCCTAAACCACTGTTGACCCAGCTGGTACATCTCACCTGACCCATTAGTGACACTTAAATTAAAAGCTCAAATAGGTAACTGTTTTAGCCATCAGTGTTTCTTGATCATACCTGACCTACTAACGTCTTCTGATCCAACCTGACCTACTAGCTTCTCCTGATCCTACCTGACCTACTGCCATCTCCTGATCCTACCTGACCTATTTGCGTCTCCTGATCCTACCTGACCTACAGCTGGCGTCTCCTGATCCTACCTGACTTATTTGCGTCTCTCGATCCTACCTGACCTACTGGCGTCTCCTGATCCTACCTGAGCATCGTGATCCTACCTGACCTAATGGCATCTTCTGATCCTACCTTACCTTGTGGTATCTGCTATCCTACCTGATCTAGTGGCGTCTCCGGTTCCTCCCTGACCTATAGCTGGTGTCTCCTGATCCTACCTGACCTTCTGGCATCTCCTGATCTTACCTGACGTACTGGCATCTCCTGATCCTACATGACCTACTGGCGTCTCCTGATTCTACCTGACCTACTGGCGTCTCCTGATCCTACCTGACCTACTGGTGTCTCCTGATCCTTCATGACCTACTGGCGTCTCCTGATCTTGCTTAAACCACTGGTGACAACACTTTTCTAATGACCCAGCTGATACTTCTTTTTTGGCCCACTGCTGTCTCTTAGCTGATCAAGTAACCCATTGGTGATTCTGACGTGATCTTCTGGCCGAATACACTCTGACATGAACCAGATTCTGAACAGACCCTCGGCCTCATCCTTTTCAGACTCACTTCTCCCAGTGTTAATTACTCAATTATGACTTCACAGAACACGTTTAATCAACAAGTCGACTCTCGCAAGAAACTGGTGGCACTTGCCTGTCCTTTAGCCACACAGATGATTATTGATGCTCAGATATGCTGAGCATCAATCATCAAGCCTTGCTGACTGATGAAGCCTTTATCATTGCTTGGTGAATGGTGACTAAGTGCCTACAAACTGGTCTTCTGGCGATCAATGTGGCTGACCTTTGTTAATCATAATTGAAGCAAGAATGATAAATTGCTCTCAACTGGCCGACCTACATCTGGCGACCTTCACCTGGTGCCGTGTTCGTCCTTTCTTGCCCCCTTGTGACTCTAAAATGACTCCCTGCAACACTTCTCTGACCCTCTGGTGACACTAGTCTGACCTCCTCATGAAGCCTTCACCCTGACTCTTATCTCGCCCTGAGATGCGATGTAACGCTTAGTGAATCCTTGGCCCTTCTGCATCCGGCTCATGGTGAACCAAGGACGACCTTTTGAAGGACCCTCGGGTCTTGACTAACCCCTACGTGATAATGAAAGGTCAGAGGGCTCTTGTTTAGACCAGTATGGCCTGATTGGACACCTTTTGATCCTCTACTGCTCCTCTCTATTATCACTGCTGACCAAGGTCCCGTGCTATCCCATGATTTTCCGTTGTACCTTATCAAAAAGCACTGAGGGCTCTTAAAATGCTCCTCAAATGCTAATAAAGTCCTTAAAATATTGATTAAAGCCATCTGTAATAATTGGAAACCATTGAGTATCAATAAGATCATGTATATAACACAAATAACACATTGGTGTGATATGTCCAAAAAGTTCAAAAAATCCAACCCAAAAAAAACCAAAAAAAACCGAAAAAAACCAAAAAAAAAAACCAAAAAAACCAAAAAAAAACAAAAAAAAGACCAAGCCCTACCCTAAATTTGGGATCTTGGGCTTGGTTTTTTTGGTTTCGTATTTTTGAGACTCATGGAGACGTGGTGTGACCCTTAATACACCATCTAAAAACTTGAATCTGACCTCCACCCCCATTTTGAAAGTTTCATTTATGTGCATAATCACACTTTCAGCTGTAGCCACTTCAATACGTCACTGGAGCTTTCAATTTGTAAGCTTGGGCCTTGGGATTATTTTCAAAATATGTTTGTTTTCTTGGATTATTCGCACACATAGCAGCATCTACAGCAAATTGTTTGACAAATGAAAAAGTAAAATCAACAGTTGTTTTGCTCGATTGCACTTGATTTATCGCGGGTTCTATCAAAGCCAAGAGGTAATTTGTTGATTAAATAAGTTAAATCACCATCAATATGTTATCGATTCTTTCAGGAAGCGCCAGCAGACTTCATCTGCAGACGATAACTATTACGATCACTAATTCCGTGACATCACATTCTTATTGAAATCTCTAATTATAGCAACGCTTACTTCACTGTCTTTTTCTGTACGCTAGCCAGTGGTAATAACTGGCATAGGGCTGAGATGTTGCTTTTTGTGACTGAACCTGCACTACGCAGTACGCAGTACGAAAATGGAGATTTATTGGATTCTTCATTTCCGTTTGTTTTTAATTCCTACTTAAATCGCTTTCATCCTTGACTGTCCATCCTATTCCTCCCAGTCCCACCACCACCTTCCATATAATGACCATCGGCCACTCATAAAGTATCTCTTCTTCTCCATCTCTCGCCTTTTTGTTGGCTGACCGTCACAAGCCATTATATATTTTAAACTACAAGCCGGTATTTATAACACTGCTGCCCGTGACACAGATACGCGAGCCATACCCCATCTGATACTTGATAGTTCACTTCAACTTGAGACACGACCCTACAACGCTACTTGAAGCCGTACATACCTGAAAACATAGCACATGTCCGCGTGTTTGTGTGTGTGTCCGACCACTGTGCGTGTGTGTGTCATGTTGACATGTGTTGCACGGTGGCAGTGAGTAGCGGGCACTTTGCATGCTTCTTGCCATGCATTACCTCACACGTACTCCAGCTTCTACTCCTGCTACTATTATAATATGTGTAAGCACACCAACATAGCCGTTTTAATGTCATCAATTCACCGTTTTAAATAACGATAATGACGTCATTTTCAATTGTCAATGACAGTGATGTACAGTATTGCATATGAATTGATTGAGTCGAGAAGAATAAAATTTTAGTTTGATTCATAATTTCATCTTATATTTCCCTCCCAAATCACTGCGAGAAATATGAAAACCATTATAAGACATTAGTTCACCATCGTATCACAGAATAGCTGGTGCAAATTTTCATAGATGTAATCTCAATAATTTAGCGGTCAATCTTGAGGCTTCCCATGGCACATTTTTCGGCTGTTCACCACGGAACTCGTTTTATAGCTAAATCTTGAGGTCTACAAGCAATGTATTGAAGTAAAACATAATACAATGAAAACTCTCTGAGTAAGATGTTCAAAGAGATGTTCAAAGTAGCGCAAAATAACAATCTATCGCAAAATACGTTTTACTGTTTTAGTGTTTTACGCGATTTTGATGACGTCATCACAGCACCAAAATTGGCTCAAATCGATTTCCCACATAGCCTACTATACAATTTCGCCTTAGCCCAACATACTTTGGCCGGTCTCAGCTCATGATAAGTCGTAAGTTTTGACATGTCACTGTTTAAGTTTTCTAAAACTTCAAAATCGATTTTTCACCGTGCCTTAGAAAATCGCGTATATCTCGATGAAAAATCGAGATAGCCCAATGATCCGTATGATTTTCTGAAAGCTCTTAAATTTCCAACTAACGATTTTTCAACATTTCTGAGCTATCTCCATTCCTTCTGGTCAAAATGCGCACAAAGATGACCTATTTTCGCAAAACAAGAAAAATTTCGCTAAGTTGATGACGTCATAATGACATCATAATGACGTCATCAGAACTTCTCTTATAGCCAATTACCTACTCCTGTCTTAGATGAACAAAACATGACCTCGATCATGTCTCTACTATTTGTGGATCTTGAGATATGGGTCAGTGAGCGCGGACTCCTTTAACATAACTTTTGTTGCGCACGAATTTTCATACAGCGCGCGCTGTAGATTCTAGATTAGCCACCTCGGCCATGAGCGATTTTTTCAAAATTTTTTCGAAATTTTTTCATTTCTTTTTTTTTTTTTTTTTTCTTAAATTTACTTTGGTTTTTTTTTAAATTTTTAAATGGTTTTATTTTTTATTTTACTTTAGTTTTATTTTGATTTTATTTTGATTTGATTTTGGTTTTACTTTTATTTTGTTTTATTTTGATTTTACTTTCATTTTCATTTCGTTTTCATTTTATTTTATTTTATTTTCATTTTAAAATGGTTTTATTTTACTTTGGTTTTACTTTGGTTTTATTCTGGTTTTATTTTTATTTTATTTTGATTTTACTTTTATTTTGATTTTACTTTCATTTTCATTTCGTTTTCATTTCGTTTTCATTTCGTTTTCATTTCGTTTTCATCTTGTTTTCATTTTCAAATGGTTTTATTTCTATTATACTTTGGTTTTATTTTGATTTTTATTTTGATTTAATTTTGGTTTTACTTTGATTGTATTTTATTTTCATTTTCATTTTGATTTTTTAAAATTTTCATGTCATTTTTATTTCATTTTCATTCTATTTTCATTTCATTTTGGTTTTATTTTTATTTTTGTTTGATTTTAGGTTGATTTTACTTTGATTACAATAAAAATTGCTTAAAAAATGCCATTAGCCACCTCGGCCACCATACCCTCCTCCTATAATCGCAAATTGTAGAACCACATTGGTCATTTCAATTTCCGAACTTCGGTTTAGACAATAAACAAGCAACTATCAAGATAGCAACTATCCGAGCCACTGCATGCAAAGTCAGCCCTCCCTGCACCTACCGATCTCGTAGACGCTGAAGAAGGTATGAGCGACTGCGAAGGCAAAGATAGCAGCAATGAGAACGGGCACCGCCCAGTAGTAGAGGTCCGCATCGGCGTTCATCATGAAGTAGCCGAGGATACCGGTCACCATGACGACCAGGAACTTGCCAATGAAGAGGATGAAGGAACCCACGCAGTTAATCACCCCTACTCGTACGATGTTAGACATGAGCAGACCAAAGACCTTCTTCATGGAGGAGCAGAAGTTACAGCCCTTGATAGCTGAGGGAGAGGGGGAGGAGTTAAGGAAGAGATTTAGGGTGAACATGATCAAACATATGGCAGAAGGAAGAGACTAAAAAGTGGGAAGTATCCGGGAAATGGTAATAGTAAGCAGTGAAAAGGCAAGGACTCAAGGAGTTCTCAGTTGCTATTGCTGTGTAGATGTAGGCATTTCTGTTGATGAATTTCATGCACTTCTCGAAACACCAGAGGCAACATTGCAAGCAGTACAGCAGATATTTCACAACTTCACTTTGACTATCCTTAGTCTTGGAAGGGAAACGATTTCATTATTTCAGGTAACGGTAAACCTAAAAATTAATCGGCAGAGATCGCCAGCTTCGTCAATCGTGATATGTATCTCCAATCATGATTGTTTCAAGAGAACTTTAAGGGGGGGGTTCAACCCAAATTTTGGAAAACACGTTTCTGAGATGGTTGACCCAAAAGGTACACCGTGGGCCAACTTTTGGCCGGGTTGGTACCCCAGACCCACTGGCGCCGCCGTGGCGCCATGCCCAAATATGGGCCTAAAATGGGCATATTTTTTCAAAAAGCGACTTGGACGAGATTTGGGGTGCAATCGATGAATAATGGTCCCCTGGGTTGCAAGTCGATATCTCAAAAATGGCGGGTTATGGCCGAAACGCAAAACGTATGCCTATATGAGAGCATACGGCATCGCAAAACTTATTTTGGCCCATAACGGCAAATATCAATATTTTAATGAAACCAACTTTATTCGATAGATAGCATTGGTTTATGTATTCTCTGCAAGTATGGGGTTGATCGCTACTAAAATGGCCATTTGAGGTCCAAACCTCTAAAACCACAAAATCGGTTTTGCGAAAATCGACACACATTTTTTTTTTCGAAAATAGAACTTTTCCATTTCTCTTCTCCTTTATGGGTTGATCGAAATTTTTGCCCCAAAAATTTTTTGGTCCAAGGACCAAAAAATTTTTGGGGCCTAACTCATGTTCTTGATCGGTTATGCGAAATTAAGTTTCAAAGCGATTCTGAAAATTTCGTGCAAAAATATTAAAAATGGCGGAGGAGTAGCGAAAATGTAAAAGTCGATTTTCGCAAACCGCAAAACCGAGAAAATGGCGATTTTGTGGTTTTTAGAGGTTTTGACCAACGGCCATTTTAGTAGCAATCAACCCCATTTGCAGAGAATACATAAACCAATGCTATCTATCGAATAAAGTTGGTTTCATTCAAAATATTGATATTTGGCCAGTTAAGGGCCAATATAAGCTAGGTGATGCGCGTATGCCCATATATGGGCATACGTTTTTCGGCCATAACTCGGCCATTTTTGAGATATCGACTTCAAATTTTTTATGGTAACTCAGGGGACCATTATCTATCGATTGCACACCTCAGATCTCGTCCAAGTCGCTTTTTGAAAAAATATGCCCATTTTAGGCCCATATTTGGGCATGGCGCCACGGCGGCGCCAGTGGGTCTGGGGGTACCAACCCCGCCAAAAAGTTGGCCCACGTGGTGTACCTTTTGGGTCAACCATTATCTCAGAAACGTGTTTTCCAAAAAATTTAGGGTTGAACCCCCGGCCCCCCTTAATAAGTGTTATAAAAAATATCAACTAACTTGTTCTGTATGTAAGCGAGGATAGTTCGGATGAGTTGAATGATGGCAATGATGCAGGAGCCGAAGGCGACTGTTCCCAGATGGTATCGGAACACCCACCAGATACCTCGAGCAACGGGGAAACTCACTTTGCTCTTAACTCTGTGAGGGAATTGTCGGGTTTAGGAGACAATTTGGTGAATGAATAGTGAGACGTTGGAGGAAAATAAAGTTGTAATTTGAAATTCTAATTTTCCTTTTATTTAGGAACTTACTGGTTTTCTAATTTTGACTGAGGTCATGACAGAAGTGATTATTCTAAAGTTCTAACCTGGTCCAGTAGAACTGAGCGAAGGCTCCAGCGATGGCCATCTCGTGACATGCCAGGAAGAACTCGGTTCCCCAGTACAGTCCGAACAAGTGGTACAGCCACACGTACAATATGTACTCCTAGAGGGGGATATCATAGTGAGCAGGAAGCCTTCGTTTTTACTGTTATATGAAGAAAACGTGGTGTCCTGTCCTAGTTTACGCCGCGTGTTATCACGTTCGAGCAGGAAGCCTTCGCGGCGCACTGTTATATGACGTCACTTTGCGCCTTCAAGTCAGAAGAAAGGGACGGACATCGCCCGTCGAGGTTACGTCATTTATTGTAGCGCGCGACAGTGCTTTGTTACGTTACTGCTATACGCGAAGTAGAGTAACTATACACAGCGAGACGTCTACGGATAACGAGATACGCGGTGAGATAGCTCTGCTGACAAATACGGCTGCGGTGCTAAGTGTTTTGATGATATCAATCAAAAGTTAGCGCGGCATTGTCAGCACGGAAAAGTATGAATTACGCCACGTAACAACTGCCTGACGTTACGCGGCGTAAACTAGGCAGGGGCCTACGGTTATATAAAAGGGCATCAGGTATAGATGATACTTCCCAAACAGTTCTCTTTACTCCACCGACTCACATGGTCCTTATAGTAGACCATCTTAATGTCAGCGTATGATGGCTGCGGATCGTTCTCGTATTCCCTGGTCAGCGTATACTCAGTGGCGGTTCCCGAGGTGTAGATGTACCCTGATACGAAGGACCACACTGCAGCCCACGCCAGGATGAAGAGAGATAGCTGAAATAGAGGAAGCTATGAGTATTTGATGGACATGGATATTCGGAACTGATAATGCATGATTAATCATCATGTTGTTGAGTTCATTGTCCAAGGGGCCGGTTAATAAAAGGCCGGCTAAATAAAGGGCAATAAGGTACTCAGGATGAGAGGAGTGAAGAGAATGACGATCATCCGCATGACCATAAAGCCAGCTTCCTTGAAGAGTGTGACCATCAGTCCGACACGGGACCTCAGGAAGATGATCAGGATCAGCACCACCAGGCACACGACCTGCGGAAGATATGGGAGTCAGCATACTTCCCATGGAGGATACCTATTCCTTTTAAAGTGGGAGCGTTTAATCCATTTTAAGCTTTTAGGTTTTAAGTTTTAATCAACTTCTTTTCTTTCTAGCTTCACCATCAATCAATACTGCCTTGATCAAGTAAGATTGTTTACTTACAGATACTACGATGGCGTAGATCATCAGGGTTTCTACGTTGCTTATTTGAGACTCCATCTGGACGGCGGCTGCCTCGAGCTCCTCTTTGGCCTTGTACCACACATACCAGAAGTAGGCCGGACCGGCGATACATGCTATCGCGGCGGCGATAGCGATAGCATAGATCATGATCTGCGCTATCCAACCGAGGAGGAGGATGATGATGAAGGAGATGACGAGGGAAGCTCCGCACATTACGGCTATCTCTCGGTACGAGTTCATCACGTCGCTCATGGCGTACTGCATCACTTCGGACGCCGTTACATTGGTCTGGAAGAGCTCTTTGAGAGCATCCTCCACATTAGAAGCAGCCTGCTCGGCAGCATCCTGTGCTGCGTCGCTAGCTGCACTGACGAGCTGGTCAGGGAGAGGCAGACACCGGTTTAGTAGCGACACCCTGAAAACAGGATATAATTATACACTAGCTTCCACCATCCAATGCAGTCCTATTCCGTGCCATGAGATATCAAGTTATGAATTAGCGGGATCTTCAAATTTAGTGATTTAGCAACACTTACGATTGGATTAAGAATTCAGGACACGGGCCCCCAGCTCCAGTCTTGGTGATGTAAGAGCCGTCTTGGTACGTTACAGAGACACCAACGCCAGTATTGGCAGCGTAATACGTGTCAACGAGCGGGTTATCTGTCCAGAAATCGTATTGACAGTAGTCGTATCCGGACTGTTTCAGTTCATGCAACTTGTCTGAGGTGGGAATGAGATCACATTAGAAGTGTCGAAATGAGCGGTAGGATGTTGCTGTTAATTCTAAAGTTCCTAATTACTAAGATCTAGTTGATTAACAAGGTGATATTCAGGAAAATGGTAATTGTATTTTCAAATTTTTTGAATGGAGTAAATTGGGAACAACTTGATAAGAACTTGTTTAGCCGCAACCCTTGGGTCCATCCCTCGTAGTAAAACATAGTCTCAGAAGGGCAGGCTTTGACACACAGCAACATGGTCATTTCAATGCTGGTTGTTTCCCCAAAATTAGCAAGTGATGAAATGGAGGTGGGCATCATGGCTGTAGGGTCGAAGTACATCAGGTACGGGTAATGCAGTAGATGATAGCAGAGTTAAGTACGGAATGAGATTTTTTATTACAAGTCACGTGTCAATTTCCCAGTGGAAAATCTCTGGATTTCAGAATTACACAAAATGATAATCAGCGATAAAACAATTATTACACAATGATCGTTTCAAAAAACGATAATCGTTTTTTATAGTTTTGAAAATCATATTTCTAACAGTTGTATCAGTATGATAATCGTTTCAAAAACTTTACTTTTGGCAATAATTTGGTCAGTCTCCCAGATAAACGAGAGCTTTCATTATCTATGACAATGGCGTCACCCGGAAAAAGATAAAATAAAGCGCATCTAGCGCTTTAAGGATTAGGGTCCGGATTTTTTAGGTTTAGGGTAAGGATCACGGTTAGGGTTCTGATTAGGGTTAATTTTATGGTGAGGATTGACGTCACTCAGAGCCGTTTACGAGGAGATCTAGTGGATCACTAAATCGTACTAGATCACCGGTCAATATATCATATTTTCACTAGATCGAAGATCACTTGTTCGCGGATCAGTAGATCGTGGATCAGAAGATCATGGATCTACTGATCGGGGATCAGTATAGATCGTAAATCAGTAGATCGTAGCTTACAAGATCTAGTGATCACTAGATCGTGGATCACTAGATCGCAGATCAGTATTAACAACGGTACCTTATTAACAACGGTACCTTATTAACAACGGTACCTTATTAACAGCGGTACCTTATAAGCATCGGTTGCTTATAAGCATCGGTACCTCATTAACAACGGTATCTTATTAACAACGGTACCTTATTAACAATGGTACCTTATTAACAACGGTACCTTATTTACAACTGTACCTTATTAGCAACGGTATCTTATTAACAACGGTACCTTATTAACGGTACCTTATTAACAATGGTACCTTATTAACAACGGTACCTTATTTACAACTGTACCTTATTAACAACGATACCTTATTAACAACGGTACCTTATTAACAACGGTACCTTATTAACAACGGTACCTTATTAACAACGGTACTTTATTAACAACGGTACCTCAACGACATATTAAGCAACACAAACTGAAAACCAACGAGCAGAACTAATGATGAGAGGGCGCAGCACATGCCTTTATATATGCCACTGACACCATTCAGTACCCAATCAAGCATGACGAATAGCGTTACGTGCACATACCAACTCTATGACGTTGACACCACTCTGCACCATATTAAGCGTGACGAATAGCTACGATTGCACATTCCACATACCAACCCTATGACGTTGACACCACTTAGCACTCAATCGACATGACGAAAAATGTTACGTGCACATACCAAATCGATGACATTGAAAGCATACAAATTTATTACGATAAAAAGAGCTCCTTTTCTTTCTCTCTCATTTCATTCATCAACCATTCAAAATAAATATTAAATCGCAACAATTCCTATCTATCACATCCTTTCGAGTCTTTAGATATACATTCTTTAAGATGAAAAGTTATGCAGTTTCAGAATCACGATTCTTGACAATATCCAATGATCGTTATGTGGCCATAAATTTTGGCGGGTCAAATTTCCATGGTAATTTCTGGCCTGATTCTATTCTACAATTCGAAGCACATAAACGCACGTGATGCAACAACAGACTTGCACAATAAATACATCGCGCGTTACAAAAAGCATGATAAAACTCTTCCGAACAGTAGATGTGAATTATTGTAAGGACAAACCCACTAAATAGTCAAATAATATCAAGTACAAAATGATATCGAATTTCAGTTCCTTCGCTCAAATAGAAAAATGCTATGCCAAAACATACACCCTTAAGAAGTTAGGAAAAGGTAAAATCCCCGCTAAATCCATCTGGGATGAGGTTGAACGACACCTCTGAAATTGGGATTTCGCGCGTGTGAGAGGATTTGCCCTAGATCCTCTCACTGACACAAGCACACTTTTCAGTAGTGCAAATGACAGTTTTGTTCTCATCATACTGATCACATCTCGATATTCCTCATTGGTTTTCGCTGCTACGAGTTCTGCAATCCTCTTATGAAAGATCTGTGCCTGAGGAGCCATTCCTCCTGATGTGCACTAAATACATTGATTCACCACTTCATACCTCATCACAGGTTACACAAACACTGAGTGGAAACACTCAAAGCAAGAATCAGTCACTACCACATGGAGGTCGGTATGCCCCCACCCACTCATTGTCACCTCAAGTCTCCCGTACACAGGGAAGTTGTCTTCCTGCCACCTCGACCCCTGTTGACGACGATGTGGAGATGAAGCGAAGTGGTGGAAAGGCAACAGAGCTGATAACAGACTGAAGTGGCCTTGATAGGGCTGGTGGCATCACAGGCTTTCACACGGTGGGTGGCAATTCTTGCAGTGCCCTGACTCCTAACCATTGATGGTTCTAAATATGCGCCGCCAGAGATGGCGAGGAAGTATTGGGAGTAGGGTGCGGTGTGTAGGTCATGACAACACTTAACACACTTTTGATATTTATTTCGACATTTGGGAGAGTACCAAAAACCGGACTGGACATGGTATGGAACACAACCAACGGTATTGGATTCGATCATGTCATCAATAACTGGAACATTTGTTTGATGTGTACTTGAGTCATATGGGACCTTTGGGACGGGTTTTGTGGCCTCGTGTGCTGGGCGGGCCTGGTGTTTTTGCTGGGGTGAGCATCCTCACGGGGCTCTTGGTTCCTTGGGGTGTAGAGGCGACATCCTGTGTCCGAGGTGTTCTGTGCCGGTGTGGGCCTTAGTGAACTCGCTGGGTCGGCTTGGGGCTTGGGGTCGTGGAGCTCGGCCTATTGGTGTCATGTGGGTCAGTACGGTGTTGCCATATTTGGAAATGGCTTGAACCATGGAACCTAGGCTGGCAGGTTCGCCGCAGCTTCAGTGGACTGTGTAATTCAGATCATGGAAGAGTATGGGGGCACCCAGGGAGTGCCATTGCGAGGGAAGTCAAAGACTGGCCTTGTTGCCTCGGTTGTACCGGGAACTCAATATGGACCCCTCTAGGGGGCAAAAACCTCATCTTTTATCATGGACAATGTTGACTTTTTCTCCCCAATCAGTCGCAGTCCAGCCGAGCAATTGATGCTCACCCCAAAGAAGCTCCACAAATGTGTCAACTGCAAAAGGAATTTTGAGTCAAAGAAGGGGCTCACTCTTCATCTCAAGAAGTGTGGAATCGTTGCAAAATGGTTCAAGTGCCAATTTGCCCCAGCTTGTCCTTTTAAGGCAAAGACACAAAAGGGTTTGAAAAACCACGAGGAGAAGTGCAAAGGTGGCAGATCAGTTAATCCAGATCATCAGTCCATTCCTGTGAATTATTGTAAGGACAAACCCACTAAATACATTGATTCACCACTTCATACCTCATCACAGGTTACACAAACACTGAGTGGAAACACTCAAAGCAAGAATCAGTCACTACCACATGGAGGTCGGTATGCCCCCACCCACTCATTGTCACCTCAAGTCTCCCGTACACAGGGAAGTTGTCTTCCTGCCACCTCGACCCCTGTTGTTTTGGAGATGAAGCGAAGTGGTGGAAAGGCAACAGAGCTGATAACAGACTGAAGTGGCCTTGATAGGGCTGGTGGCATCACAGGCTTTCACACGGTGGGTGACAATTCTTGCAGTGCCCTGACTCCTAACCATTGATGGTTCTAAATATGCGCCGCCAGAAATGGCGAGGAAGTATTGGGAGTAGGGTGCGGTGTGTAGGTCATGACAACACTTAACACACTTTTGATATTTATTTCGACATTTGGGAGAGTACCAAAAACCGGACTGGACATGGTATGGAACACAACCAACGGTATTGGATTCGATCATGTCATCAATAACTGGAACATTTGTTTGATGTGTACTTGAGTCATATGGGACCTTTGGGACGGGTTTTGTGGCCTCGTGTGCTGGGCGGGCCTGGTGTTTTTGCTGGGGTGAGCATCCTCACGGGGCTCTTGGTTCGCGGGGTGTAGAGGCGACATCCTGTGTCCGAGGTGTTCTGTGCCGGTGTGGGCCTTAGTGAACTCGCTGGGTCGGCTTGGGGCTTGGGGTCGTGGAGCTCGGCCTATTGGTGTCATGTGGGTCAGTACGGTGTTGCCATATTTGGAAATGGCTTGAACCATGGAACCTAGGCTGGCAGGTTCGCCGCAGCTTCAGTGGACTGTGTAATTCAGATCATGGAAGAGTATGGGGGCACCCAGGGAGTGCCATTGCGAGGGAAGTCAAAGACTGGCCTTGTTGCCTCGGTTGTACCGGGAACTCAATATGGACCCCTCTAGGGGGCAAAAACCTCATCTTTTATCATGGACAATGTTGACTTTTTCTCCCCAATCAGTCGCAGTCCAGCCGAGCAATTGATGCTCACCCCAAAGAAGCTCCACAAATGTGTCAACTGCAAAAGGAATTTTGAGTCAAAGAAGGGCTCACTCTCTGTCTTCCCGAATTCGCAATATGCTACACCCAACTTGGCCTTATTCATGCTGCATTTTGTTTAAGTTTAACTACCTGTTAATACTTGATTGATTCACATTAATTCCTTGAAACTTGTAAGTATTCGAGTCAACATTGATTCAAATGCACCAAACATTGCCACCGATTTATGAGAATATTGCATCGATATGAGTCCTCCATCTTCGTAATGATCATATCTTAAATTTCAATGAAGAAGACATCAATAGTTCAAAATTTAAACCTTAGTATTCAGCAACGTGTTATGAGGCACTCTAATACAACTGATCAATACTTGCACGTGCAGTATCCGAATTTCCATAGCAACAGCACCATTCATCTCCCTTCCCTTTTGTTGATTAAAAATCTCTTGGAAAGGTTGAATTTTATGTGTACAGCAGGCGGTGGCACATAGTTCACGTACAACTTTCAAATTAAAATTAAGAAGACAAGCAGGTTAGTAATTGATATCACGTCACTACATCAATGACATTGAAAGGGTACCCTTTTCAGAATTTGGCTCGTACAGAATCTTCCCCAAACGCTGACGGCTGATGTCCAAGCTGCTGACTGATTGACGGAATATTGCAGGTAATGATTTAAGGAGGTGCTGTATAACAGATAGGACGTGTGATGCTTGGAACTTTCATTACTGTCAAAATAGAGATGGAGTTCGTCAGGATATATTCTTTAGATTTTCCTTCATTGTGTTATTTGGTGGCTTAGATCTGTAGTATGATGAGTCTATAAAGTGCCCACCCGAGTACATGGGTTCTGAGCTGTCGAGGACGTTGAAATAGCAGCGAAGCTGCTATTTCAACTTCCTCGACAGCTCAGAACCCAGTCATTTTTTACTGTCACAATTAGAGTATCTATTCATTTTTTACGGTGCTTCTCCTTGATAATGAACACTTCCAGTGACATGACTGGAAATTTGCCATGCCTTATTATGAATGATATATTTTTTGTTTGGTTAGTAATAGAGATATTGTACCACCTGAGACTGTTGTCAACTGTTTTCAGTTCAAACCAAGACTTACTGTTTAACTCACGGAATGTTTAGCTTGTACCGAAATTGTTTGGTACTTTTTCATCATTTTTGTAGCTTAATAAATGAACTCCATAATTTGCCTCGTTGTACTTGTCTGCTATTTCAGCTTTCATTAAGGAATTCAAGAAATGCACCCATCTTCATGTTTTGGTGAATGTCGAGCCATCATTTGACATTCTGACGTTGGATTTGTTGGCTGTGAAAAATTGGCGGGAATTTCATTATGTGGCAATTCGGTACCACTTTTGTCGCCGTTTTTTGTGTTTAATGCAGGGCGCTGTACATAAGTGATGGATGAAATTGCGCGTCCGGGGCACGCGCACGTACGAATTTCTTAGAATTTTGTCTTAAAAACGCCATGCTATGTAGTTAGTTACTAAAATTTACCAGTTCATTGAATTTTGCCCTAAACGTGCATTTTTACCATTTGAGCAGACTGTCACTAATGACAGAAGAGCAGGTGATAGAGACCCTGCTTACAAAGCTATTGCAGATACTTCTAAACTCATAGGCAATAGTTTTTATGGCTACACCATAATGAATAAATCGAAGCATCTTTCGGTTGAGTTCTGTACACATGAAAAGGCCTCCAAGTTGATAAACGACCCGAGATTCATGTCAATTGATGAGTTTGAAGATGATACATTCGAGGTTCGTTTAAGTTAATTTATAATATATATTAATTTGGCTAATTTTTATACAGTTTCAACCCCAGTATTCTGAATCTCCTATTATGCCGATTACACATAGTGACTCAATTCTTTAATTATAGAAATTATAGTATCGTAATTATATTGTGATTATATTATCGCAATATTTCTACATTATTCACAGGTTACGTCCAAAAGGAAGACTATAAAGTTCAATCTTCCGGTGCAAATAGGATTCTGGGTCTATCAACTCGCCAAAAAACATATGCTGAACTTTTTCTTCGATGTTGTGGATAAGTTCATGGATCGCTCCGATTACTGTTTATTAGAAATGGACACCGGTGCGTTTAATTTTTTAGCATATAACCAGCTCATAACTGCAATGCTGATGCAGAAAAATGCTATATTGCTGCTTTACATTTTACAATGTACGTGGGAAGCCATAAGTTGTTGCCTGCTGTGAGTGGTACAATGGTCGCACAAATTTTATGTTAAGCTGCAATGACGTCATTTTTATAACTCAAAGTGGTAATAAGTGTCGGTCACAGAGAATATTCATATTTTTATCCACCCTTATATCTAGATTCGCTGTACATGGCACTGAGTGGAAGCTCTATGGACGAGTTGATTAAACCAGAGCTGCGGGAGGAGTGGGACAGCGTGAAACACCAGTGGTTCCCACGAAATGACACGGAAGAGAACATTGCGTACGACCTCCGCACACCAGGTCTGTTTAAGAAGGAATGGAGCGGAGACGGTTTCATCGGATTAGCAGCAAAAACCTACTTTTGCTTCAATAATGAAGATCCATCTAAGGACAAATATAGCTCAAAAGGGATTAATAAAGCAATCAACTTATCGAAAAAACAATTTTTAGATGTTATTAACACCAGAAACGCGTCGTCACATACAAATAAGGGGTTCATAATGAAGGATAAGTTTATGTACACTTACGAGATGGAGCGTTTAGGCCTTCCATATTTTTATGTTAAGCGCAAAGTTTTAGATTCTGGTGTCAAAACTACATATCTAGATATTTAATTTACAGCATTCAGTAGAATTTTAAGTCAGAAATATATCAGTTTTGTTAATAGAATTATAATAGGATTATATTGACAAATTTAATTATCAGATAGTCAGATGTTATTTTCAACCAACTGAAACGGTAGTTTATTACTTTATTACCCCCGCCCCCCTCAATTACTCAGATAATTTGAATATATCAAGTCTCATACAAATAATTTTCTCTACGACCCATTTTGAGGAAGGTCTCTGAGCACGAGCATACTCCAGTATATCGACCCTCTCTAGATCATTCAATAAAACATCTTTATCACTTGATGTTTCAATGAGCTTGGGAGTGTCGAACATCATTGAATTGTTCGAAGGGTGATAAAATTTGAGTTCACTGGAGGTTCTATCGCCCAATATGAAACCAAAAGCAGCGTTAACTTTTATTCTCTGATGCTCCTGAGTGTATTTTTCAAGGACTCCAGTCACCAAGCCGCTAATGTTCTCATCCCCGAATAATGGTATGTGGTGGACATCCTTAAACCGCCACACTTTAACACTCTCCTGTATCGTGCTCCAGTGTTTTTTGTAAATTTCCTGGTGAGCCTCAGGGAGATTACTTATCTTATCCATGACTAAGAGTAAATTGATAGGTTTACCTCACTAGAACCTCTCCCTTTTATAGTGAAATAATTTAATTATCACAGTTCAATTATTATGATAGCTGACGTGAAATTTATAATTAGAAAAACAGTCACGTGCGGTGCTGAAACAGTTGCGGTATCCCAAAAAGAAAATGAAACGAGATTCATAATATCATAAACTTAATATCTCGAATATTTCATAATATCAATTTTTCTTATATAATTTCAAAATCTTAATGTCATTTGTATTTAAATTTTCTGTAAAGGTCCTGAAAATACTAGAAAATGATACATTTGGCCGACACATTTGCTTGATGAAATATACACAATATTCCCCACAAGTATTAGAATGGAAACCCTGTAGAACTCTGTTTTGGAACTCAACTTTTTTATCTAAACATATTTTCTTTAGATAATTACTATAATCACTTGGAAATGACTGGTTATCATAAAATCGTCCAAACGAGTCAAAATAATATGCATTATTGCCCTTCACTACAAGAGCAGTCCAATGGCTTCCTGGTAGCGATTTATTATCACAATTTATGATAAAAGAATACTCATTCTGTGTTACATTAGGAATTTCATCACAAGCGAACGCCCCCTTGAAATTATCCACATTTTTTAACAATTCGTCAATTTGATCTGTACTCAGCGCAATAACTTTCATAGTACGCGCACACTTCTATCGGAATTAATTTCAATTATTCTATCATAATAAGCATACACGAGTAAGATTAGACCTTCTTCAGCTGCCTGCTCAAATTCAATGTCCAACTTCACTTCACCTGCAGTGTGGTTAAGGTTGAGATGGTGTCTATTGGCTGTTCTATCAGCAGTCAAATCCACAGCAACTAAGGGGTGGATATCGTAATTTTTAGGGTCAATTAAACAGCCTCCGTCAGTTTTATACCCAATTGTTTGATAAAATGCGTCAAATTTCATGGTTTTCCCCTCCAGATGAGATGGAAAATAGGGTTTCCCATCCACAAAAAGCTGTAGTTTCTTTATATTCTTGAAAGTGAAGGGATTTTTATTTCTAGCGTTACCTAGTGCGATTCTATCCTGGACACCGAATGTAAACATGATTGGTAATTTGCCTTGAGGAAACAAATTGTTGATTGTTACACGGGCACTACCAGCTGCGATCGAATTAAAACTAATCCTACCTTCCTCCGCCTGATAAATTGCGGGTGTACTCAGTAGCTTTTGTTCCATCAAATTAAGACAAAAATCACTCGGCTGTTGC
Source organism: Beroe forskalii (assembly GCA_011033025.1). Taxonomy (NCBI): domain Eukaryota; kingdom Metazoa; phylum Ctenophora; class Nuda; order Beroida; family Beroidae; genus Beroe; species Beroe forskalii. The sequence continues at coordinate 57,637 of WFMF01000260.1, read as the reverse complement.
ATAGTAACTCGCAGAAAACACTTATCAAATTTCACCTTGTGAGTACCATTAGCAGCTTCCAGTAGAACGTACCCATCATAATTTTTTGTGAGAGAAACTCTTACATCAAGATTACTGGGCAGTAGCTTACCGGATTTGAATAAACTACAATTTAGATCGGATATGAGAGTTACTGATTTGCCTTCTTCAATCATTTTGCTGCGAGCCAGTGCAGCTGGGTTGACTGTCTGTCCGTCGCCTGGGTAAATAGTGGCATTCTCCGAATTCGCCTTGGTTGTAGCATCATCCATTAGGAATACTTCCTTTTGGAGTAAATAAGGTTCTCTCATTTTGGTCGAATTAAGAACAATATTGCATCAACATCATCTATTTCAGATGCCGGAGACAGCACAGAAAAGAGCAACGGACAGGAATGCTCTGAACCATCAAGTGTGAATTCGGAAAAAACCACGTCTACAATAGACCTGGCAATTCAGCAGGCTAGGAGAAATGTAGAGAGGGCAGCTGGTGTTGAGTCTACAGATATTGCTGTCCCTAAAGTAACTGATATCTACAAAGGGATACGTAGATCAGCAGAAAGGGTCATAGGATGGGAAGAGTCTCAAGTCAACTTTGATTCGTTGAAAGACTCACCTCCATATGATTTCGAGATCAAAAGCGGGATCAAGAATGCAAGAGACAAAGAAACGTGGGACAAGGTTGATCTAAGGTTCAAGGAACTCTGGATAGAAGGCTTTGAAGACTGTGAAACTGAGAACTGTTCACAGTTCCTGAGATTTTTCAAGTCTTGTGTTTATACTGCAGCTGAAGAAACGGTTGGCACAAATGATGACAGTGTCAAGACCCACAAGAACTTGGAAGTACATCGATGAACAGAAGAAGAAGATACGGCGAGAAAAGAACGCTGCAAAGAAGAGGTTCAAAGCACTTCAGAGAGACATAAACACGCCTGATAGTGTATTAGAAGACCACGATAGGCATTGGAGGACGCTAATACGACTTCACAGCAAACTGAAGAAACAAGAAATTGCTATCAACGAAAGGTTAGAGAGGAAAGAAAACACCAAATCATTCTGTAGAAACCCATATGACTTCATCAAAGAAAAGGTTACATGTAAGACAACAGACAAGAACATGTCACCAGACTGCTCTGTTGATGAAGCTAACGACTTCTTCCAGGGAAGATACTCTGACGAGAACAGAAGCAAGAGTATTCCTTTTCCACATAATTTACCAGCACCTAAGGATCCCACCTACCCCTTCGCCCTGGAGGAAGTCTCAGATGAGGAAATCTACGAATATATCAGATCTAGAAGAAACAAATCAGCACCTGGTCCCGACGGGATCCCATTCAGGATTTTCAAATCATGCCCTAACATCAGAACTATACTATACAGTATAGTCAGGGGTATGTTTATAGAAAAGGCGATTCCCAAAGAAGAAAAGGTCGCATTGAAGATCCTGATCCCGAAGGGCAGCTCCAGAGATGTTGGCGAGTTTAGAGATTTGACCCTCTTTAACACAACGCTAAAAGTCGTTATGGGAGTTTGGTCAAGAAGAGTCAGAAAGTTCATGATGAGAAACAAATACTTCAACATGGACGTTCAAAAAGGCTTCCTACCAAAAATCAGTGGTTGTGTGGAACACAACCAAACAGTTACAGAACTGTTAAAGACTAAGATCAAAGCAGGTGAAGACGCATTCATAGTGTGGATGGACTTATGTAATGCTTTTGGCAGTATCAAACACAATTTGATGTTTGCTGCCCTCAAGTTCTATGGAATACCAGACGAGACAATAGAACTAATAGCATCACTCTACACAGAATGCTACGTGAAAGTGAAGACAAAGGATTGGACAACGAGATCAATCAGAATAGAGAAAGGGTCATTACAGGGAGGACCTGAAGCAGGGTTATGTTTTAATGTAACATGGAACCTGGGGTTAGATTTCCTGGTGCATGTTGCTCATGCCATAGGAGGCACAGGTGTAGAGAAACCTGTGGCCGGGGTTCATGGATGATGTAACTCTCGCAGCTACCACTAGGGTTTCCCTCAGAGCACTTGTTAGAGCCGCAGAGAACTTCTGTGAATGGGCAGGACTCCAGTTTAAGGATGCGAAGTGTAAGGCTATGGGAGTGGTGGGAGGGAGTCTCGTCAACCCACTCATCGCTGTCAACGGTAAAGTCATACCAGCCATGCACAAAGCTCCGTTCAAGTTTTTAGGACGTCTGGTGTATCCCAAGTTTGAGAACAAGGAGGAGCAATCAGTTGTTGACAAGTTCACAAACCTGATGAAGAAGACAGATGAGATACACATAGACAATAGAAAGAAAGCTTGGATGTACGTCAATGGTGTTTTGCCAGCCATGTCATGGGATTTCATGATTTACAAATTCACGGAATCAGGCATAGCAACGATGGAAGCATGTGCCACAAGAATGTTAAAGAAATGGCTAGGATTATGTAAGAGCGCTGATCCAACTATCTTGTACAGGTCAGAGAAGGGGCTTGGAATTAGATCGGTCCGAGAAGCCTGTATGAAGGCACAAGTGAACAAAGAGATTATCCTTTGTTGCAGTAGGGACAGGACTGTGAGAACAGTCGCTTCAGCAAGGAGAGAATCCGAGCAGATCACGGACAAGAAGTGGAAACCTGCTGCTGTATTGGATAAAGTAGTACAGCGTGTCTCATATAGGCACAAGTTTAAAGGTCAACTGGACAGGAGAGGACTGGGGCACAATATCTACTTGAACAAGCCAATGGAGAGGAAAGAGCTAGGGAAGGAAGTAACATCAATGAAAGAAGAGGAGATGATTCCCCATATCCTCAGTCTCGCACAACAGAGCAAATGGACACAATGGGATTCAGTGATCAACCTCGACTTGAAGTGGAAGGAGATATTGTATGGCATGTCCCCAGTATGTTGTCATTCATCCTGAACTCAGTCCAGGATACCTTGCCCCATCCCGTCAATCTCCGACGATGGAAGCTTGACACACAGGCAAGCTGTGCACTCTGTGGATGGAAACATGCCGGATTTGCACACATACTATGCGGGTGCAAGGTTGCTCTTGACCAAGGAAGGATCAGTTACCGGCATGATAGCATTCTTACAGTCATCCAAGATGCAATCATCGACAAAGTAAAGAAGGTAGACAACACTGTTCCACTGAATACAGGAAGAGAACCAGTTGTTTTCGTTGGGAGTGGACAAAGAGTGAGGAAGAAAAAGAAGAAGGTGCATCATGGGATAATTGATGTATCTAAAGATTGGATTATCCAAACAGACCTCAGAAGTAAACAAGTCCAATTTCCACCACACATCATCACAACGGCAGAAAGACCTGACCTAGTACTTTATTCGGACTCCAAGAAAGTGTTGGTTATCCTGGAGCTAACATCACCAGCCGAAGATAACATCGAGAAATGGAGAAGTGAAGAAGACTAAGTACGAGAAGTTGGCAGAAAACATCAGAGAAGGTGGTGTATGGAAAGTATTTGTCTTTACAATTGAAGTTGGGGCCAGAGGATTTGTCGCTAAGAGAACAGCTGCTGTTTGGCGACAACTCGGAATGAGTGAAACAGATGGCCGGAAACTTACAGAGACAATATCCAGAACCGCCATCCGTTGTTCACACTTCATATGGATCTGTAGGAACACGCTGGAATGGACGGCACCAAGTCACGGTGTCACAAACACCAGTGGATGAGTGCATGGAAGCACGTTCCATGGAAGTCCCCATATCCTTCCGTACCTATCTCTGGAGTTAATGAAGGATTTGTGTATCCGTGCACATTTCCTGGGAGTGATCTTATGCTGAGGTGTTGTCAGGAATGACAACCCAGTTGGCCGGGACACTACCCATTTTTAGGTGCTTCATTATGACATTGCTCCACTGAGATACTATGACACCTGGCATGGGGATTGTCATGACATTGAGGGCAGCGAATCAGTTGTTTCAAGACCAAAGCACGTTCCATGGTAGTCCCCATATCCTTCCGTTCCTATCTCTGGAGTCAATGAAGGATTTGTGTATCCGTGCACATTTCCTGGGAGTGATCTTATGCTGAGGTGTTGTCAGGAATGACAACCCAGTTGGCCGGGGACACTACCCATTTTTAGGTGCTTCATTACGACATTGCTCCACTGAGATACTATGACACCTGGCATGGGGATTAACATGACACTGAGCGCAGTGAATCAGTTATTCAGTTGTTTCAAGACCAAAGACATCAGATTGGTTTGGAAAGCAAAGAGGATTCACCCTCACAAAGATTTATTGAGAAGATGTATTATTTGTATATAGCAACAGGATCCTGAGATGCATGCGGCTGTAACACTGTTCCCTCAACTTGTGCGCACAAGTGAAGCAGTGTGGGTCAGGGACGTTGTGGGCTCCGAGCATCCTTGACCCTGCGGCTGCCTTGGTTTATTGTTTTGGAGATGAAGCGAAGTGGTGGAAAGGCAACAGAGCTGATAACAGACTGAAGTGGCCTTGATAGGGCTGGTGGCATCACAGGCTTTCACACGGTGGGTGACAATTCTTGCAGTGCCCTGACTCCTAACCATTGATGGTTCTTAATATGCGCCGCCAGAAATGGCGAGGAAGTATTGGGAGTAGGGTGCGGTGTGTAGGTCATGACAACACTTAACACACTTTTGATATTTATTATTATTATTGACGACCCAATGTTATAGCTATTATCGAAGCTCTGTAAAAGATTTTGCCCTCCAATCACAACCTCCACAGACCGCCATAAAGCATTAGCGAGATTTGAAACAACAGATAGATTTGAATTTGCAGGTGGATTGGCGTTGGCGGCAGTCAATATTCGGATCTGGGAAACTATTTCTACATTTTGAATCATTAGCTTTGGGCTTGCTTTGATAAGGAAAGAAACGGTATCACTATAATCGATTGACGTTTGTGGGTAAACTTCAAAAAGGTGTGTGCCGACAATTGATGTTTGGGTGTGCAGTGGCTCAAAAACCATGAGGTTCGAAGTCACTGCTTCTGAGCTGTGAATGTACTTGGTCATGATCCTAGAGCGTCAACTTTTCTCTTTTTACCAATAGAATTTAACTTTTTCTGGCTCCTGTTTGACACAGACTTTATTTTATCTTCAGCTACACGTGCTAGCGCATCCACACCAGATTTAGCTACCTTGGAGAGTTCAGGTTTTGCGACCTGCCATCCTTTATATAGCAGTTTTTTACCAATTGGCATCGCGAGTTTCAACGCAGAGCGGAAAAAACCCCCTAAACCTCCACCAACTTGATGATTACTATAAATGTAGCCACCGGAATTGAAGCCAGATCCTGTCTGATTATCGAAAAAATGCTGATATAATTTGTATGTATCCTTATCTGGAACATAGATCTGCCTCATTTTGCTAGTAACAGCGCGGTTTGTCTACGTTTTTTCAATGGTTTATTTTTAGATGATGACGTCCTATTTTTAATCTTCGATTTTGAGGATCTAGTTCTTGGTGACTTGGGACTCTTGGTGACAGGTTTGCTAGCGATTATTTCGTCTGGAATCTCAATAGGTATCTTTGAGCTCTGGTCAGCTGCAACGAGAAGGTATCTCATAACTATGTTACCAACACAGCTTATTAAGGCTTTAAATAGATCATTTCTGCTTTTTTCGGATTCCGAGAGTTAAAATCGTAGGTAAATCCCCGTGAAAATTCATGAGCTCCCCATCTATGTCACGAATTTCGAAAGAAATATCTATGAAACGCCACAGAAACATCGTGGAATACAGGGTTTTGCACCTCAAATGAACAGTGCTCGTCTCTTTGTAGTCCTCAATGTAACTGTATCTAGCAGACGCGAGAATTAATTACAGAGTTTGATACAATGGAGCTATAAACAAAACAGATTTGATCTTCAGATCTCAAGTCAATGTTATCAACCACTAATGAGTTGCATGACAGCTGCTTAATTTTGAAATCCAAAAGTTCAACACATTACTATAACCTTCAAAAACAAAAATTGATTTCTTGTTGGTTAACTCTAGTTATAAGTTATTGATACTTTGGAGTGTTATAGCTGATAATGAGTTATTATTATATCATATATTTCACTTAAGCTTGTAGATATGATCAAAAGCATTATTCACAACATAAGTGGGGTCACTAGTTACTGATTCCAATAGACGCTTTTTGTAGCTTAAGCCAAATAATTTAGATCACTGATAGTTCTAAGTTCTGTTGGAACATTATTCCATGCTTTCGCACCTAAGTAATAAAAATTCTTAAGACTGTTTGATTTTGGAGTATACAGATTGCAGTGTGCTCCATCCCTACTCCCAGAGATGTAACTAAACTTGTTAATAAAGTTAGAGGACTTTCTCCATTTAATATTTTATACATATAAGATGATAAGAACTTGGCGTCTCAGGTGAGGGAGCCATTTCATGTCCTGATACACTATTATACTACTTTCTGTTTTTTCAACACCTAGAGCTATTTTTGCTATTTTCATAAAGAATATCTAATTCATGAAGTTTTGTCTTTGAAGCTCTGCCATATATGGTATCGAGATAATCAAATGGGGCAACATAAGCGAGTTGGCAAACATTTTTCTATATTTCACAGGCATTAAGCTACTTCCCTATACATAGCACCAATTCGTTTCTGAATTTTTTCTTGATATAGTCGATATGAAGATCGAATTTAAGTTTATTATCTACTATTAACCCTAGATATTTGAAACTCTTACATCTTTGATGGCATAGTTATCACCTAGTTTTATCTTAACGGAAAATTGGCTTTATCAAAAATAAGAATTTTCGTTTTTCTATGTTAAGGGATAACTTGTTTACACATAACCACTTAATAATAGTAAGCATTTCTATCCTAATGCTCAAATATGTCTTGCGACAAATAATAAATATCAAAAGTGTGTTAAGTGTTGTCATGACCTACACACCGCACCCTACTCCCAATACTTCCTCGCCATTTCTGGCGGCGCATATTTAGAACCATCAATGGTTAGGAGTCAGGGCACTGCAAGAATTGTCACCCACCGTGTGAAAGCCTGTGATGCCACCAGCCCTATCAAGGCCACTTCAGTCTGTTATCAGCTCTGTTGCCTTTCCACCACTTCGCTTCATCTCCAAACAATAAACCAAGGCAGCCGCAGGGTCGGGTGCTGAGCCCACAACGTCCCTGACCCACACTGCTTCACTTGTGCGCACAAGTTGAGGGAACAGTGTTACAGCCGCATGCATCTCAGGATCCTGTTGCTATATACAAATAATACATCTTCTCAATAAATCTTTGTGAGGGTGAATCCTCTTTGCTTTCCAAACCAATCTGATGTCTTTGGTCTTGAAACAACTGAATAACTGATTCACTGCGCTCAGTGTCATGTTAATCCCCATGCCAGGTGTCATAGTATCTCAGTGGAGCAATGTCGTAATGAAGCACCTAAAAATGGGTAGTGTCCCGGCCAACTGGGTTGTCATTCCTGACAACACCTCAGCATAAGATCACTCCCAGGAAATGTGCACGGATACACAAATCCTTCATTGACTCCAGAGATAGGTACGGAAGGATATGGGGACTACCATGGAACGTGCTTTGGTCTTGAAACAACTGATTCGCTGCCCTCAATGTCATGACAATCCCCATGCCAGGTGTCATAGTATCTCAGTGGAGCAATGTCATAATGAAGCACCTAAAAATGGGTAGTGTCCCGGCCAACTGGGTTGTCATTCCTGACAACACCTCAGCATAAGATCACTCCCAGGAAATGTGCACGGATACACAAATCCTTCATTAACTCCAGAGATAGGTACGGAAGGATATGGGGACTTCCATGGAACGTGCTTCCATGCACTCATCCACTGGTGTTTGTGACACCGTGACTTGGTGCCGTCCATTCCAGCGTGTTCCTACAGATCCATATGAAGTGTGAACAACGGATGGCGGTTCTGGATATTGTCTCTGTAAGTTTCCGGCCATCTGTTTCACTCATTCCGAGTTGTCGCCAAACAGCAGCTGTTCTCTTAGCGACAAATCCTCTGGCCCCAACTTCAATTGTAAAGACAAATACTTTCCATACACCACCTTCTCTGATGTTTTCTGCCAACTTCTCGTACTTAGTCTTCTTCACTTCTCTCCATTTCTCGATGTTATCTTCGGCTGGTGATGTTAGCTCCAGGATAACCAACACTTTCTTGGAGTCCGAATAAAGTACTAGGTCAGGTCTTTCTGCCGTTGTGATGATGTGTGGTGGAAATTGGACTTGTTTACTTCTGAGGTCTGTTTGGATAATCCAATCTTTAGATACATCAATTATCCCATGATGCACCTTCTTCTTCTTCTTCCTCACTCTTTGTCCACTCCCAACGAAAACAACTGGTTCTCTTCCTGTATTCAGTGGAACAGTGTTGTCTACCTTCTTTACTTTGTCGATGATTGCATCTTGGATGACTGTAAGAATGCTATCATGCCGGTAACTGATCCTTCCTTGGTCAAGAGCAACCTTGCACCCGCATAGTATGTGTGCAAATCCGGCATGTTTCCATCCACAGAGTGCACAGCTTGCCTGTGTGTCAAGCTTCCATCGTCGGAGATTGACGGGATGGGGCAAGGTATCCTGGACTGAGTTCAGGATGAATGACAACATACTGGGGGACATGCCATACAATATCTCCTTCCACTTCAAGTCGAGGTTGATCACTGAATCCCATTGTGTCCATTTGCTCTGTTGTGCGAGACTGAGGATATGGGGAATCATCTCCTCTTCTTTCATTGATGTTACTTCCTTCCCTAGCTCTTTTCTCTCCATTGGCTTGTTCAAGTAGATATTGTGCCCCAGTCCTCTCCTGTCCAGTTGACCTTTAAACTTGTGCCTATATGAGACACGCTGTACTACTTTATCCAATACAGCAGCAGGTTTCCACTTCTTGTCCGTGATCTGCTCGGATTCTCTCCTTGCTGAAGCGACTGTTCTCACAGTCCTGTCCCTACTGCAACAAAGGATAATCTCTTTGTTCACTTGTGCCTTCATACAGGCTTCTCGGACCGATCTAATTCCGAGCCCCTTCTCTGACCTGTACAAGATAGTTGGATCAGCGCTCTTACATAATCCTAGCCATTTCTTTAACATTCTTGTGGCACATGCTTCCATCGTTGCTATGCCTGATTCCGTGAATTTGTAAATCATGAAATCCCATGACATGGCTGGCAAAACACCATTGACGTACATCCAAGCTTTCTTTCTATTGTCTATGTGTATCTCATCTGTCTTCTTCATCAGGTTTGTGAACTTGTCAACAACTGATTGCTCCTCCTTGTTCTCAAACTTGGGATACACCAGACGTCCTAAAAACTTGAACGGAGCTTTGTGCATGGCTGGTATGACTTTACCGTTGACAGCGATGAGTGGGTTGACGAGACTCCCTCCCACCACTCCCATAGCCTTACACTTCGCATCCTTAAACTGGAGTCCTGCCCATTCACAGAAGTTCTCTGCGGCTCTAACAAGTGCTCTGAGGGAAACCCTAGTGGTAGCTGCGAGAGTTACATCATCCGCGAACCCGGCCACAGGTTTCTCTACACCTGTGCCTCCTATGGCATGAGCAACATGCACCAGGAAATCTAACCCCAGGTTCCATGTTACATTAAAACATAACCCTGCTTCAGGTCCTCCCTGTAATGATCCTTTCTCTATTCTGATTGATCTCGTTGTCCAATCCTTTGTCTTCACTTTCACGTAGCATTCTGTGTAGAGTGATGCTATTAGTTCTATAGTCTCGTCTGGTATTCCATAGAACTTGAGGGCAGCAAACATCAAATTGTGTTTGATACTGCCAAAAGCATTACATAAGTCCATCCACACTATGAATGCGTCTTCACCTGCTTTGATCTTAGTCTTTAACAGTTCTGTAACTGTTTGGTTGTGTTCCACACAACCACTGATTTTTGGTAGGAAGCCTTTTTGAACGTCCATGTTGAAGTATTTGTTTCTCATCATGAACTTTCTGACTCTTCTTGACCAAACTCCCATAACGACTTTTAGCGTTGTGTTAAAGAGGGTCAAATCTCTAAACTCGCCAACATCTCTGGAGCTGCCCTTCGGGATCAGGATCTTCAATGCGACCTTTTCTTCTTTGGGAATCGCCTTTTCTATAAACATACCCCTGACTATACTGTACAGTATAGTTCTGATGTTAGGGCATGATTTGAAAATCCTGAATGGGATCCCGTCGGGACCAGGTGCTGATTTGTTTCTTCTGGATCTGATATATTCGTAGATTTCTTCATCTGAGACTTCCTCCAGGGCGAAGGGGTAGGTGGGATCCTTAGGTGCTGGTAAATTATGTGGGAAAGGAATACTCTTGCTTCTGTTCTCGTCAGAGTATCTTCCCTGGAAGAAGTCGTTAGCTTCATCAACAGAGCAGTCTGGTGACATGTTCTTGTCTGTTGTCTTACATGTAACCTTTTCTTTGATGAAGTCATATGGGTTTCTACAGAATGATTTGGTGTTTTCTTTCCTCTCTAACCTTTCGTTGATAGCAATTTCTTGTTTCTTCAGTTTGCTGTGAAGTCGTATTAGCTTCCTCCAATGCCTATCGTGGTCTTCTAATACACTATCAGGCGTGTTTATGTCTCTCTGAAGTGCTTTGAACCTCTTCTTTGCAGCGTTCTTTTCTCGCCGTATCTTCTTCTTCTGTTCATCGATGTACTTCAAGTTCTTGTGGGTCTTGACACTGTCATCATTTGTGCCAACCGTTTCTTCAGCTGCAGTATAAACACAAGACTTGAAAAAGCTCAGGAACTGTGAACAGTTCTCAGTTTCACAGTCTTCAAAGCCTTCTATCCAGAGTTCCTTGAACCTTAGATCAACCTTGTCCCACGTTTCTTTGTCTCTTGCATTCTTGATCCCGCTTTTGATCTCGAAATCATATGGAGGTGAGTCTTTCAACGAATCAAAGTTGACTTGAGACTCTTCCCATCCTATGACCCTTTCTGCTGATCTACGTATCCCTTTGTAGATATCAGTTACTTTAGGGACAGCAATATCTGTAGACTCAACACCAGCTGCCCTCTCTACATTTCTCCTAGCCTGCTGAATTGCCAGGTCTATTGTAGACGTGGTTTTTCCCGAATTCACACTTGATGGTTCAGAGCATTCCTGTCCGTTGCTCTTTTCTGTGCTGTCTCCGGCATCTGAAATAGATGATGTTGATGCAATTGTAGAGGTCTTTGCCATAGCAGATGTTTTATCACGAGAATTGCTTTGACAGATAGGGCTAATATCGAACGCTGTGTCAAAAGCACGGTTCTGAATGAGAATCTTGGGACGGAGAACTGGTGGGGTAAAGCTAACCTCAGAGTCCAGAGAGAAGTCTGTAGCATCGTCGTCAACAGGGGTCGAGGTGGCAGGAAGACAACTTCCCTGTGTACGGGAGACTTGAGGTGACAATGAGTGGGTGGGGGTATACCGACCTCCATGTGGTAGTGACTGATTCTTGCTTTGAGTGTTTCCACTCAGTGTTTGTGTAACCTGTGATGAGGTATGAAGTGGTGAATCAATGTATTTAGTGGGTTTGTCCTTACAATTGCCACAAACTTGTTTTTTCGAAAAATTTCCAAGAATTCTGTAACCAAACTCGCCAATGTATTTCCTCTTAACTTCTCAGTTTTCAATAGCAATGGAAAACCTATGAAAAACATTTCATTTTTACTGAACGGCAAAAAATTATTGACTGAGCGGATATGATGAAATTTCCTTGTAATTCAATTTTCACATTTGTCCTGACGAGTTAGTTAGTTATAGATTTAGTTAAGATAAGAGCTGAGTGATATGAATATGTTGCGTGTCAGTTGTATGTTCTAACCAATAAACTTCTCAGAATGTATGACTATGATGAATGATATATTCATTGAAATATCACAAGAACACGGCGTTTTAATTGTTACAATTGAAGATGTTCGTAACCACTCTACTCGTCCTATTTCTGATTAAACTGACGAGTTAATGGTGTAATTTCCTAATTTCTATATGGACACATTTCATTGGATAATACACACAGTTTACACTTACTGTACTTTGTACGATACATTGAAACACCATCGAACAGTCCCAATTCAGAGAGTATCAATGCAAGTCTTTTAAAAACAATTTCTCAAGACAACACTTTAAAAAGAGCGTTTGAATCATTTTAACTTTGTCGAGACTAGCATCTCTGCGAAATGCATTTTAAATTGTGTGTGAGGATACTTTTATATGAAATGTTATTTTCTAAGAATTACATATTATATCCGAAGACACGTACCTTACGGAATTTTAATAAGGGGTAACCTTATAAGTATCCAAATGTTAGCTTTCTTTCCTTTTGCATTGAAATCTACAGTCAATTGTTGTGAAATACACTGTATCGATACGGTTTTAACATATTCAATTCAACATTATGTTTTGGACAATGCAGTGCGCAGAAATATTTAAATATACGACCCAATGTCATTCTAAAACATTTTATAGTTTCATGAGTCGCAGTAACAGCCAGTAAGTGAGACGTGAAATAAGAGCCGCTCTGGACTCTGATAATCAATAAACTGTCATGAAAATGCAATTAACATCAGTATGCCGACTACGCATTCCCAGGAAAAGTGAAAGGGATATAAGAGGTGATTAAGAGTGACGTCATTATCATAGAATAGAATGGTGAACTGATGACATCACAACACCTATACTTTTCATGTGCCACTTCTCAATTCCGCGTATCTAGTGATTGTGTTACTTCCTCAGTGTAAAGTTAACAAGAGTTTAAGCTATTTCCGAGCTTGCTTGATATGCTACACACGTTCACTTTAATGAATCTTATACAACAACCATGGGCAGTTGATGACGTCATAATCAGGGTTTAGAATGGTGTGCTGATGACCTAGGTGAAGCTACTGTTCGTATACGATATACTTCACAAGTTCTTGTTAATGAATCTAATTATATACGATATAGTTTTATTGTAGTCTTAAATTCTTGATTTTCACATAAGTGAAAATCAAGTATTGAATTGTTTTAAAGTACGGCAAAAACTTATAAAACTTGAAAACCGTGCTATGAGTTAAAATTCGTAAAATATGAGTCGCCAGTGGTAATGCAAGTTCCAATGACCATTTTGAAGTCCATGTTATTTTCATAACCATATCTACATCGTATTTATTGGATTTTATTTGTACAAGAGTTGAAGAAAAAATTAGAAAATTAGTTTTGAAGAATCAGTAATCTGCATGCGATAAGAGGGCGCTGAGATGTGCTCAGTGCTGAATGGAGAGCCACATTGCAGCAGGAAAGGTGAATGATGCCTGTTTCTATGAATGGGACATTTTCATACCGCAGAACAGAAGTGCTGCAACTTTAATCTTTGGAAAAACTTTATTTGAGAGGACATGTAACAGAGTCGGTTCATAAGGTTACAAACCCCCTCGAATGACCTCACTGGTTGTTTTTCTGCTTCTCTAAAATGAGATCAACCAAGTCTCAGTGTGTTTGTTTCAATGTGGCACATCATTGTCATCATGTATGCATTGATCTACCATTTCCCGCTTTAAACATTCGAAATTTGAAATTTGAAAAAGAGAATATTTGCTTTGTCGGTGCACAAGCCAGAATATAATCCCAGAAAAGAAAGTCTCCAAATGATATCATGGAATCGATTCTTGAATTATTTTTGTCAGCTATATCTTCCTTCAGCCTTAATTGCGGAATCAAATTCATATTCAATCACTTGCTTTTCACCGGTTGGCTTTTCAACATTCAATCCACCTATTTTCAGCATTCAATCGACCTATTTTCAGCATTCGATCGACCTATTGATCGCGCTGGAAAGTACGGACTCACAGAATATCATACCACACACAGTGATCAATTATACCATATTTGGCAACGCACAACTCTCTGACTTTAAGTCTGCCTGGTGTGTTCAGTGGAGGAGTAATAAACTTGATTGAAAACATGTGGGAGTTGCATAGCTCATATACACCCGATACCCACATTGTCACTATTTATGACTAAACATTGCCACTATACATGTTCACAATACATTTAAGATCAAGAATACTTTGTCACTATACAGTTTCACAACACCTTGTCACTATACCTTTTCACAAAACTTTGTCACTATGTTTGTCACTACTGTCATGTGTCATCTTCTCCCTCTACAAGTCATGCGGTTTAAGTTGTCTCTGTGTACTGCATTGTACTGCATAAGTATATGTGACATTGTGACGAACGTGTACGAATTTCAAAATCAACAAGTCCACTCCGCGGAGATTTACCTCGTCTAGTAATGTAAACAAGGTTATTTTTAGACTGTACATTTGGGAGGTGATGTTCACGCTCAGGGAATAAAATGATCCTGTGTACTAAAAAATATGCAGTGTATGATTAAAAAACCCTCTTCATACCCAACCATACAAAAACCCTCTTAATTAGCCCCAATAAAATACCTCATGGAAAAAAACCTGAAAAAACAGAAAAAAAAAAACAACAAAAACACCCAACATTATGCATCCCAACATGATGCCACGTCCCACAATCTATTATCCACGCGCGATCTGAGAAATCCAGGGTTGGCCATGTGCCAAGAAGCCCGAATGTTTTCCTGAATGTGAAATGTCAGACGCTGATAAAAGAGAGAATACACATTATATGCGGGGGTAATGTGATCCAGGATTTGGGCTAGGAATTGCAGGAATTACCCTGTCAGACACACCACACTCGTATTTTGGTCAAATAATTCAACCTGAATAAAATAATAATTATTCGGGGAAATATGAATATTATATTTAAGTCTGGTTTCAGCCTGTCTGAACTGAGAAAGGTACCTGTGATGTGTTGCATGCCACGATGTATATAATGTATATACACTCTGAGCTGGCAGATGTACATTTTATCGAGTAAAATGTACAAATAATTCTCAGACTGGTTAAATATAATTACTAAATTACATTAGCCCTGACATGAGAGGCACGCTCTGAATGTCACAGCTGCCACGCCCAGTATAACAGGTATAGATCAATAGATCGGATGTTAAATAATCAGTAAAATAATCAGTTAATTAAATCGGGGGGGGGGTCTATCTTTTTTGGTTCTAGAACCTCAAAAATGATATAGAATTTCAAATTTACGAGAATTTTGAGTTATGATTATGAAGTTATTTTATGATTACACTTTCAAAGTGAAATCAAGTGCGCGCCAGTTGCAGATATGCCTTTCGGTGCGCTTTTACAAGAATCAAAAAGTCAAACGATCCGTGACTTCAAAAAGATTGAAACTATCTAAGTGTAAGATTGGTATTTTGTACAAATTATTCGAGATAATTCCTTCCTTTGTGGACTGTCACTGAAAGGTAAGTTAAACTGAAACCTGAAAGGTAAGTCAAGACTAAATAATGTACTTTAAAAAGGAGCTTTTCTATAAAATAGATTGATTTTCAAGAAGCCCTAAACTAAGATTAAACTTCTTGCTTATTTTCTCATCTCAAAATACAAGAAATATATAAAATATACAGAGTCTGGCTTAATTCTAAATGTCCGCTGTCCGATACTACACATGACACATTAGAAATAAAATAATTCTTGTGAAATGCGTGATTTGCTAGTAATTCTACACGATACTAGCTTGAATTTGACAGGAGACTTCAGAAGTTCAAAATGAACTTCGCTATAATTTTATAAGTCGCGACCTGAGGAAAAGGATGTTTAATAAAAGTGTTTTGGTTCACTGATCAAAATCTGATCAAAATGAAATCAATGACAATACTTAACCTTCACTTTTGCATGAATTGAAGAGATACCTTGATTTCACTAATTTTATCAAATCGAGGTGTTGAATTTATGGGGATTCATTTTTGTATTCTTAATAAAGTATAGTTTTGAATTTTTCCATAACATTATGAATTTGAAAATTCTTGACGGACTTCTATTTTAGGAAATATAAATTCCTTGCCGAAGCTGCAAGAAGTTGCAGATACATTTTCAGATATTTATAGATCCTAAAATTAGTTACTAAAGTAAATAGGGTAAATAAACTAATTTTTGATTCCACAACATATTTCACAACTCATTTTCCTTGCAACTCCTTTTTCAAACAAGGAAATATCAACCCAGTAAATCGTCATCAACTCACCATCACGCACCATGTCTGTGACGATATGAAGAACCTTTCGTTCAACCAGTGCTCGAATCATTAGTTCCATCCAAAAACGTATTATATATGGACGCAAGAAAGGCGGTTAAGATGACTTCATTATCATAGCGCGATGTAGGATTTTGATGACGTTCAACCGCCTATTTTTCGGGCGCGGGTTACTGTTTCCCAAAGGAAGCTGTCTCTTTTTGAAGGTGATCACGTTCGCTTTAAAGAGAACCCTAGTTTTTATTCTCATAAAGCGGAAAATTCATTAATTTATTTATATAATTAAACCGAAAAACCAGCCTCGTACTGAATAATGACCGATTATTTTAAAATAACGGTGCCCGCAAGTTTCAGCCAATCAGCTTGCAGTATCCTACAAATCCCGCTCGCGTATTGGTCAATACACACGCAGATATAATACCCAGTACACACAAAACCACACCCTACACGCACGCTTCGCAGATATGACACTGGCTTTAAACACCATAAGAAGAAAGAAGAGAACAGGAGTTGTACAGAATATAAAGGCGTGATGACGTCATTAATTCACCATTCTAACCCATGATAATGACATCATATTCCTACCCCATACTTTTAAAGAAATATGAGAGAAGAGGAGTAGTCTTGACCTGTGAAACCACTCAACTTTATCGGCAACCAAGGACTTCTTCTTGTTTGTGTTTAAACCTAATTCTATTAGAAATACATAATACTCTGAAGACACATTATGTGTCCTTTGCATTGAAGGGAAGAGTAATAACAGTAGGGGGGGGGAAGTGACGTGATTCACCACTCTAAACCCTGATAATGATGTCACTCTACGCCCATCTGCAGTCCGCTGCAGTGTGCGATGGTTGGCGAATCCTCAGAACTCTATGGCTAAACTATACGCCATCTACAATACACGTAGAACTACAGGGTGGGTACTGGGCTCGGCTATAAGTCTAAATATAGCAGTCAGGCAAGTAGCATGGCACTTGACATCAACACTATAACTTGGAGGGAAAGTTCGTTCTCAACAGTAAAAGGAATAAACTTAGATACACAGTATTGATGACGTCATTATTATACTTTAAAGTGGTATGTTAATGACGAGTAACAGCCTAAGTTCAGTGCACGGGGTACAGTGCTAGCTGTAACCAACCAATAGACAGACCAGGAATTACATCGTTATTAGGAGTTAAAGCAGTGAAATGACAGCACTGAACATCGCATATTGTTTACAGTGTTTCTGGAGCGATCAGCGCTACTTGAGTACCTGACAAGCACTGACGCCATCACATGACCATATATGAGCATGAACCGTCATTACATGCCCATATATGGGCAAGAGCCGTCGGTATCTAGCACGATCACCTGTAATTGTGTATCACATTATATATTCCAGTACGGGAGGATATATCTGAATAATAATATGTCAATAGGAGTGAATAACGTGGCGTGAATTCAACCTGAAAAATCCCTCCCTGAAAGTTTAATATTTAGTTTACTGTGTCTTGGATTATAGACTTGTTGGACGAAAGGAGATAAAAGTCCAAAGTTCCTGAATTTAAAGAAAATAGGATCATTATTGATCCACAATTTGATAACTCTTCTCGACGGGCAGAGTCAACATTGATCATAAATCCTCATTGAGGCTTATCAAGTAATTATAATAGCATACTTTGATGTAAGTAAGTCCAGACACCCCCATAGTCTTGACTTTATTCGGACCATACAAAAATCTAAAAATAATACCGAAGTTGACCTAAGACCGCTCTGAGTAGACGAGTTTACAGGGCTGAGGGGGAGACTGAGAGAGTGGATGCGGGAATGATATTGAAGTTCACATACCTTGACGTTAGAGCGCTTTGCTTTGGCAGTGCAAGGATAGTCCCACGGTCCCAAGAATGGATAGTTCCTGGTTCTGAGTAAATGCTTAAGTGGGCTAAGTGGGGTGAAGTGGGAAAGGAGGTGTTATATAAGTTTTCATACCTTGATGTTAGAACGCTCCGCCTTCAGATCACTGATATCCTCGTCTTTGAGATCCAACTCCAGCAACCTGTTGTTGTACTCCTTCGTAATCTTCTGATAGTCCTGAATTGAAGCAGAATATTAGATGCTTAGTCGGAGAGAATTCAAGCTATAGTAACCCCATTTACCTGGAAATATAGTTCCGGTTTTTTGACGCAATGATCTCAAAACTGAGCTGTTTTGACTTTCACATCGCCGCGTGAATTCAATTAAATATGATATCGAAACAGGAAACAATACCAATTTATCATTAAAAACCAGGGGCAATTGATGTAGTACAGTCAAATCTGGCCGAAAATAGCCCAAAATCGGAACAAATTCTACACCAAGCGATTTTGACTGTTTTCTATAGTTTTTTGCCCAAAAAATCGATCTAGCAACTTTCCAAGACTTTCCAGGGCGGGGAAAGTGCCGAAAAATCGATTTTTAGTTGAGGAGCAGCCGACTGACCTGTGAAAAAACACAACTTGGCCCAGGAAGGTCGTAGAGACTTCGTTTTAGGCTTAAAAGAAGCGCAATGGCCATGTTTATATACGACTTGTTAATAAACATATGCCCTAAAATGCTCAGGAACAGAGTTATGGGCAAAAAACTGTTTTTTGGGCACCCGCGAGACATTGTGGAAGCGATTTTTGTATCTCGACCCAGGAAGGTCGTAAAGACTTCGATTTGGGCTTGAAAGAAGCGCAATGACCATGTTTATATACGACTTGTTAATAAACATATGCCTTTAAATGCTGAAGAACCGAGTTATGGGCGAAAAACTGATTTTTTGGGCACCCACGAGACATTGTGGAAGCGATTTTTGTATCTCGGCCCAGGAAGGTCGTAGAGACTTCGTTAAGGGCTTGAAAGAAGCGCAATGGCCATGTTTATAGACGACTTGTTCACAGACATATGCCCTAAAATGCTGAGGAACCGAGTTATGGGCGAAAAACTGTGTTTTAGGCACCTGCAAGGCATTGTGGAAGCAATCTTGGCCATTGAAGCTTGATTTTGGATTTGGATTTAAAATGCTCCGGAACAAAGTTATGGGCGAAAAACTGATGTTTTGGGCATTATAAGACATGGCCAATGCTATTTCTGCATCTCTGCCCAAGAGGCTTGTAGATTTCATTGTATACCTCAGGTTATTAGCAAAAACCTGATGTTTGGTCAATATCGGCCATGAATCATCAGACAATAGACATGGCTGAAGCAATTTTATATCCAAGCTCAGCAAAGCAGTATGGACTAAGTTTTAGGTACTGCCACACATACAGGTCGTAGTGCTAGGTGTCATCAATGAATCATCTATCATCATCTTTACATTAGCCCTAATAGTCTACACAGTTGCCGTTCTTTTTAAAGTTTAAAGCCCTTCTTGGGGGCAAAGCTGTGATTAGAAAATTGTGCTTTGTGGGAGCCCCATATCAGTTCATCAAATCTATACAAGTCTGTATATAAACATGGCTATTGTATTATTTTGATAAGTTTCAATGACCTTCCTAAGCTGAGATACAGCACAGGAAAATTGCCTCAACTCAGAAGAAAACTAAAATTACATAACTTTGTTCTATAGCATATTAGGACATACCTTTGATAACAAGTAGTATTATAATCTACAAACTACAGTACAGAATTGCTGTAGTTTGGACCGTGCATATCTCAGGGTTAGAAAGGTAACATAATATGAACCATTGTATGTGCATTCATATTATATAACGTAACTATGCAAGGTCATTTCATATGTATTTATGTAATATCATTCCAATAAATCATGCTTAAAAGGATTATATGATTTTTAATAATAATTTAAGGCCTGAAAGTGAAGGTTAGTGCTCTAGGGCTATCATGGGTCATCAGTTGGGCAAGGGTGATTGTGCAGCACAAAGTGTAATACACATGCCTATTGCACGTATTTACAGCCCACAATGAAATCTCTACTCAAGACTCTTGGGCCAAGATAAAAAATTCAGTTTTTCGCCCATAAGTCGGTTCCTCATCATTCTAGGGCATATGTTATTAACAAGTCGTATATAAACAAGGCCATTGCGCTTCTTTTAAGCCCAAAGCGAAGTCTCTACGTCTTTCATGGGCTGAGATACAAAAATCGCTTCACAATGTCTTACATTTGCCCAAAAACAGTTTTCGCTCATAAATCTGTTCCTGAGCATTTTAGGGCACATTTTTATTAACAAGTTCTAAATAAACATGGCAATTGCGCTTCTTTTCAGCCCTAAACGAAGTCTCTAACGACCTTCAAGGCCAAAATACAAAAATCGCTCTACAATGTGTCTCGTGGTGCCCAAAAATCAGTTTTCCGCCCATAACTCGGTTCCTCAGCATTTTAGGGCATATGTTTATTAACAAGTCGTATATAAACATGGTCATTGCGCTTCTTTTAAGCCCAAATCGAAGTCTTTACGACCTTCCTGGGCCGAGATACAAAAATCGATTCCACAATGTCCCGCAGGTGCCCGAAAAATCAGTTTTTCGCCCATAACTCGGTTCCTCAGCATTTAAAGGCATATGTTTATTAACAAGTCGTATATAAACATGGTCATTGCGCTTCTTTTAAGCCCAAATTGAAGTCTTTACGACCTTCCTGGGCCGAGATACAAAAAATCGCTTCCACAATGTCTCGCGGGTGCCCAAAAAAACAGTTTTTCGCCCATAACTCTGTTCATGAGCATTTCAGGGCATATGTTTATTGACAAGTCGTATATAAACATGGTCATTGCGCTTCTTTTAAGCCCAAATTGAAGTCTTTACGACCTTCCTGGGCCGAGATACAAAATCGCTTCCACAATGTCCGTGGTGTTCGAAAATCAGTTTTCGCCCATAACTCGGTTCCTCAGCATTTTAGGGCATATGTTTATTAACAAGTCGTATATAAACATGGCCATTGCGCTTCTTTAAGCCTAAAAGTCTCTACGACCTTCCTGGGCCAAGTTATGATTTTTTCACAGGTCAGTCGGCTGCGCCTCAACTGAAAATGGATTTTTCGGCTTTTCCCCACCCTGGAAAGTCTTGGAAAGTTGCTAGATCGATTTTTCGGGCAAAAAACTATAGAAAACAGTCAAAATCGCTTGGTGTAGAATTTGTTCCTGAAAAAATTAGGATTTGACTGTACTATGGCAATTATCAGGAATAATAATTCTATTATCTTCGATAAGGTACCAGGTAGATACATGATTTGTATCAATTGCGTAATGGAGTACGAGGTATTCAAGGTACAGCTGCACAGCGGAGTAAAACATTCTACTTAAAACACAGATCTGAATGAAAATTTGTCTCAGGTCAATGCACCCTGATCAAAGGACCAAGGTTCTTTTAACAAGTTCAGAAGACTAAAAAAACCTTCCCGTTACCTGTTCTAGAGGAGACTTGTTGGCCAGCACGGGATTAAACTCGTCACTGTCAATACTGTTGTAGAACTCCTGAAGAGAAAAACGGCATTGAAATACACTTTTATTATGGGATAAGTTAATAAAATGAAAACAAAAGGAAAATATTGTTCAATCTTCTTCATAATATTGCGTATTCATGTATGTATGATTGTATGATGAATGAGACAAGATGTGACAGCACCCCAACGCAGGGGCTTAATTATCATTCCACTAAAATATTGCTCAATTTTCCTTTCACTCTTTCAGACACAATCCTATTTATGATCAGCCTTCTTTACAAAGTTTAAATAAAACTGAAAAAACCTTGTTAAACATGTAATATCTTGTGATATCTCGGCACCATGTAATATCTCGGCACCATGTAATATCTTGTAATATCTGGGCACCATGTACTCATGTTACATCACCTCAGGATATCCGGCAGTACTATCTCCACGGTTATCATTGACCGTGAGAAGATATCTGACTGTCTGGACCTGCCCCTGTCTCTCTTTCCTCTGCTCTCCTGTCTCCTGGGTAACGATGTGGTGAACTACGAGATGCTGGAAGAGTTCCATCAGAGACTCCTCAAGGGCGCCGCCACGGGTGAGACATTGTTTATACATTGTATACACACCATAGCTTCCGAACTGCCCTCTTTTTGAGAGGGCGCCCTCTCATGCCCTCTTTTTGCCCTCCTTTTTGGGTCTTGCCTCCGAGCCCTCCTTTTTGCCCTCTTTTACACTTCATTTGCCCTCCTTTTTTACACTTCCCAAAATACACCTACTATTCACGGCCTAAAAAGGTCTTTTTGGGCGGTTTCAAAGAAAAAAAAGGTCGACCATATATTTTGGAAATACACCTAACAAGCACTATCTCGGATCGATTTTGAAAATACACTCTTACTGCATGGACAAGATATAGTTAGAATATTGCCCTCCTTTTTCGTTGATTTGCCCTCCTTTTTGGGCCAAAAACTGCCCTCCGAACGGATTTTCAAAGGTCGAAAGCTATGATACACACAGTACAATGTAGTGTATACTCAGTACATTGTGCATTATATACAATTATACACTGTATAGTGTATACACACAGTACAATGTACAATGTATACTGTATACACAATACATTTTAAATTGTGTAACACAGTACAGTTTGCCTTGTATTATAGAACACAGTACATTGTACATTTGGCAGTATCCAAGTTGCCCGACCATCGTGTAGACCAGTAATTCTATATTATAGGATTCCTATAATATAGGAACCGTTCCCTGCCGTATATTGTACATCACTTATTAAAAGTGATGTAGTATATAGCATTCATGAGAAATAGTATAATGTTCATCTCTATATTTTGTACATCGTACATCGTCTTGAACTATGCTGTATACACCAGGTACATAACCATGAATCACTTACCCTGCTATATTAGTATATCATATTCTACACACATCAAAATTCTTATTTCATCTTATAACGATTCGTTTATAGCCATTTTCCCTACATTCCTGCATCTTTGGCAGAAAAGGAAGAAACTACAGACAAGAAGAAGGATGATAAGGAAGGAAACCAGCTTGTGGGGGCTGTCATTGAGTTCCTCAAAAACCTGGAGCCGGAGATCAAGATGAACATTTCTGCCAACATCTCTCACATTCTGAATCAAGTGAGAATCAATTCAGTGGTTTCCAGGTTCACACATTCTGCTTTTATTTGACAACACCGGTCTAAAACTGACTACACCAGTCAAAAGGTCGTTCCATTGGCTCGACAAAGCTCTGATTTTACATCAGCTCTGAATTTGTTTAGACCACCCTGACGTCCCTAACCACCTGACGTAAGTTCCCTAACCAGTAACCACGCCTATTCCTCAAGTGTTCCCTGAGAAGAGTGAGGAGCTGGAATCGCTCTTCCTCTCAGGACTAGATCAGTACCAGGAGTCAACACAGACCAAACCTACCGAGTCTCCCCCCTCAACGGTAAGACACAACCCTGAGCTTTCCTAATTTTACTTTACCTGACGGTTTCATTCAAATATTCAGATATTTCGCAACTAATTGGCCTGATAGGAGATTTATTGATTTTTTTCCTTTCGATAATTATGATCATAGGACCTGTTTGGGGGAGTTCAGATGCTCTGGCCTGTGTAGAAATTAAAACCTTTCGTTGAATAATGAGTAAAGTTTAGATAAAATATAACACTGTATGATAAGGTAAATTATAAGTCTGAAAATTGGATCAATGGATTTATAAATAAGCGTATAAGTATGAAAGATTATAAAGCTTGCATTCGGCAAGCAACTCAAGTTGCTGATTTAAAAATATAATGAATAAGATCATCTATCTACTTAAAAACTTTGAAGATAGAGTAAGCTACTCTGGATACTACAATTCTACGTCTAATTGAGCCATCAAATCCTTTAAAAAATGTTTTAGAAATCACCGGCAGATTTGTCTGCAATTAATTAGCTAAATAACATCCCTGTTAAGTATTGACGAAATCCATTTAGAGCGCCCCAGAATGTGGTTCTCATCTGTTCCTCCATGGCAGTTTGCCGTGTGATCGGAGTTGGAATGTTTGTGTTTTACAGGTATCACGTGATTGATTCGTTCTGCGTGAGTGGAGGTGGCAGTCACGTGATTCACATTCCTCTTCCTGCAACTGCTGTCTGCAGTTGGTACTGGAATGTGGTTGCTGTCTGCAGTCTTAACGGGGCTGCAAGTACTGTCTGCTGTCAGCTTAGGTTCGTTGGCACTGAACTGTGATAGAAACGTCTCAATCCTCCAGTATATCCGTTCCAGCACCTGAATGAATGATAGTAGCGATGAAAATGAAGAGAAGATACGATAAGGAAATTACCATATTCTTGCAAAGCCCAAAATAAAAAGAACAGATTAATCTATGTCAATTTGAATTTATATCCTTGCTCTTTTTTCAACTGCTTTCAAACCAACCTCGGTATCCTCGTCGAGTAGATCATGAGCCGTGCCTGAGAACGTCTCCATCTGAGTATAGCGTGACGTGTGTCTGGCGAAGTCACGGGACGCCTCACACTCACAGACCAGGTCATCTGATCCATGCAGGATCAACAGGGCTCTGTCTATCTGATCTGGGAATATACATAGTTTCCAGACCTAGTCATCTGATCCTGGTGCATCGACCGACCCCTTCTTAAATCTGGCGCTAAAACGAACTTTTCGCTAAGTCGTGACATCGATTAAAAGTGTGTTTTGTGTAAGATTTCACTGTGAATGAAATTTCACTGAATGGAATAGAATAATGGCCCCAATAAATCCAATTGAGCCTCCTATCCCACCTCTCCTATCGTGAGCTATGAAGGTTTCGTTCCTGCATGCCACTGCGACCGCTGCCCAAACTCCCTGAGACAAGACGTTCTGATCCTCGCTGTACTCCCTGGCTTTCTTAGTGACGTCAGACACCTGGAGCTGGTCTAGCGGGCTGTAGAACCAGTTCCACCCCAGATACTGTGGAATATAGAACCTGTCATGAGAGCAGATACTGGGGATATAGAACCTGTCATGTGGGCAGATACTGGGGAATATAGAACCTGTCATGAGCTGATACTGTGGAATATAGAACTTGTCATGTGAGCAGACACCCAATTTAATAATTCTACGTTCTAGGAGGAACGTTTTAGAGAGACTTTGAGAGAGCAGTTATGTTGTCAAGCTGTGCTTCAACGTAAGAAATAAAGATCGTGTTTTGCAATAATAACAAGAAATAAAGATGGTGTTTTGCAATAATTCAACACTCAAATTTTAAAGGAGTTTCTCACGGAACTCACATCCACAATAAGGTAGGCTAGCGCACGTTTGGCAGGTGTATCGTACTTCGATCCTATCTTAAGACAGGGTGCTAGGGCTATTCCACCCACTACATTCCTCTCAAGATCTGCTGGTAACTCCTCCAGACATCGAACCTGGGGATGAGGGTTGTTACGTCTTCCAGACGTAAAGTTGGGAATCAAACCTTTGACCCTGATTCTAATCCCTGACTCTGCTGCTGTCACAATTATAGATGATAGATCTGTCTGATATCATACGGATTTTGTGCTACAATCGACATCGCTTAGAGCACTATAATCAATGACCCTCTAACCCGTACTCACCGTAAGAAGACCCCCTAGTGATTTCCCTACAAGTACCACTGATATCTCCTCTCCCACCTCCTCCTTAATGCTGTATATCTGAGCTATGACGTCATCAATCAGGGTTGAGAAGGTGTCGAAGTAGAAGGTGGGTTCGTTAGGGGTGTCTGGTCCGCTCCAGTGGTCTCTGATGGTGTGCTTCCGTACACTCCAACCCAGACTTTCCAAAAACTGATATGGGTGGAAAGAGTTAGCAGGCCCAGACTTTCTAGAAGCTAATGGGTGGGAAGGGTTAACGAGGGTTCTAATTCAGTCATGGAACTCCCCTGATATTTGAGCTTGTGAAATTCAACTATATAAAAGTGTTTTCTCCACTTCCGATTGACTGAATAATCTTCAGTTATTGCAACACTGTACCTGAGTTAGGTGGTTGTATTGAGGTCTGAAGATGTGTTCCCCGTAGCCGTGTATCAGAATCACAAACCTTCTCATTTAGCTCCTGTTTATTGAACTAAGTTATTCATGTTTATATCCCTTAACAAAGTTATTACATTCGAGTTCAGTGACAGCTTGTATCTGTATGTGACTGCTTAATTCATATGAAAACTATTATTGTCGTCTAGTCTAATAAACTCTTGATAGTTTCTTGGGGTACCTGGTTAAATGATACTACACACAGCGAAATTATAGACCGTTAAATTTCGTCTTGACCGTTATATTTCGTCAATTGTCACATCATACGTCAAATTTCACACCAATTGTCACGCCATACCCATAAATCACGCTTCCACAACAATTTTCACGCTATTAATCACGCTTTCACAACAATTTTCACGCTATAAATCACGCCTTCACACCAATTGTCACGCCATAAATCACACTGCCTCACCAATTGTCACGCCATTGATCACATTGCCTCAGCATTTACCACACCATGTTAAATATCTAACTACCACGCCTCCAGGTGGTAACAGTGAGTGTGGTAGAGAAGGAGAAGAGTAAAGGCAGCAAGACACCCAGTACCTCGCCCACTGAGGAAGACAACAAGGTCACCCCAACAGAAGGAGGGGAGGAGGAGGATGTGAGAGAGATTACTGAGATGGTCAGCAATGCCAACATTCAGTGGGTATAGTTTCACCTTCTCATTATATGAACTACTCATGAAGGTTGTACATGAAATCTTAGTGTACACTGTACATTTATATCCTTCATATTTTGTCAGTGAAATAGGGTGCCATATTATGTAGGTTGGCATGGGGTTGAGTATCGGGCTACATCACTAACTTATTGTGTAATTGCCCCATTAACAACACACTCCCTAACTAAGTCCTGTCAGGGATAACTAAACTCCCCCTGTCAGGGCGCTATAACCCCCCTGTCAGAGATAACACATGCGCTAACACCCCTCTGTCAGGGATAACGGGGAAGGTGGCGAGGATGAAACCCCTCTAACAGTAGACGAAGTGGAGGTAGAACTGACAGAGGAGGTGGTGGAGGATGAGCCTGCAGCCGAGGGTGATAACAAGGAGGAGATCAGCAAGGAAACGGACGAGGGAAAGGATAGCACAGACAATGGAACACCTAAACTCAGTAAGTGAGGGGTGCGTTACGAGAGTATTACATTATTCCAACGGTGAACATTACATTATGCAAAAAACCACAGTTGTTCAGAAATGGTGCAATTTGATCACTATGTCCCGAATGAGATCATTATGCGTAATGGCTGGTTCATGATTTATTTGGCAATCTAATCATAATTCAATTAAAATGGCGGATGGCCATTATCGTTTTTATCGATTGAGTATAGAGTTAGATTGATTTTCACATAATCCCAAAAATTTCTACTAAATTTATGTGGTACAAAATTAATAATAATGGTCAACATATGATTTTGCTCTTGGCAAAACAAAAGACAAAGGGAAGGTAGCTACAATGAATCACCCGGACCATCCTCATCTCATCAATGGAGCATCATTTCTTGTGAACAAGCATACTGCCCGGTAATCTGATATAGTCAGGATGGAATGTGTATTGGGATGAAGATGGAGTGACGCCGCTAGTACTGGATCATGTATTGACTATATTGCGTATAGTAGTGTGTGTATATCATTTACCTGCGTATGAACAAGGTGGCGTCAGTTTGGCAACAACTATGAACTAGGAACTAGAATTAGGTAGAAATGGCTATTTAGTGTACAGGAGCTGCCGTGTTTGTTCCTAATGGATTTGGGAGGGGTTGTGTGGGACATAATGTGTGATTTGATCTACAAACCACATTACTGCCTACAGAAACGCTACAGAAGTGTGCAGATTGCAGTACGTAGGGGTTAATCCATTTGACAGTCTCTGAATATTTCGCAAAAAATTCAATTATTTAATTTAATCTTTCCCAATGTGTTATTCGTAATGCGAGGCAAATTTCCTTGATGTAGACACAATCCATAATTAATGCGTCCTAAGATCCCGATGAAGTGATCAATTTCTAGGAATTCGACTATGACTTTATTTCAACAAACAACACAAAGTTACATCGAGATAGTTTGAAGATAAAGTGATGGAGGGAGTCAAACTCTATGTACACAGTTGTTGGACACCGATTTGTCACTCTCATACCGATTTGTCACTCGACTTCCACTGAGCTGCCACTGAATTTCGAGTGACAAATCGGTATGAGAATGACAAACCGGTCATGAGAGATTTAGAATTTCATGATTTTTGTCACTCGAACAGATTCCTTGAAAATCAAATTAGTCGCCCGTCGAAAACATGATGAAGCAACAAGAAGAAACACATGATATATCAATTACACTTCGAGGACCAAACTGGTGCGTTTGAAAAATCGGTGTCGAACAATGTGAGAGTGTGGTATGTCCCGGTTTTGCTTCACCACTACTAAGTTGTCGCTTCAAATAGTTGAGATACCAATATAACCATTATTGCAAGTTCAACTAATACGCCCAATTTACAGAAAATAGTGCACCTTACGCAAGCTGTTGCTCCAATACAATGATTAATATTGTTTGCACCTCTCTACAGCAGCTCTTTTGCTGATGACGTCACAGATTTATCAAGTTTTTTGCATCCTGCACGTTGATAGGCGTGTTCCTGTCATCAGTACACCATTCTAAACCATGATTGCACCATCAAATCATGCTCTTGCACCCAATACTACTATTAATGTCATTTTGTAAGCATCGAACGCAACCTGCAGCTACAAGCTCCTCCGTACTCCTTCAGTTCTACTTTAATTTACGAACCAGGGCGTGTATGAAAATAAACGTTCGGGAAATGCGATGATCTTTTAATTATGGTCACGATTTCTCGAAAAACCACTTCTCGAATTTCTTTCTAGTAAATATTGAATCCATTAAAAGGGAGCAGATGTTTAACGAAAAAGATGATTTACTCAGATGAATTAAGTATGCAGTATATGAATAAATTTGTAGTTAATAATTCTCTCAAAATAAATTATTTTAAAACACAGAGACATGAGTTGATCGAATCACTGCAATTTGTACTGTGTTTCCTAGATTTAAAAGATAACAATAATTATCGGGAATGTTGCTAACTGACAAGAAAATCTCGTTATTCGTTTCATATGTTTTTTACTATTTAAGGGGTGTAGTAGGTACAAACGGGTATATTTTAATGCTGTTCTATATTCATCGCCAAACGTGTGCGATTCCACGGTTATATCGGTAGCTAAATGCTCAACGTAAGTTTTGGTATTTCCTGTTTTGCTACTCAAGTTCTTAATTTCTTACTTCAGGGAGTTGGTCTTTCAATAATCATTTACATTCTACAAACCACAGAACAGAAGTGTAGCCATTCAATCAATTCTCGAGAAACTTTTTTTTCTATACTTCAATTTTTTATCTAAAAGTTTACGGGACAAAATCTCAACCATGTTTCATTTAATCAAGTTTTTGCCAAAGGACAGTCATGATCAAAACATATTATTGAGGAAATTGTGCGGGCTTTCTCCAAATATTGTTTGACTGAAAAAATAAATATTCTTTGACTGTCGAATGGGGGGGGGGGGGCATATTGGGGTGAGAAACGTACTAAAGGGGGCTTCATTGCTCCCTTACAAGATATTGGAAAACAATGTGACAAATATGCGGATTTTATTGATCACAGCGCATTCCCATATTCATCAATGTGAACATTGAACGAACTACATGACACACGATAAGCACAATGATACTGCGTGGAAGAAGAGGAGGAGTTTTCTCTGTAGAAGTGCGTACAGTCAAGCATGACGTCACTTTTTAATCGACCAATAGAAAGGCAATACATTTTCTGGGAATTTTTTCCGAAGATCAATCACACTATGTTGTGATGGTAATATATTTAAAATACAGAGACATGAGTTGATCAAATCACTGCAACTTTGTACTGTGTTTTGTAGATTAAAATATATCACGTTAAGACATGAACATTATTATGACGATCCGAGATTTTATTGTGGCCGGGAATCGGATTTTTTATCGTCCTAGATCCTTGGCAGAGGCGTGTAATCAGATAAGGTACGGAAAACTGTTTTGGTCATGTTCTGAGACTTAATCGACACAAGCAAATTTCGAAGAAACACACCAAACAAATGCCAGAGAAAGTGAAAATTTGAGAGTGGGGCAAGATTGTATAATGTTTATCAAAAGCTAATTATTTAAAATGTTGCGTGGCTGATCCATAAGGCGCCGTCGTTGCATGATGACGGTAACAGTGTATGATTAGTAACTCAGGCATTGTTCTCACTATATATTTAGAAAAGTCTGCCTTCTTACGTGATGTATACTAGTACAACGAAATAATAGACATGGGAGCAGGAAAGTATTTGAAAAGGAGTTGATTGTAGTGCATTCTTTTTGTGCATTCTCTTTGTATTCGTCACATTGCCAAAAAAGGAGGTGTCCCCCTGTTCTGATGATTAATGACCCCTCTTCATTATCGCTTGTCCTAATCCTACCTCGTTCATTCCTGACTCTCTCACCGCCATTAAACCCCCTCTTTCCCATCTCAGTTCGATCATGAACTGTTTCAAGCACACTAACCTATTCAGCAAAATACAACTGAGATAAGAATAAGCTAGACTCAAACGGAATACTCGGCACAACTGGTTAAGGATGCTTTGAGACTGAATCCCCTTTTTTCAGTTCGAGTTCCTGCCATCACTACCAAAGTGCTGGGCAGTGCGGGGGCTGCACATGCCAGCGGAACCCTGAACACCCACCTCTACCCGCTCATGTGCAGTGGCACTTTCTCTCTGGGTCCGCTCTTCGAGGATTCAAAGGATAAGGACACCGTCTCATCTGCTCTTCTGTACAGGTAATGTCTGTTTTGGAAGTGTTCATTAGGTTATTGTGATAATTTTACTGGTTTCAAATATACATGAAATTCGAACACAAGGAAATCAATTGTTGTGGAGTATAATACAGTTTCTGAGTCCTCCATTTTACTGATGTCCAAGCTCCTGCCCCTCTTAGATCTTTCTAAACAGGGTCCTAGATGTTTGGTAAAGCAATTACAGTCCGTTTGAAGGTGCATTGCATAAGGTGGTGTATCTATAGAAGTCTGTGACAATCTTCTTTCAGTTTTTATGGTACCAATCTATGTGACAGAGACACCGACTATTAAACCCATCCCGTATGATTTAATGATTTTTTTCTTCAGGACGGCTCGTCAGCGAATCTACGGCTTAGTATTCGGCATTGGTCGTGGTTGGGTTAAATCTGACGCTAAGCGGCAGCGGAGCACTAAGATAGACACCCAGCGGCAAGTAACAGTGCGGGAGTACATTGTGAACGGGAGTAAGAAGAACATAGTGGACGGAGAAGAGGTGGCTGCGTTACCTGTACACGCCCCTAACGCTAAACAACCTGCCAGGAAACCCACCCCGCACATTGACAGGCTCTGGATTGGTGAGTGGAATAGGGCTGCAACCCCTTTTTGTGTTATAATGATGGTTGTCTCGCTGACACTTCGCCAAGTCCTAATTTACCCTGAAACAGCATCATTTTGTTACTGTCCACTGCCCCGTCACCACTTTACGCCCCTAACTCAGCTCATTAAATGAACACTAACCTGAGCTGTGGTCCGCAGGAATGAGCGCTAAGATCCAGGAACTGCGACGCTCCACCCTCCTTGCTATCATGAACTGCAACATCCCCTCCTTCTTCAGTCCCAACGTCATCGCTAACGAGTACCTCTTGGTGTGTATAGACTTCATTATTGTATGCTCTGAAATCATTCTAGTTACAATATAAGGATGTTACGTAACCATACTTTTACGATATCCTTTAAAGCTTTAAGTAGTTTTTTGAGCAACAAATCGTTTCCGATCGTGTACATTACGCAACATCGTGTACATTGTAATGTGTGGTTACATTGTAATGTGCTGGTTACATCACGACCCCTGAACATTACAATACAAGGTGGTTACATCACTCACCTTGATAACCCACAGGTGTGTATAGTGCTACGGTACATCCTGACGACTGGTAACAAGGTGCTGCGTGAGTACGAGGTGGATGCTTTCCTTGCTACTGCCCTCTCCCCTCAGCTACACTTCGGACCCAGCCACCTCTACAAAGTAACTCCTGGTGGGTATAACAGATGTGTTAAATATTCTGGGGTTATTTGAAGCAGACAGGGGTAATTTCATCAACCTGAAAAGTTGACAAAACACCAATTAGAAGATACAACAGCATACCCTCCCTGTAATACACATCATTCTCACGGAATCACAGATTCTTCTCACTTCAAACTTTTCCTTATATTCAGTTCCACCTCCTTGATCCACCGCTTCGAACCTCACAGTCTTATGTTCCTCACCCCTCCCCTCCTCCCCCCCCACCTTATAACAGGCCCCTCCAATGTCTTCTTTTGTCTCAGCCCCCATTCCTTATGTCAGGTCGTCTGGCCGTCTTCTCTCTGTCTCCTATTGTCTCATCCCCTCCCTCTATTACAGGCCTCCTCAATGTATGTCTGTCTTAACTGTCTCACCCCTTTTATTCTAGGTCGTCTAACGTCTCGAGGGTGCTCTATCGCGCACATCTTTGTGCGGGGAGTAGAGACCCTGCTCCTTGCTAACGACGCCTGCAACTACCCCATCAACCGAAGATTCTGCTTCATCGGCAACTTCTTCGACGGGAAGCTCTTCCAGCTGAAGCTGGGACAGTGCAGGGTCGGGCTGTCTCTCCTCGACATTTGCGATGGTTAGAATATTTTCCTGATTGTTTTGTATATGATCATTAATCATTAACATGGAACTCGTTGTATTTTAATCTAAAAAAGATGAGTATATTTTGCACTAAAGTAATTCCAGGGATACCGGCCGTTTAGGCGATGTCCTTAGGACACATTTAAATCTCAATCTCAAACCCTTTCCCTGATATGATTCACTTTGAATTTCCCACAGCTTATTTAGATTATCTAATCTTCAGTGCACGACCTTGTTTGAAGAGTCTGTTGAGAAAATTTCGCTGCATAAAGCGTTGATTCTCCTGCATAATATGAATTTTAGTCATAATCCAGTACGTGGCAAATTGGATTTTCTGATCCGGTGTAACATATGAAGTTGATTAGAACATGAAATTGTACACTTGGAGGATTTCTATCGTGGACTTCTCCACACTGGACCAGTAATGCTGTTAATTAATCCCACAATTCCTTAGTCCAGGTCCTCTCTCTCTCTCCCAATAACCCTGTCTCGTAATGTACATTTATTGATTTCCCGTGTACAAGCCGTTCACACAGCCTGTTGAAAACATGTGAACATTCCTTGCTCCCACTGCAGTTAATTACATACCGCATTTCTCTGTGGAGAAAGAGAAGAGTGTGAATATGAGTGTAGTATTATGCAGCCAGATGAGAGGGAGTCTGAGTATCCCATTGCAAATTACCGAATTCTGGCTGCTCCGTGTGGATGAAAAGCACGTTTTCCTTCGGCCGAGCTGTATCATGTAACAAATTCTCCAGAGTTTCCCTCTGGATTTTTTATTGTAATATGAACCGAAATTGAAACTCCCCCATTCGCTTAATAATGTGTAAACCTATCCCACTCGACCAATTGCATTTCAAACCTCTCCCACTCTTCGAATGAGTTCAGATTGATCCATTTGAAACCTCCAATTATCAACCCTCTCTCCCAGGTGACCTTGGAGCCGTTGACTACTTCCGACACCTCCGTTCCATAGTAACGGAGGAGCTACCCCGATCTGTCTTCGCTCCCCCGCCCATGGGGCCCATGCCCCCGCCCCGAGGGGCGCCAGGGCGGGGAGGGTACATGGGGGGACCGCCCCCCAGACACCACCACCACCACCAGCCTCCCCCTGACAACATGAGGATGAAGTTCAACGACCACAGACCTCACTACAACAACTCAAATGGTAATTATATTTGTATTTTGTTATGGCATGATTTTAAGATATAATTTCAATCTATCTGTATCTGGTATACTGTATTCCAATGTTCATTAAATGCCCAATCTGCATTGCACAACTGAGCAGGATCGAGATGGTGATCAGTGATCACGTGACATTACCTATGTGATCACGAGCAACATTGTGACAGTGATCGGACATTCTGACAGTATTCTGTAGACATTTTAATGCCATGTTCACAGACCATTGTCATTTGACTGTCACAAAGCAACTCACAAGTTATATATTGAATGAACGTCAGCAACCCAGAAATATTCAAATTCGCATCCGACTCTTGGACTTAAGCTGATTATCATGCTCGACCCGCGACCTTGAACCAAATAGATCTGATAACCAAATAAATCTAATAAATCTAATAAGTTAATAAGTTCCTCTCTTAATTAATTCCTTCCCTTCTCAGGTGGAGGTAACAGGGGAGGCATGTACCGGCCTTACGGTCCTAACAACAACTCTCGGCCCCAGTACAGACAACCTTCGTACAATGGTCCGCCCCCCTTCACCCAACCCCCTCCTCCCCCTCCCCCTGCTCCTGTTCAACCTTACAACCATCCCCCTCCTGGTGGACCAGGTGAGTGAACCCCCTCCTTCTCCTGTGCAACCTTGCAATCACCCCCCTCCTTCACCCAACCTCCCCCTGCTCCTGTTCAACCTTACAACCAGCAGGCATGGATCCACGGGGGCGTGCTGGGGGCGTGCGCACGCCCCCAAACGAAAATTTGGGGGCGTGCTCTGGGCGTGCAATTCAAAGATTTCAAACTAAAGCATCATTAGAATTTAAAATACAGTCCGAAAAAGGACTAAAGAATTTATGAAAATTATTAGTTTTTTAAACATATGAGACGTTATAAATTCCGATCCATGTATAGTCTTATTATTTGTCACGTCAAGTATCTAGAATAGCATTCGTCAGAAATCGATGGCCTTCCATTCAGTGTGGGCCTGAAGGATGCTTCAATGATGGATACCACTGAGAAAATCAGATGCTGCAGTAATTGTCTCCACGGACAAGCTTTACATGATCTGAATTATTGGTTTGGAGACATAAAAGTATCAATTGAATGGGAATACGCTATTGAGGTCACTTCTTCACTTGTTTCTTCCAAAACTGTTTCTTCCCAAACTCTGGCTTTCTGGGGCTGCCGCCCTCAGAGTCTGAGGGCTCAGACCCCTGCTGTTCATTTGTTTTACAATATTAAATTTATTGAAATTGAGTGCGACATTATCGATCGTGCTGTTGAAATGAAAACATTGCAAAACCCTATTGAGCTATTGAGGTGACAACAGACATGTCTCTTTTCCAGACATATGGCTTCTGGAGGCTGCCACCCCAGACCCCTGCTGTTCTTTATTCCTGGTGATTGGTAATATATTTAGTGAAATAATGTACGACAAAATCGACGGAGCTGTTGAAAATTGACATGAAAACAATGCAAAAACTCTATTGAGGTGACATTTCTTTAAATTCAAGACCTCTGGCTTCTGGGAACTGCCGCCCCCAGACCCCCGCTGTTTTTTCTTTCTTTTGATTGTGAAAATTTAGCGAAATTGAGTACGACTACAACGATGAAGCTGTTGAGATGAAAACAATGCAAAAACACTATTAAGATGAAATTTCTTTCAATTCCAGACCTCTGGCTTCTGGGGGCTGCCGCCCCCAGACCCCTGCTGTTCTTTCTTTCTTTTGATTGTGAATATAATTATAAGTGAAATTGAGTGCGACTACAACGATGAAGCTGTTGAGATGAAAACAATGCAAAAACTTTATTGATTTGACATTTCTTTAAAATCCAGACCTCTGGCTTCTGGGGGCTGCCGCCCCCAGACCCCTGCTGTTCTTTCCTTCTTTTGATTGTGAATATATTTAGTAAAATTGAGTACGACTACAACGATGAAGCTGTTGAGATGAAAACAATGCAAAAATCCTATTGAGAACATTTCTTTACATTCCACACCTCTGGCTTCTGGGGGCTGCCGCCCCCAGACCCCTGCTGACCTGCTGTTCTTTCTTTCTTTTGATTGTGAATACAATAAGTGAAATTGAGTTCGACTACAACGATGAAGCTGTTGAGATGAAAACAATGCAAAAACCCTATTGAGATGACATTTCTTTACATTCCAGACCTCTGGCTTCTGGGGGTTGCCGCCCCCAGGCCCCTGCTGTTCTTTCTTTCTTTTGATTGTGAATATGATAAGTGAAATTGAGTTCGACTACAACGATGATGCTGTTGAGATGAAAACAATGCAAAACCCTATTGAGATGACATTTCTTTACATTCCAGACCTCTGGCTTCAGGGGCTGCCGCCCGAAGCCTCTGCTAGTGCTAATACCTTGAAAACGCGAATGAGGCGCCGCGAAGCGGCGCCGAATGAGCTCAAATTTGCACGCCCCCAAAAATTCTGGGCTGGATCCATGCCTGACAACCAGCCTCCTCCCCCCCCCCCTGCTCCTGTTCAACCTTACAACCATCCCCCTCCTGGTGGACCAGGTGAGTGAACCCTCCCCTCCTTTGCAATCACCCCCTCCTTCACCCAACCCCCTCCTCCCCCTCCCCCTGCTCCTGTGCAACTCTACAACCACCCCCTCCTGGTGGAACCGGTGAGTAAACCCCCTCCTCCTCCTGTGCAACCTTACAATCACCCCCCCTCCTCCCAACCCCTCCCCCCTGCTCCTGTTCAACCTTACAACCATCCCCCTCCTGGTGGACCCGGTGAGTGAACCCCCTTAAACCCCCTCCTCCTGTGCAACCTTACAACCAGCCTCCCCCCCCCCCCCTCGCTCCTGTGCAACCCTGCAACCACCCCCCTCCTGGTGGACCAGGTGAGTGAACCCCCCCCCCCCCCTTAAATAAAAACCTCCTCATATTCCATTTAAGGTCCATAAATAAAAAAAATTAATTGGAGTAATACTCGACTCCAAATC
This sequence comes from Beroe forskalii, assembly GCA_011033025.1. Lineage (NCBI taxonomy): Eukaryota > Metazoa > Ctenophora > Nuda > Beroida > Beroidae > Beroe > Beroe forskalii. The sequence continues at coordinate 20,622 of WFMF01000260.1, read as the reverse complement.
ATTTACTTCCTCCGCGTATCAGTTAAACGTTAAACCATTAAACTCATGAGTTGAACACTGTTCTGCCTGCAGGTGGGTACCACCATCAGCACCACCACCACCACCACGCTGCACCACCCCCGCCGCCTGGCAACTACAACCAGGGTGGTATCACACCACCCCGGAACCAGCACTTCCAACCCCCGCCCCACAAGGTCTTCAACAACCGGAGATACCCCTCGTCTTACGAGCAGTGAGTGATACACTATTTTAATCTACGAACTACAGTACAGAAGTGCTGTAGTCCGATCAGTCCATATCTCAGGGTTACAAACTGAGATATGTACAAACTATGTACGTGATTCTATAAATGAATGCTTCGGTTAAATAGATTGTAATAGATTGTAAACGAAATACCATGTCGCTTTTGACGTTATATTGTTGAGTATTATTTCGACGCTTAACTATTACCACCCGAATATATTGTACATCAGATCGTTGTCTATATCACGTACAATTCCAGGAATGACAGCTACCAGGACGGCGGATGTAACAACTTTACCCAAGGAGGAGGAGGAGGAGGAGGGGGAGGCAACTACCCTCACAGGAAAGAGGAGAACTACCACAACAACTCAAACAACATGAACGGTAATTCTAGCTTTTGTGGGAGCATTTTCAGAGATTTTAAAGGTTCATCGACAGTACAAGCACATCCTATGCCTTCAATACACCCCAATTATACATTCGAATGAACAAGTATAATATGTTGCCCAGATTTAACAATCAGGCATGTCAAACATACTCCTCCCCAGGCAACTACACGCCGTACAAGCAGTCGGAGGGCGGCGCCCCGGTTAACGGCGGGTTCTACCACCACGCCCCGCCCCACGGCCGAGATAACAACCCGCAGCCCGCCCCCCACCAACTGCCCCCGCAACAGCACTTCCTACACGACAACCAGCCCAGATACGCCTTCAACAAGGGCGCAGGGGGCCCCACTGGCATGGGGGTCCCTGGGGGATTCAAGGACAACGACCCATATGGAAAGCAGCATGCATATGGCTCTAATGATGAAGCGTTTTTAATTTTCCTTGCTCTTCGATATAGTTGATTTTTTTAGTGTAGTGATGAAACGAATATTTTTCAAAGATCAACAGCACTTTTTACCTTTCACAGGAAAAAGAAACATACCCGACCGCAGTGATACGAAACAATGGATCAACTTCCTAGGAAACTAGATTTTTTGTGTGGAATATACAGCACCGGAATTTAAATCGAAAGAATATTATTCAAATTTATCCATTTTACTTCCAAAAATCTGTTATACAAGTATTTTAGACTATTTTTTTTTCTTTAAAATGAACTGATTTAACAAAATCGTAGATACATATTTGTTTTTACAATAAAAAATCATGTATTTGTTTTTTCAATAAAATGCTATATCTCGCATAAGTACATCATATATTTGATTTAAAAATATGATTTAGATTTAGGATTTATGTAACATTTTCAAAGGACCAGTTTAGTTACCAAGTAACGTCTACTCGACACTGTCACAGCTCGCATCTTTGTGAGCACTGGCTTTTCACAGGATTAGCACGTGACTTTGAAATAATTATCCCGTGACTCTGGTCACGTGATGTTTGATGTCACGTGACAGTCCTGTGATAGCTGCATCTCCCTTTGAGTGGGCTGTACCGATTCCGGCTTCACTTGAAGGTTGAGAGAAGTGACAGATTTATTTCTGTGCAAGCTATGGTGATCGCAGCCATACTTCTTCGGCCAAATTCTAGTGCTCTTTTTTGATCCACAGATCAAAATGCAAAACTGTATATGATTCACAATTCATTCAGTGGAATGGAAGTTGACCTAAAAGCTAATTGTGGATTAACTCTGATTACTTGCAAGGTTATGAACGTTCCCAGCTCCAAATATCGGAGTCTACCAATTATCTACTTTTATGAAAGGATACACTTCAAGGGCGTTGTTGGTTCGATACAGAAAAATAATCACAAGGTAATTTATCTTGAACTTTACCGCCCTGAAGATGGCTTGGTCGCCATAGCGTCCCCTTTAACCGCCCCTTCAATCATCTGTCGGGTAGACCGCTATACCAATGTTAATTTAAATATCTGGTCAATTCCGAATTTTACTGTCTTGTTACCTATCATGCAAGGGTACGGAGCGGTGCTAATAATATGGTGATTAACGACGTTAATTGGTCATAATTTCGCTAACAACTTTGTGCTTTGCAAAAATTTGCGTTAGATCGCTATGAAAGCACGTAAATTGTTAGCATTTGAAATTGCGCGCCCCGCGCCGCGCGCACAGATAAATTGTTTGTCGATGAGATTCGAATTTGTGTGGCGACCTGCCCACTTTCGGCAACATGGGAATTTAAATTGAAAAAGCGATTTGTTTAACTGGTCCCTAATGACTTGAATCGTGTTTAAATGATAATATTAAGTTTTTCCAAAGATTTATATTTAAAACACATCAGTCGATCAATGGAGAGTTGATCGATCGACTCATTCCATTCGATCGACTGACAATGTTGTTGCTTTAAAATTGCTTCGATGCCGTGACCGGTTATCACCACTTCATAAATTAGTCCATGCAAGAAATCGTGGTTGGCCTAGTCTGCATGACAGAAATAAATCGCCATGTTGGAGTTCTGCTCAAAGTGTCACTCCATTGGGAAAACCATCAAATTTTTAAAATTGCTCCTGGGAAGGGAAGTTAAATTTTGCGTTGAGGCATTTGATCGCTGCATTACTCATTCACGGGCTACCCTATCGCATTGCCGGATTTTAGTTTTTTCAAATAAGATCGCAAAAAGATCGCGAGATTTAGATTTAGGATTTATGCGCACTGCATCCATCCTGAAACGTCAAAGCAAGACATAATGGCGCAAAACAGTTTAGTTGACTCAGAGTTTAGAACGATCTGCCGACGCGCCGCACGGTGTCATTCATTTCTTTGTGCGTTTTTATAATTTGTCTTAAAGTGCGACGTTGCGTGCGTTTGTTATTTCAAAAAAATATAAAGTTGATGAATAATGAATACTGACACGATTCCTACTTCCTGTCTTTTAATGACTTTTTAGAACTGTTGAATAATTATCCCGTGGTGTCGTGAGCCGTAGTCGAGACAGCCGGAGAATGTTTGAAAATGTCACGTGACAGTCTCTGTGATAGCTGCATCTCCCTTTGAGTGGCTGTACTGATTCCGGCTTCATTTGAAGGTTGAGAGAGAAGCGGACAGATTTATTTCGTGCAAGCTATGGTGATCGCAGCCATACTTTTCTAAGCCAAATTTAAAGGCGTGCTCTTTTTGATCCATTGCATCAAAATGCAAACTGTATATGATTCACAATTCATTCAGTGGAAATGGAAGTTGACTCAAAAGCTAATTCGTGGACACTCTGATTACTTGCAAGGTTATGAACGTTCCCAGCCCAAATATCGGAGTCTACCAAGTGATGTCTGTCAGAGAACTTTATGAAATGAAAATAGAAACACTTGAAGAAGAGTGGTGTCTGATAAAGAAAAATAATCAGCTGAGGAAGAAGTCAGCCGAGGAAGAAAGGCGACCGCCGAGGAAGAAAGTTGCGCCGAGGAAGGCGATGTCTTAATGCCTGTAGAGAAGAGTGTGCTGCTAAAGGATTGAAAAATAGAAGGTGGTGACAGCCGCTTCAATCAGTCACAGAAAAAGTGGTGTCAGTCGGAGAACAAGTGGTGTCATTCAGCCGAGGAAAGGGATCCCTGAGGAAGATGGTTGTCAGCCGAGGAAGAATGATAAGATGGTGTTTCGAAGATTTTCAGTAATTATGTAGGAGGAATGAGGGGAAGTATGAGGAATGAGGGAAGTAGTGAGGCGAGGGAAGTCTTAAGAATCTGGGGAAGTAGTCCGAGGAATTTGGAATGTCTTGGTATGTGTGGAATGAGGGAGGAAGTGGGGACGGAGCGGTAGTGAGGAATGAATAATAGTGACTAGTGAGGAAACGACGGAGGAGGAGGAAATGTAGTGAGGAATGAGGGAAGTTGTGAGGAGTTTCGCTGAGGAATGAGGGGAGGTTGAGGAATTTGCGAAAATTTGCGGAGGAGGAGGGAAGTAGTGAAAGGTAGTGAGAGGAGGGATGTAGTGAGGAATGAGGGAGGTAGGAGGAAGCATTTCTAAATAGTGAGGAATGCTGGGGAAAAAGTGAGGGATGTAGTGAGGAAATAAATTGTTTGTTGAGGCGGAGGGGAAGTACTGAGGCGTGAGGGAGGTAGTGAGGAATAAGGGAGGTAGTGTGGAATTGGGGGAGAATGAGTTTTTAGGCGAATGAGGGAGGTAGTGGGGAGTGAGGGGATGGAAAGGGGGGGAAGGACTGAGGCGTGAGGAGGTAGTGAGGAATGAGGGGAGGTAGTGAGGTGTGAGGGGATGTGGTTTCTGAAAGTTTGTCCATGAATTTGAGGGGGAAGTAGGAGGCGTGAGGGGAAGTAGTGAGTCGTGAGGGGAAATAGTGAGGAGTGAGGGGGACCGGGAAGCACGTGAGGAGTGAGTGGAAGTAGTGAGGAGAGAGGGGAAGAAGTGAGGAGGTAGGGGTGAGAAGGTGGGGTGTGAGGCTGGAGATTTGAGCATTGAGTAGTAAACGTACAGAAACAAATTATAGACACTATTAACAATTATTCAAAACGGCTAGCAAATTTGTGTCATGAAAGTCGATCCTTTACATTAAGGCCTTGTTTTTTGGACAGAAAATAACATTTTCGAACTAAAAGCCATGCGAAATTGCTTCAATGTGTCTATAAATCGATTTTAAGACGACTAAAATCAAATTTAGGTGTTTTCAATATTCACCATTCTCCGTCTTTTCTGGCAGATAAAAATAACCAAGACACTCAAAAACCACCTTAGTCGACTTCTAGTTACCATAGGACTTTAAATACAACAATTTAAGATACTTTTGCCAAAAATAATTTTCTCGAAATTTTCATGGATTTTCAGGAATTTAATCTTGCTAATCGCAATAGATCTTTTACCGATCTCGCTGCGATCTTTTTCCGATCTTTCCACTGCAGACTTTCACCGATCTTTCCGCGCACTATTTCCGTACTCTTTCAGATCTTTTTCCGATCTTTTACCTATCAAAACATGGACAAACTAAAATCTGCGTACGCGCCCAAATAAGACAGGGTGTGGCCTGGCTGTCATTAAATTCGCTGATGCGCGCAATTAGTTCTCGCGTGTAACCATGAAAACGTTTCTGCGCCATCCAATTATCACGACTCCCGGAAAAGTCTTACGTTGCCAGTACCAAAAAAGTCATCATTCATATACGTCATTCGTACCAAGGATGAAAAGGAGGGTTATCATCAGGACACGATTAAATTCAATGATTCCGTGAGAGCGTACTGTTGGCAAACTTGACGTAAGTTCATAATTAGGTTTCCAAACTCAATGAAAGAAAAATCATGAATTTCGCATAAGTTTATAAGCATTCCAGGAAGAATACAAGGATTCATATGAACTCATACAAATAGCTCATGAAAATGCTACGAATATCACATGCAAAATTTCTCAATTCAAGGGCCAAAGTGAAATAACACAACCAATATTTTATCAATGAGACATCCTGAAGATAAATCTTAAAGTAAAATCTTATCTGAATTCAAATAAAATGTCATTTTCCTCAAAATGATACAGTAGATGTATAGATGCTAAGTACATGATTTAAGGACCGTGCTTTCAAATTTTACTTATACTGATATGTGAATGAATTTATGTATAACTTATACATCAAACCATAAACAATGTTCAAAAACTGGTAATTATTAATTATTAATTACTCACTTATTAACTGAAATTCTGAAAATAAATCTAAATATTTCAAATAAATTTCTGTACTAACTAACTCATTTATCAACACATAAAACAATCAAGATGCTACTTCATCATTAACAATTTATCTGTAAAAGTGTAAAGTTTCAGCAATTCACATTTAAATACATGTCTCGTGTTCTTTTGTTATGAGATTATAAGTTGGACAATGTACAACACAGAAGGGCTAACAGATCACACTCACCGAATTCGAATGACGTCATTGCAAGGGTATTTCACCTCACAAGACACTTTGTTTTCTAAAGGTGCTAATATTTTATCTACACACCACAGTTATACAGAAGGGCTGCAATATTATGATCAACCATTTCAGTAGTGTTTTTGTAGTAGTAATGCTCTAGCTCTAGCTATCTAGATCTAATAGAAGTGGTAGCAAATTACTACGCAATATAAACAACAGATAGATAAGTCAAATTGCATTGTCATTCTTCAAAGCTGCGAAAGATTGATTAGATTCTTGATGCCCTTTTAAAACATAATACTACAGCACAGTGTACCTATCTCTTATAACTCTTCACAATATCAATAGCCTGTGATCGGTGTAGATGAGAGCTTGAGGTGCACATTATCACTCCCTTATTACACCATCTAGGGAGTAGGGCCTGCACAAAACAATCAGTGTGGATGATATATTATGATCATTCGTAATATCAATATACTTGAATTATACATGATATTATGAACAGTACATAAGTTTCATGAGGTTACACAGGATAAATAGGCTCCCGTATAGCATACAGTTTATATTTCAAGATGAACAACAACAACAACTGACAGCTGTGATCATCGTAGCCAATGACAGAGATTGGATGATATCTTACGCTATCAGGTTATCAGGTTATCCAATGTACAGTGTACACCCATACTAATGTATAGTTGAGAGGAGTTTACAGTATTAATTAAGTTATAGGTTGATGGGAGGAACCTGCTAATTTGCACAACAGCTGCTGCTGCTGTGTCAAACACTGAGCTGTGAAACACTGGCTCTAATATCATAAATATGTGAACTATGGAAGTATGACGTCACTCAGGCAACTATTGTGCAATACGTGGACTTCACGTTTCTTACCAGTGACTGTCCTTGGCTTAAAGAATTGTATGAGATGTTAAATGCTCCATTTAAACTTTTAAAGTCCGCGAAGGAGCTCCTGAACGCCCTTCATAGATTGTAGATTGCCAATTGTAGATTGAAGATTGCATAATATTTAAGTAGATAATATATTTGTTGAGTACAACTGTCCCAAACAACATGTATATTGGCTGAATACAATCAATTAAATGTGTTTGTGACCAGCACAATCTCACACAGTATATTACAAACAATGACCTGTTACATCCCGTCTATTATAAATCATCAAAATGAGTCGCTGTATTTGATAATAATATCATAGCTAGCTGAGAGTATACGTTGCTTTGGAATGGACAGATATAATAGTGGAGAAAGTGAGTTGCATTTGTAATTAATAAGTTAATAATAGTCTGATAATTCTGCTCGATCTGACAACATCATGTCATTAAATACGCAGGAGAGCAAGCTAATAATCTGACAATTTACATACATTGTTGACTCGCTAGATAAATAACACGTCACACACAAACATTATTCAATATCATTCAAAGCATATAAACTATTAAAACTCATTCTCGCTATCTGAAGCATTGTCAATGAGTCCCTGGAATTCTGACTTGTGCGCTGCCTTGATATTCGCGTTCCTAGTCCTGGTAACCCTCCAGAGGACAGCTAACCCCACCATCACTAACACCAGCACTATGAACACAGTGAAGGAGACTACCCTCTTCACCACTAGATCTCTGGTATCTGCCAGTGCAGCTGCTGCTTCACGCTCCACTCCCACCAGTAGCTGGATGTTAATAGACTCCGGCAACTCCAACCAATCAACCTTCTCCACGGTCACGTGATGTACATGTGACTGGTAGCCAGGGGCTACCACCGTGAACTCGTACTCTCCCGGGGCAGCTATCCGCCAGAAGAAGCCGTCTTCCCGCACGGTGATGTTGATCCCGATCTGCGGGGCTATGATGAGAGTACCCTCTATGGGGGAGCCCGCGGAGTCAGTGACCTGCCCCAGAATCCCTGCCTGCTGTTCTTGATGAAGTCTATGAGAGAGGGGTAGTGGTCCCTGTAGTCCTGGAGTAGGAGGGGAGGGAGGGGGTACTTGTCACAACCCATCTCTATGGTGATCTCCAGGGTACCAGCTTGCAGGTAGTTCCAGTCCTGCATGCCCCCGTTCAGGGAGTACCATGCTGCTCCGTTACTGATACCTCCTTCAAACCTGGGGAAGTGCATGCGTTATTTATCATCCACATTATCACATGATTTTAGAATGCTTTTCATCTCTTCATCTCGTTTAAACAGATATTTGGAATATTATGGTTGCCTCGAATAGTTCTTAACATTAATGATAGGTGGAACGGGGAGCCACTAAAATCTGTCACTAAAATGAATAATTTATACCATAAGTTCGAGCAAACGAAATTACTCGATTATCATGATTTATGTCACAAGGCAGGTATGCAATTAATGGCAGCATTATAATTAAGCACACCCAACCCATGTTATAATTATGCCACTATCTAAGGAGAGTAAAAGCACGCTGTAAACAAAATAATAATTATCACATATAAATACCTGTCCCCATCGTCACAGTTGTTCTCCCCTTTGTACATGGAGGGATGTGTCTTGGCGTAGGAAGAGGCCAGGAAAACAAACGTCTCATCGTCCAAACTCCCGGAGTACTTATTCACGCCCGTGTCGGAGTTATCAAAGGGGTAGCAAGCCACCAGGGACCCCCCGTGCAGGGATATGCTGGAAGTGAAGGACTTGTCCGTGGTCCACTTCATCACGGCGAAGGTCTCGGGTTGCAGCTTAGCAGACCGGGGGGCTACTCTGTCCGGGAAGTTCCTGTTGAGGTCGATATTATCGGCATTAGCCCTGCCCAGGATCCACTCTCCATGCTCTGCTACAGCAAACCCGTCAGGGTTCATCTGGGGTAGGAAGTGGATGTCCAGGTTATCCAGAAGTTTCTTGACGAGGTCGTCGTGTTGGTGTGCAGCACACAGGTACTGGATCAGGTTGATGAGACTCTCCCTTCCCACCACCTCATTACCATGAATACCACCCACTAGTTTTATACGTTGCTTGTGTCCGTTAACTGCCCCCTTGCTCCCCTCTCCAGTGGACATTCTCAGGACTTGTAGGCTTGTTTTGTTGATGCTCTCCCCAATGCTGTAGTTAGACGAAATGTCCGGACATTTCTTGATAACTCTAGCAAATACCTCCATCATCTCCTCTTGAGTGTGGTAACTGAGGGATGTGGGCAGGGGAAAGAGGACCACTTTGACGCTCTTGTCAGACTGTTTGAGGAACCTGGTAGCCCGGTAGAAGGACTCACTGCGGAACTCTACGGTAGAGGGCATGTCGATGAGAAGAGAGGCAGTGGTCCCGATCACTTCCTTCACTTTCTCCCCATTAATGAAGCAGGAGATGGCTTCAGCTACTGGCTCCTCGCTGTCGTACTTCACAAAGGACACCTTGACGCCTTCCAACCGCTCCTCATCAGACATCATTATTATCTTACTCGATATGTTTACCTGAAAAAGAATCATTCTCAAGGTCTGATAATTCCGAATATTTCTATGATTTCAGCACTTAATTTTGCTCCAAAGGCTTTGAACATCAATGTTCATCTAAATTCCCCAGGAAGTGAATCAACACACAGTGCTATTATATCCCCAACTTACAAGTCTCTCGACCTCCTCCTTCTCTAGGACCTCCTCCTTGTAGATGTAGTGCTCCGTCTCATTCCACTGTGCTTCCTCCTGGTAGAGAGTGAAGTTGTACTCCACCCGCCCCTCCCCCACCTCTATCTCCACTACACGCGACTTCATGACCCCAGTGTCCCTCCTAGTGTCCCTCTTCTTGGAGGGGACATCTCCTACTTCCTTGGTACACCACACTTGGTACTGTCCAGGGGCAAGGAGGCGCCAGTAGTCCCCATCTTCACCAGACTTCACTGTCTTAGAGATACCCAACACGTGTATCTCAGCTCCATCTACCGTCTGAAATGGGAAACTTAGAATTATTCGGAGAATTTGAAATTTTGTTTAAATTCAAACTCTAAGAACACTTCTAATTTTCTGCACACTTTTAAGACAACAATCACATTTATTGGAGTATTTTTGTCAGTACAAAATTCACAATGGACAACAACACCGCCGAGTAAAGACTTCTTCGCCACGTCACTCAAATATTTCATGCCAGTTTACAACACTCCAGTTATTCAAGACAATGTTGTTTGACGTTTTAAAACTTCGTATGTTATTCGGCTGATGATCTACAGTCCGTTTCATGTAAACTGTACACATCACAAGGTCAGAATATACACATTATAATTGAGATTGTGTCATAATCATTCTGTATGTCAGTCAACAAATGACGCTAATCTGTCCATTCCACGTGTGCGTGTCATGTGACGAGATGCTGAGATGTCAGGCCACGCACAGGAAGAAACCATGTGACATGTTCACTGTTCTACTATATCGGCAATAATCTCACTCTTGTTTCATACGTGTCAATGTGTGCGTAGATTGACATCAGCAATTATGTGGCTCCTACTCAATTTCAAATTCTCCCATACAATTCTACATCATTTACAGATGTTGTTACTGATTTTCTCGTTCATGGGAATATAGCGAAATGAGGAGTTCATTGTTCACGGGACATCAATGCAGTAATAGCTGTCTGTGACAATTGACAAAGACAGCTATTACTGCATCATGATGAAAGGAAGCAAGGAAAAACAAAGAAACTGCTACCTCGTCCGTGTTTCAATAGGATTTTGCTAGTGTTGTAAAGGGGCCAAATCTAGAATTGAAGAAAGAGTCATCGGCAACATTACAGCAACATAGAATATTGGCAAATTGCCAAAACATATTAGCTAAGTATGAGAGTAGAAATTCGGTGAAATTCATAATTACTTGGCTAAAACTGTTATCAGTACAATAATCTGCATTTCTAGCAGCTAGAATTCACACGAATGTGACTCCACTTCCATTGACCCACCTGACCGTTAGAGTCTGTAACGAATCCCGCTAGACCCTGGTGAACTTGGTACATGAAGTGGAGCAGGGCAGCCCGGTTATCACTCCAGAAGTCAGGCAGTTGGTAAGCCTCAGGATACTTGAGACACCCCACCTCAATGGTTATCTCAAAGCAGTCCGCATACACGTAGTTATAGTCCTGAGGGATTGTCACGTGGTGTGATGAAGGGTGGGATATCACGTGTCGTCTGATTTGCAGTTGTAATAGTGCGTAATAAGTTAAGTCATATTTTGATAATCAGACATTTAGTGTTGTTGCTAAACTTCTTTATTTCTTTGAATAATGAATATGTAGGACTAATTGTACGGATTTGGGTACCTGCATGCCCCCCAGAACAGGGTACCACTTGTTCCCATTGGTGATACCATCCTCAAACACAACACTACCGTCCGTACTGCACTCGTGTCCTTGGTACATGGTAGCGTGGTGGTACGAGTATGCCTTGCTCACGTGCTTAAACGTGACGTCATCCAGGACACTGGCTGTACATACCAATTGAGAAGGGGGCGTGGTGTTTAGGGAATAATAACCATATTAAGGTCAGGCACTAAATCAATAAAGCTAGATCTTTGTTTCTATGACACTTATGACAGGAATCAAAACTTTAATCGTTAGGGATTATGATTTCAGGTATATCATTATTATTAGATTAGTGTTGTTTTAAAAAGCGTTAACAACGCCTAATTAAAGTTAATACTTGATTGAGGCTGTGTATCATCGTAAGGGTAGTTAGCCACCAGAGAGCCACCGTGTAGGTTAGCAGACAGTACGAACTGGTGCTGCTTCAACCACTCTATCACTGCCAAGGTTTCTGGCTCTCTTTTGACATCGTTATTGCCGTGACGGCTCGGGAAGTTCCTGTTCAGGTCGACAAAGTGAGCGTTAGGACGGCCCGCGTTGTCGCTGTTATCCAGGGAAGGATGGCAGTTCTCAAAGCCGTCTGGGTTGAGGGAGGGCAGGATGTGTACTCGGGTTGTGGACAGGTAGTGGGTTATCTGAGGGTCTACCCCGTAGTTCTGACACAGGAGTTTGATGAGGGAGATGAGGAGAGAACGGCTTACCACCTCGTTACCATGCATGTTACCTGCAGAAGAATGTCATGGTTACCAAGTGGTACAAGGCATGTCACCTGCAGGAGGATACCATGGTAACAAAGGGGTACCATGCACGGGAACCATTTTTCCATACTTATTTTGAAATGAGTTTTACCAGCGGGGTTACTATTAATTACGGCGCCTACATTGATGTTTGAGCTATCCGCAGCCTTCTTGTTAATTGTCATGGAATTTCACTCAATAGCTGCTAATTTATTGAACACAAAGCCACTCTTAGCAGTGTATAGGGCGCATCACTAATGATATAATTTACAATATAACGGGGTATAATAGAGCAACACACGCCCACCACTACTAACCGATGTACTTAAACTCCGGTACCCCAGGCACATGGGCATCAGGGTTCTTCCCAATCACCAGCACAAACAACTGTCTTCTATCCACGCTCTGACCTATGCTATAAAGATCAGGGGTTTAAAGTCCTGGGATGATAGCTGGGTATTATTTCAAATCTTGAAATGAGTTCATAATATGGTTGAATTCATGATAATATATGGTTGCGATCTTTGAAGCTCTGGCAATTAGTTTCACCAGGGAACCAAGAATGAAGAAATCTGATTTGTTAAATGAAACCCATGCCTGAGTTACTCTAAATCTTTATTTAAATACAAATTTGAAATGGCAAAGCGTCGATCTTCAAACTCTCGTCTCTAGCCTTCTCTCTTTACTTCCATAGTCCTCAGTTCCTCACCACGTACACAGTACTACCTCTCCAGTACATAACAATATCATTAAAAGGAGCAGCAGTCAAGGCTGGTGTATGAATTTTATTTACTGCACAGTGATCAATCGGCAGTGGTCTGTGGAGTGTACTTATACCAATACTCAATTAGATACAATAGATCGACAGAGATTGCATAACAGTACAATTAATTAGTAAAGTGAAGTTTATAATGAGTAGATTGTGAGCCTGTACATTTTTAGTGCGGATCATGAACACCGAATGCAGGACTACAGGGTAAATTTGTACATCGTAAAGATGGTAACCTATAGTTGATAAATAATCGCGTACGGTCCTTTGTACAGGAACATAATTATATGCTTACTTTACCGCCGCATTGTTTACACGTCCACACAGTGTCGACATGGGGTGATGTGTCCTCTTTAACACGTGCTATCTTCACATGATGCTCGTTAAGGCTACTGGCTTGTTAAAGACTACGGCTTGTTAATAAAGAATATGTTAATTAGTACACTACTGTACTGAAGTTTTATATTAACATATTAAGAAGTTTTTAACAATGTTGATATCCAACAAGCCCATCTTACTCCAAATGAAACAGTTAATCGGTAATTTTCCATATTCTGTGTAATTGATTAGTGTATAATCGTGTACTTCTGTACTTGTACAATGTATAGAGTATAGTTGGGTTGTTCCTGTATAGCCGAGTGATGTATAGCCGAGTGATGTATAATCGTGTACTTCTGTACTTGTACAATGTATAGAATATAGCTGGGTTGTTCCTGTATAGCCGAGTGATGTCCGGGTACTGCAGGCTGATGTATCACGGTATAATTGATCAGTGTACATAATGTACTTGTATAATAGCACCTATAATGTAAATAATGTACTTGTATATGTATAATGTACAATGTATAGTGTATAGCTGAGTTACCTATAAAGCCGAGTAATGTCCGGGTACTGCTGGTGTATCTCATTCAGGGTCCTGTTCATGGTTCTGTAATTCTCGTGTTGGTTGGGCGGGTGGCTCAGGTCTCCCAGAACAGTTACTGGTAGCTGAGTACGTTCTGCTACTGCTAGTGAGGGCACTGATACGTCACTGTAAGAACCTGTGGGACATTGATCATTATGATTTCTAACAGAAATTCACGTGAGCACTTTCGAGTTTTGACTTTAATCATTGTTAAAATAACCCAAATGCTCCATCTTTAAGGGGGTAAAATTCTCAATGCATGCTTAGAAACTTAAGGGACACATTTTCCATTCCAATGTGATAACTTGACACAAGATCCCTTTTCACTGTTACACTGTTAGTACACTCAACGCTCGTTCAGTCAGTCGAACAAGCAATGTAAAATTTATACACCCTTGCCCAACTGATGACCCATGTTAGCCCTAGAGCACTAACCTTCACTTTCAGGCTTTAAATTATTATTAAAAATCATATAATCGTTTAAGCATGATTTATCGGAATGATATTACATAAATACATATGAAATGACCTTGCATAGCTACGTTATCTATGAATGCACTTTGCACATTGTCATATATTGGTTCATTTTATGTTACACTTACCTTTCTAACCCTGAGATATGCACGGTCCAAACTACAGCACTTCTGTACTGTAGTTTGTAGATTAAAATACATGTAGCCTGTACGCGCTTTTGTAATATTAATAATAATACCAATTATTACTTAGTAGTGAAAATTATAATCGCATTTGAGTAATTCAATAAGAAATTTTGTAACTTGAATCTTGATGATAAAATTTGAAGAATAATTTGGAACGGGAACCAAACAGTGAACCCGATGCAAGAGATTATTGTTGTGAAGTTGTGAGAGATTATTTTAATCTACAAAAAAAAGTACAAAGTTTCAGTGATTCGGACAACTCATGTCTCTGTGTTTTTGAGTAATTTAATATCAAAACGCGGCATTCAATTATAAACTTGGTGCAGAGGTGCTCACATGAGTACATGTGCATTGTGCACTGCAGTGCAAGTGTATTAGTGACTAGTGAGTGCCCACTGTCTGGTACAACAGTGTTCTATAACGCTGCCATTGTGTACAATGAAATCTGTGGTTGGTGAAAAAGAGCACAATGTCACTTATGGTCACGGTTCAACACAATGCAATACATCGGTTGGCATTCGTTTGTGTGACAATAGTGGGATCAAAGTAAGAATAATGTATTATGTCTTCCACGGTTTAGGAGGTACATAGTAGAGAGTTGTATGCATCAGAAAGGATTAGAAAGCCACCGTTATCATATTTTTAAATCATAGAAATCCTAACAGCAAGGACACTGTGCACTACAAGCTTATAAACTACACTTATCTAGTACTCACCATATGATATCTCAATGTCGTAAGTTTGAGGAGAAAGTGGAATCCAGAAGTAACCCCCATCTCTGGAGTAAGTGGTGTGTTTGACTCCTTGACTCTCGACAGCAGTGACACTAGCCCCCACCACGCCAGTACCATCAGGTGTCACGACCTGGCCATGCAGGCCCTTGTCTGCTGCACTAATCAGCTCCAGTAACACGTCCTTATTCTCACTGTACGCATCAGTGGAGGCGTCCCTTGAACAGGAGATATCCAGGTGGAAAGTGAGGATGCTGTACTTCAGATATATGTAGTCCTCGAGAGAGCCCCCGGCATCAGAGGGCGCTACCTTGGATCCTTGCCCCACACCCACACTGCACCCCGAGCTAGCTAGCTTCGGGGTTGCGAGCCCACGCTGCCTTGCTGGTTTCACGGTGAACCTTGTCATCGATGATTCCTTCATGTTTGTCGAGAGTGTGGTAAGGGAAAAGTTAGTCTGATTTGGTTGTCACCGATGATGATCACCGCTTGGAACTGTTCTTTCTCAAGGAAATCAATTATGGAGTTTACTTCTGGCTCATTTTAGTTTTTATCGTAATCACTGTTAGATCTTAAGTTCGGAAACGCATGGTTGAGATCGATATCATTAGCATTTTTCGTTAGCATTCGTTGGTTTACAAATGCTGTCGCTAAACCATCAACATTCAAAGTAGGAACAACATGGACATTTTTTGATAACGTAGGATTTAAATTCTTCTGAATCAGAGCATCGTTAATGAAGCTCATGCAAAAGTTAACAGTGGTCAATGAGTTGCCAGCAACGTTACAAATAATGCCAACACGGGGCTTTGATGAGTCACTCTCTCTGATACTGTCACATGGTTGATTGGCACACCACCCGCTGATTGACCGATCTGTGTAGCATTATAGGAAGTGCTGATGTCTGAAAACTTTTCAAGGATACTATCTGAACTGCAGACAGAGTAGCTGATACAATCTGAAATGACATATGATTGGTTTCAACTTCAAACTTTCAAAGAGTTTCTTGAAAAGTTGAAAATACCATTGTATGATTTACTATAACCATCAAGACATCATGAAATATCAAATATCCATACATCTATTTGGAAATGGGTTAAAATCATAGATATTAAATTTACAAATTTTGACTGGTTAATAATGAAATTTTTATGAATTTGGCAAAGGAATATTTCACAGTCTATGCTAATTCTGGGCACTGCTGGTGGAACCAATGACTCAAAAATAGTGAAATTGATTTCTAGTTACATAAGCAAATAAGGGGCACTAAGGTAGCCACATTGATGGAAGAACTGATGCATTGAAAATTTATTAATTAGTTTGTAACTTTACCTGTAATATTAATAATAATATGATCATCATTTAGAACTGCTGAGTATTTCTGGAAAGAAGGAGCATGTTGTTATGACAGGCTGGAGGCGGCCCCCTGCATCCTAAACAGAATGGAGCATTAAATAAATGATTTAAGAGGAAATTTATTTATATTCAAGAGTAATTATCAATTATCTCGTCTTTATAAACATTGCATATCGTCACCTTCAAATCAAAAGGTGATAACTCGAGTTATCACCTTTTCAAAAAAACCTTACCAAGTGATTCAGAATCTCATTGCGCACCCGTGAGTGAAATTTTGAAGTGATTTGAGCAAAATCAGCAACAAAATTTTTTTTTTAGAAAGTTTGCCAAAAGTTATAACCCGAGTTATTACCTCCTAAAAATAATTTGAAATAATAAAATAAATTTTCTAGGGCTATAACTCAACATATCACCTTTTGGTAAAAAATAAAACAGTCCAAAATTCCGAAAAAAGTTATAACTCCAGTTATAACCCTATTTTTGAAAGATTGTTTGCTTTTTTCTATTAATTTTCGAAAGGTTATAACTTGAGTTATAAACCAAGTTTGAAAGAAATTTTTCATATTTAGGGTTCTCAATTTGAGAAATAAGAAATTGTAAGAATGTTTTATTAAGTACTATAATGGGCCTCTGTTGTATCAAAGAGTTGTCTAGGAAATCTAAAATACCTATGATAGTAATTTCATAGTAGGTACTAACAGTATATGGAAGTTTTTTATTGACATGCTTTCGTGAGCATTGACCAGCAACAATATACAGAAGTATCGAGGTGAAACATTACTTTTCAGTGCCAACAGTTCATTTTTGACAAATTGGTGTATGACATAGTTATGCAATTCCCAAATTATTTCCATTATTGTGTCACCCATCTGTTTTAAAATTGAGTACCTGTGAACAATGTAGTGATTGATGATTAGGGTACTATTGCTCTAACCTCTATTACTCAAATATTTTTTGCCTTATTTGGAATCTGCAAGTTAGAAATTACTAATAGGAAATTCAAGAAGCAACGATTTCATTTCTAGGATGAATGGATGATTAAGCTGATTTGAGGATTCTTTTCTGATTTAATCAATTGGAATGGCATATAGGTTGTAATAATAAGATACAGTGGTATCATAAAGCGTGGATTTGATGAGGAGCAATAGTATTTCCAGTAATCAAGTCGAGATCATTTTGAATTTCTTCATCATCATCACAAAAACAAAAATGTAAAATATTAATAGACTTTGCATTAATCAAAAAATCTAACAACGGGGCCAACTTCGGCCAAAATCTAATTGACACCATTGGATGGTATACAGGTCATTTATTAACCATGATAAGAACCACATATCTGACCGAAAAAACATACGATTTTATGCCTATGGTTGTCAGTTTGTTAAATAAAAATTGTCTTAATTTCTGGCCATTCTTCACAAAAAAACAAAGTAATGAGTAAAACTGTGATGTAAATTGTAAGTGGTATTTTTGTGACTGATAAAGGACTGTGTTAATCCTCAATGAAGCACGGAGTTTGCTCAAGACATGATGATATTGATTTAAATGGTGTTTAGTGTTTCTACTTCCATACTTTCTGAATAGTTTGCAATTTAAGCAGACATGTCAATGCTTTATGCTAGTATGGTACATAGTACTACTGAAAAGTAGTTTGATGAACTCACAAATAGCTAGATAGCAGCCACAATTTGATTTTGAAACTTAAACTTTTAGGGTGCAAAATAGTTGTGAACAGTATCATAAAAGAGGCTAAATGATAATAGAGCTTGATTTTGTTTCCTTATTAAAATCACTACAGAGGCGCTAAAAAATCGTGAAATTTCGTAATGATGTTAAATTTCATGAAACTTTTATAATTTTATTGTTTTTTGAAAATAAAAATAAGAACCGAAGAGAATAAAAAGGATGGCGTCTTCAAATATCAGTTTTGAAATAATTCAAGAACATTTTGATATCTTGAAATGGAATTTAATAAGGTGATAACTCAATGTAATTTATGATACTGCTGTTTTTAGTATGAGAAAAGTAATTCAAAAGGTTATAATTAGAGATATCACCTCTTCAAATTATTTTTGTAAATTAAAGTTTCGACCAAAAGGTGATAACTGTCAATTTTCAGGTAATTAATTAATTGTAATTAATTAGGTGGACATCGGGAGTGAGGAAAACATTATCTGATCATACTACATTATTTCATACTATTTAGGAAACCAAAACTTGAGAAAATTTGGCCATTAGTTTTGAAGAAAATCAGTTTTTTTCGATTATCTCAAAACTATACTTTTCAAGTTATCACCTTTTGATTTGAAGGTGACGATATGATATTTGGTCATATAATATCTTGCATCACAAGACCTAAATATAATTGTAGCATTCGTGATTTGAGTGATTTGGAAAGAATTACCTGCACAATTTCAATCATCAAACTGATGCGCATTCAACCCCAAGGATTTTAAATTTTTAACTTTCAGTGCAGTAACTACTCAGTTTCATTATCTAATCACATTAAAATTAATGCAGAAAATTATAAAACAATTTTCTCAGAAATACAGGTCACAGGATCATGATTTGGAGCATAAAGAAGATCAACATTTAAAAGTTTACAAAATCTCAGTACAATTATAGCATTATGCAATGATGCATTACCTTAATTAACCAATCAAGAAATCAATCAATAAATTAATTAAAAACCTACTTCTCAAAATTACATCACATACAGAACAAAATTATAAAAAATTAAAGTAACCCATTTTAAGATTAAAGGTATTTAAAGATAAACCATGAACTGAAAAAATATAAATCACAACAAAAATTGATCAATTGTCATTGACATTAGCAATTAAAATCAGCACCATATCACAAAACATTGTAAGTTAAATATACAATGGCCCGTATGCAATGTAAGTCACCACCTAGCAGTCACTAGGCAGTGACTAGGCAGTGACTCACCAGCTAGCAGTCACTAGGCAGTGACTAGGCAGTGACTAGGCAGTGACTACTAGGTACTAGGTAGAGGCTCAATTGGATTTAGTTCTACTTTTTTAATTCTATTTTTTAAGAATACTTTCAGGTTAAAATCATTTTTCCTTCAATTCGAAAAATACAAATCAATTATTAAAAAATTCATAATTAATTCTAGCAGCGTCCAAAAATTACAGTTTTACCGTCAAAAAATTCTAAAAATAGGTACAAATCATTGGCAGAAAGCTCGTTTAAAAATAATTTTTTCTTCTTGACGAAAATTAGCAATTAAATATTCAAAAATTCATAATTAATTCTAGCAGCGTCCAAAAATTACAGTTTTACCGTCAAAAAATTCTAAAAATAGGTACAAATCATTGGTAGAAAGCTCGTTTAAAAATAATTTTTTCTTCTTGACGAAAATTAGCAATTTAATATTCAAAATTCATAATTAATTCTAGCAGCGTCCAAAAATTACAGTTTTACCGTCAAAAAATCTAAAAATAGGTACAAATCATTGGTAGAAAGCTCGTTTAAAATAATTTTTCTTCTTGACGAAAATTAGCAATTTAATATTCAAAATTCATAATTAATTCTAGCAGCGTCCAAAATTACAGTTTTACCGTCAAAATTTAAAAATAGGTACAAATCATTGGTAGAAAGCTCGTTTAAAAATAATTTTCTTCTTGACGAAAATTAGCAATTAAATATTCAAAAATTCATAATTAATTTTAGCAGCGTCCAAAAATTACAGTTTTACCGTCAAAAATTCTAAAAATAGGTACACAAATTGATAGAAAGCTCGTTTAAAAATAATTTTTTTCTTCTTGACGAAAATTAGCAATTAATATTCAAAATTCATAATTAATTCTAGCAGCGTCCAAAATACAGTTTTACCGTCAAAATTCTAAAAATAGGTACAAACATTGGTAGAAAGCTCGTTTAAAATAATTTTTTCTTCTTGACGAAAATTAGCAATTAAATATTCAAAATTCATAATTAATTTAGCAGCGTCCAAAATTACAGTTTTACCGTCAAAAATTCTAAATAGGTACAAATCATTGGTAGAAAAGCTCGTTTAAAATAATTTTTCTTCTTGACGAAAATTAGCAATTAAATATTCAAAAATTCATAATTAATTCTAGCAGCGTCCAAAAA
>WFMF01000026.1:758508-925723 GCA_011033025.1 Beroe forskalii | reverse complement strand
AAGCGCAGGGCATAAACCTTTTTGGGGTAAACGGATGAACCCAACCTTTTTAGAGATTATTCTCCCGGATTTAAAAAAAACCATGGGGACCGAAGTTTCCCAAAAAAGCCAAAATAAGGGACCCAGGGGATGAAAAAGAGAAGTTAAAAAGGAAAAAGAAGAAAGGGGGCAATGAGCCCAATTTTACTTTTTAAAATTTCCAAAAAACACCCGGAAAAAATTTTTTAAAAATAATGGGGAAATCAAAAGGAACCAAAAAAAAAATTTTTTTGGGTTTGCGGCTCTGCAACTGGTTTGGGGGGTACTTTAAATGAAAAAAAAAAATTTTTTAAACCCCGAAAAAATGTTAAATAATTCAAATAAAAAATTTTTAAGAGGATCGAGGAAACAAAGCCGCTTTTTTAAGGGGCTTTTTCTGGAGGAATTTTTAAAATTTAAAACGCATGAGTCAAAGAACCCACAATTTTAAAAAAAAAACCCAATTATAATTTTCCTTTTTAAAAAGATTCCCCTTTAAATGGAAATTTTTTAATTTGGGAAAAAATTTTCCCAAAACAAAAGTTTCCCCTTAAAGGTTTTAAAAATTTAACTTTTCACCAAAAACCAAGTATCGTTTTTAAAAAACCCGAAATTAAGCCCGGGTGGGGGTTTTTGGAAGCAAAAAAATTTTTTTGAAAAAAGTTTGGGTAACATGAGTTATCGTATTTCCAGGTCCCCCCTACAATCAACTTTTTTTAAAAATAAACCCCGTTAATGAATTTACGGTTTGACCACCCCCATTGGGTACCAAATGGGAAAAAGGGGAAAAGTTTTTTAAAAAAAAATAAAATAAAAAATCTTCAAGCCAAATCAGGGCCCCAACCCTGGCACCAATAAGTCCTTTTTTTTAAAAAGTAAATTAAAATTGGAAAGGGGGTTAATTGAAGGGAAACATATTCATACAAGGTTCCATTGTGGGGAAAATCCAAAAGGTGCACCCCGAACCTTTTTCACAAGTTTTTTGAGCCAGGGTTTTTAGGGAAAAAAACTTGAAAAATTTCAAAAGAAAATATGATTAAGGAGTTATGCAAAGGAAGGAAAGGTTTTTGGCGAAATCCTTCAAAGAAATTTTCGGAAAAATGTTCGAAAAATTTTCCAAATACAAAAAGAGTTTACCCCAAAGTTTGAGAATTTTGGGGAAATTTTAAGTAAAAAAAATGTCTGGAAAAAAACATAGGTCATTATGAATAAAGAAAACTTGGCAACGGAAGGTTCAGTCCTAAATAAAAATCCAAAAACCGTTAATTAAAAAAATTTTTGAAACAGTTCAATTTGGGGAGATAAAGGGGAAAATGTTGGGAAAAACTGAATTAAATTAAAATAATGAAGTTGAAAATAAATTTTTATTCTTTTTTAAAAGATATTGGGGAAAAAGTTTTATTCCTAGTTTTGAAATTAACAGTTTTTTGAACACTACAGTCCCGAATGATGACCAGTTTCTAAAATACTGGAGGAAATGCGTTTGTGAAATGTCTCAAATTAGTCCGCCAAAACCAAACTGTAAGCCTTCGTCCCTTCTCTCTTCATCGCTTAGCATGGCAGCACCAGACTCTTTCCCTTCAGCACTGAAATAATTCAATTATCAACATAATTTCTATTATTCAGTCCATTATGTAGCGTTACATACTTGCAAATGGAATCGATCCTCTCATAGTGGTGAGTCGTCTTTTTTTAACGTGTAACCGAAACGTTTCGCAGCGATATTTGTAAAATAAATGCTAAAATGCTGAGAAATTGGGGGAAAAGGTGAATGAAATGCTTTTTAAAAGCCTAATTATACGTAATTAGGGCACTAATTAGGGCGTGAATTTCAGCCTAAGCACCGGGAACGCGCAATTGCGCGCGACACGTCATGACCGTTAGCGCAAAGCCTCTGAATTTATATGGCCTTAAAACTTTCGCGCGTTCCTGTTAAGTACAATAAATTTTCCTAATTTTGTAACATTTTGATGGGGCTTTGTCAAACTATAGGACACTCTGTTCACGGCTAAATTTTATGGTAACATCTATTAAGGTTAGAAGCAAATGAGCTTCATCAATCAAACACATATCCAAAAGCTATTAGGACGAATGTTATTATACAGCCAAGATTGAGCTTGTGATTGGAGGGCTGAATGGACCTACCCTTGTGATGTATGGAGCTTATTGCAAGTAAAGGCTGAATAGACCTACCCTTGGTGATGTAGAGGTAGAAGAAGTCAATGTAGAGTACGGTCTGTACAATGCCAGCCAAGATAGCAATGGGGTCGAAGAATCCCTCGTAGTGGTATCTGTACACCCAGTTGAGAATGTAAAGTCCGCGGTACGCACCAAGCATGAACAGGTAGTGGCTGAAATATTACGGGAGGTTATTGGAGGTAACTTTAGATTGTGCATGTCGTACGGTGTGTTAATTACTGCAGTGTACTTTGTGGTGGTGTGTATTGCAATGAGTGATGTAATGGATGTAATAATTCTCTTGACTCGGTTTAACTGGTACCAGATAAACTACAGCGTTCTTTACTGCAATTTTGTTTTGAAACCTTCAATTTTAATCGAGTTTTTAACATCTTTATATTTTCATAGGTACACTTACGATGTTATACGAAAACGTTATGTACTGAAGATTGTAAAGATTTGAATTCTCTGCAACTCACCCATTTTCATTGTCTGATTAGGGGATACTTATGCATTCTTTACAATCAATTTCGTCGATCTACGAAATCAAATTTGATAGGATGAAGTGTACGTGTGCTCATCACATGTAACTCTTATTCAACGACCCGATCCTTGAAATCAGTGGTGACTGGCGTATTGTAGTATATTGTAGTAGATTGCAGTGACCTTGAGTTACATTGTACCGCAGTGTTTTAGTACAAACTACAATTTATGTCATGACTCATATGATTTCGACTAAAATAATCACTGATTCTCTTCTAGTCTTCTCCTCCATGCTTAGCACAATAATTCAATTCACGACAGACTAATAGAAGTTAACCATAAGTTTCTGTTAGAGTACAATTGGGCACCCGTCTAAAAACAACCAAGACATAGCTTAACTTCCAAGGCAGAAGGATATCGGGAGTTTTCAAGCGAGCAGCTCTGTGGAATGCACCCAGTGAACTTGGAGTGACTGCTTGAGAATCAAGTATCCATGCGAACACGAATCTAACATGCTAACAAATTCTCCGTTAATTGTCAAGAAACAAACACGCATCAACAAGGTGAGCAGGTCTCGTCATATTGTGGTCAATCCTTGGATTCTAGGAACGAATAATCGATATGGATAACAGAACCATGCTTTATACACTGCCTGCGTTCATCCGATCATTTCCAGTCAGCATGTGGACATTTGATTGTTTTATCGGGGTCTCTTTGATTTCACAGCTACCTTGGCCACGGACGAGGCAAGCCCTGGTCTTGGGTTGGGGTTTGGGTCGGGACCAGGGGAACAGTCTCTATTCCTCTATTGGGAACATTTTCTGTTCCGTGTATGGTGGGGAGGTCGTGTGCCACTACAACAATTCCTTTGGAGTGAAAGCAGCCCAACTCTGGAATATTCTTCCCAAATCTGTTAATGAACAGTCCACACTTGATTCATTCAAAGTGGCTCTGGGAAGATTTCTTGAGAGCTTTCCCGACACACCTCCAACAACAGGATACACTGCTGTGAACAGCCTTCTCGAATGGAATGTTCAGAGATGCTCCAGAATGGCAGGCTTGGAAGACTCGCATGTTGACGTCGCCCATCTGTGATCCCGGCTAAACAGACTCTAAGGTACTATAAGGTATGTAGGCTGAGTCCGTTTATCGGGTATTGCCCAGCAGTGTACAATGCAATACAAATAAAGTGCGCGTGGTTAGGGCTGGTTTGGCCATAAATGGGATATATGAAGGTCTCCTGTCCTGAGTTTAGAGGAATCACCCGGAAAAGGCCGGTATTAGCCATTAGGGCTTGATGTGCTTTCCCCGTGAATCGGTTTTGGGCATACGTTTGCAGCAATTCATGAGTAAGCGTGACCATTGCGGTTCGTTGTAAATGGGGTCTCTGATTTGATGGCGAAGTGAAGAATGATATATTAAAAGTTGTTTCTCTCTCATACATATTAGTTCTGTCTGTGAAAGGGTCAAGGAAACTAGTCCCGTAGCGGCAGAGCACCCCCAACCCCCCCCCCCGACAACACCGGCATTGGCAATTAGAACACTGTTAAGATATTAACCTTGTAATAGTCTCGGCTTCTCCAGTCTTCGACATCATGAACAGCTGAGGAAGGATTGCGCCAGCTTCCAAATAGATGGAGAACGTCCAGAGGATCTCAGAAGTAGCTGGGTTAGCATGTTAGAGGTCTGAGTTGCGAAGTGACTAGGTTACAGGTATAAGTCAAAACTAGAACTAAGACTTGGCCTCTGTGCTTTTCTAAGAACACGTTCTTGAGAAGCTAACAGACTGACTATGCTACATAATACAAAAGTAGAGGAAATAACATCCCTCTTATTAATGAGTTTGTGTCTGCCTAGGTTGCAGTGAAGGAATGGTTCAAGATAAGATGGAATAAAACACAAGGTCCCAGAAGGATTCCAACTGCCTACCTCAGTTGCAGTGAAGGAATGGTTGAAGATGAGGCTGAGAATAACACAAGGTCCCAACAGGAATTCAACTCGGAACGTATCGTGGTTACTGTCGTACGTTGGTTTGAACTTCATAAAGATGAGGTAGCAGGTCCCTGAGTAAGAGGAGCTATTGGAGGTTTGAAATCATATGTTGAGAATGAAGACAACACAATATGTTATCCTCTCAATGGTGTAATATAAATTTACATGTTCATGTTTCTTGAGAGTCCAAACTATGCTAGAAAATATAATATTTCCCTAAAGCCACAAATATATCTAATCACTCAATCATAGAATTGTTGTCTGCTTTCCATTTGAAAAACTTACCAATAGCACAGGTGATGTAGATTATCTTCATGACAGTGTTATACACTGAAATGAAACTGAAGAAGAGGTCAAGGTAACGGGTACAGAAGACGAGAGCAAAGAGGGCTTGTGACTTTCCTGAAATACCTGCACAAGAGAGTTTAAATAGAATGCACAAAGTGGATCATATCTCATGAGCCTGTCCAGCAGGCCTTCCCCAATATCACTTTACAGAACTAGTCAATAACATTTGAAGTTGTTAACTGATAAATTGAAGTATTTTCATAAGAAGTTTTCAGAAAGCATGTAATTATCAAGGTTGTCAGCTGAATTATGGTCTTGAAATCAGCACGAAATTATTATGCCAAACTCAAACCTGCACAAGATCTTGTCTTCCATATTTTCAAGAGGAGGATAATTATGGCAACTAAATGGGACAAATCTCCACAAAGTCTGAAGATGTTCATCCTGGGCCTCAAATGAAAATTAGGATATACTGTATGTTTTGATGCTGGGTTTAAATCATAAATAACTTGTAAACCAATGTTTCATTAACTCATAACATTTAATAAACACTTTGTTTTATGTGAATGAGCATTGCAGTAGAGCACAAATCTCAACCCACACACTTTGCACCATCATCTCACTGACAGCTTCAAGATTAGAAAATCAGTTTTTCGGAACTCCAAATGCTCACATGCTCACATGATACTACTGTTACTGATTATACTTATTTATTCTCTGCCCATAAGAGCAGCAACCCTCCATGGAGGGTTTTCAAAAAATATTTGTTTAAGAGCATTAAAGTTTTAAATTAGATTGGAAAAATGGTATCTGATGATGTCAATTCATGAATGATCGTCATATTTGACATGCCTAACAATGAACAGTCTGACTATGTGTCTTAGAGCAGTATTTGAATTTTGAAGGGTATCAGCTTTTTGTTAGATCTCTCTGGTCTGTTTTCATTACAGCACCTTTAGGTGGAGCCTTTGATCAAGGCATCCAGAGAAAGTTCTCAGTTATTTAGGGGCCATCCATAAAGGACGTCCGCAAAATTTCGGTCATTTCATACCCCTCCCTCCCCCTTGTCCGCAAATGTCCGCAATCCAGAAACCCCTCCCTCCCCCCGGACGTCCGCATTTTTCTTCTAAATCTTTTGGGTCATCATTTTTGGCCCCGAGATTTCATGATTTTCTAGTAAAATAGCCATCAAATCGCCCAAAATTTCCATGAATTGCGGACGTCCACATTTGGCCAAACACCCCCCTCCCCCCTACGTCCGCAAACGTCCGCATTGGCCAGACTCCCCCCTCCCCCTCCATTGCGGACGTCCTTTATGGATGGCCCCTTAGATGCCACTCATTCTCAAGAAGCTTTATCATATAAATTATTGAAAATATAGTTTGTAAGGGATCATTCGCATATTACATCATCAATTTTTGGCCAATTTTAACCGCTTCCCCCAGCCCTACAGTAGTTGTATTTGTTACAATAACATGTTACATAATCATCACTGTAAGATAGGCCTGCTTTGTTACTTATCTTCACAGCCATATGTTTAATTAATCTATTTAGTTATATCCATGGAAGCCAGTCCACAGCCTGGATATAATAATTTCTCTACAAAACTAAGCCATTTACTGCTTACAACCTAACTTTTTTCAAAAATCTCCAAAGAGATCATCTTCAAAGAGAGTTATTAAAATACATAGATCGAGAAAGCACCAGACAATAATTATCTTGCTCCATTTAAAAATATTCTGAGCCAAATCAAATATATCCAGAAATTTTATTAATTTCTATGATGCAATAAAATAAAATTAATAATTTTGATGAAATAGAAATAGAAAATTTTTGACATTATATCAACTCGAATATTCAATCCAATCTCGAGAAAATCGTGTCAAAAATATAAAGTACACTTAGGTCAAGGTACCCACATTTGCTGCTTTCACAACACATCAACACAATTCACAGAACTCAATTGCAAATGATTTTCGATAACAGACCTACTGAAAAAATTAAATGAAAAATTTATAAGGTTGAATACTAATAAAGTTAATAACACCTGTCTAAGCTGCATTATGATCATTTCCATCGTGCGACGTGCTTCCATTTTTCAATTACTGCAGCAAATGGGTATTGCCAGGCGTTGCCTGGCCCCTGCGCACGCGGAAAAAATACGGGGCAGGCAACATCTGGCAAAATGGCGCCGCACATTAATTCAATAATATAACCAAATTTATTGCGCGCACGGCTTATCGGGTGAATTCTTAGGAGAAAAACGGGTTGCACGCGCGCACTCGACTTCAAGAGAAGGTGCGCGCGCAGTTTTCTACAATAGAAGGCGCGCGCACTTCCACCGAAAGAAGGTGTGCGCGCGGCGCCTTACTACGAAAGCTGGCGCGCGCGCCAGCTTTCGTAGGAAGGCGCGCGCACACCTTCTTTCGGTGGAAAGTGCGCGCGCCTATCTATACTATGTTGTGCACAGTTACGCCATGCCTGGGTGCTTTTTTGCTGCGCGTGACAACGCGCATTAAAAAAGCACACAAGGGCGGCTTATTCCTTGCTAAACACGTATATCCCTGAGTGCGTTGCGCGGCGCGCTTCCTCAGGGAAAGCGCGCGTACACACACCTATGCGGGCTTAGGAAGCGTATTCCTAAGCCCGCATAGGTGTGTGTACGCGCGCGGCGCTTCCCTGGGGACCGGAGAGCGCCGCGCAACGCAAAAAGGGATATACGAGTTTAGCAAGGCGGCGTAACACGCCGCGCCTCAAAAGGCTAAGGTTAAGACACCACGGTCACGCCGAGAAAAGTTACTGTCATACTAAGTGAGCAGTTTTACAGCTCTACAGTCATTGAAATCAGTTATTTGAATGCAATCCAAGTTTTAAAACAACAATAGTAACCGCTGTCCCGATCCCACTACGTCGGTAGTCTTGGATGTATCTTCACTTGGGGAGTCTGGGATGTATTTTCAACTGAACGGACTCGGAGAGTTCCAGCCAGAGACTCTCACTCCCACAAATCTCCCCTAATCTCTGTTCCTCTTCTCTGAACTGGTAACTAGTGACCACCGTCAGTTCCACTAGACCAGGATGAGACCAGGCTGCTCCACCTACAAACACGGTGTTCTGATAATAGTCCTGTAGACTGGACTCTACTACAGGCTGACAGACCACATCTACTGCCCCAGGGTAGCGGACCCTCACTGCCAATGCCTGGGGGGAGACATGGCTAGTCTCAGCCTCCACCTGGATAGAGAAGGAGAGGTGGGAGGGGAACTCGTTAACTCGGTCTGTGTTAGTGGCTGGAGACAGGATGCTGGCAGAGGAGTGGGTGATCTCAGGGCAGACTAGAGGGCGGGGGCACTGCAGCAAGTAGTGGATCAGGTTGAAATGTCTCTCTTCTGTTATCTGATGTGGGAGGTCTAGAGAGTGAGTTCTAGAGAACGTTATCAGGTGATCTCTGTACTTAGCAATGTCCTTTTCAGTGACACCACTCACTGAGATGTTCTCATGTAGGAACTGAATGACGTAGTACTTGACTAGTTTAGCGACCAGCTCAATCTCCGGGGACCCCTGAAAACAGGCCTCAAACAGGCACACTTCGTATATCAGCTCCTGTATTTTAGACATTACTCGGCTGCTCCCGGTAGAAAGACGCTTCCTTTCAACGCTCTTCAGTTTGAATAGTTTGATCAGAATGCTGACCAATAAGGATGCGTATCTTGTCTGAGAGTGAATCTTCGTAGAGCATTTCTGGATTTTAAGAATGTCTTCGGTGGTTTTGTTCATATCGGAAAGGGTGGCGCCGGATTTGCAAAGGTTCATGAACTGTTTGATGAGAGCGTTCAGTGACTGAGTGATGGAGGCAAAGTCTGTTGGGAGCCCGGAACTCTTCAATATCTTGTGGACCTGTTCAAAGAATAAACAGGAATTATTAATTCTATCAAAGAATTTAACTGTGATTAGGTATTTGAACAGTGTGACACAGAGTGAAATTAAACTTCGTTAGATCTGCTCGAAAAGGGAATGGTTACAAAGCATATTCCTACTCCCCACTATTACCTGAGGTAGATGCGGCACCAGGTCTGGCAGCAGACTGTAGATGTAGACGTAGTGTCGGGGAGTGTAGCGATGGAAGAAAGAGAATATAACGGAGTTATGCGCCGCAGCGTTCAGAACTAGAATCATGGTGGCGATGTAGGAAGTGTCGTCTGTACTCGGCTCTGTCTGACACAGATACGGGTGCTTGCTAGCGGGATTAGGATTAGTAGAAACTAAAATTTAAGAAAAAACTAAAATTAAAGAAAATTTCGAAGCGTGCGCGCGCCGTATTCAATAAATTAGCTGCATGCCACCCTATCGCATTGCCGGATTTTAGTTTGTCCAAATAAGATCGCAAAAAGATCGCGAGAAGATCGGAAAAAGACACAAAAAAGATCGGCGAAAGATCTTTAAAAAAGATCGGTGGACAATGACAGCGCGTTACATAAACGTGACGCGCGCACTGCATCCATCCTGAAACGCTCAAAGCAAGACAAAATGGCGCGCAAAACATGTCACGTGACTTTGAACTCAGAGTTTTAGAACGATTCACGTGCACTGTTGACGCGCCGCGCACTTCGTGCCATTCATTTCTTTGTGCTACGTTTTATAATTTGTTCTAAAGTGAGGTTGTGCGACTTGCTACGTGCGTTTGTTATTTCAAGAAAAATATAAAGTTGAATTGAATGACGAATGTATCGACTACTTCAGTGCTATAGATTCCTACTTCCTGTCTCTTTAATTGTACCAAATTCTTTGAACTAGAACTGCTGAACTGAACGAGGATTGATGTCAATCGGACTTATGAGTGGTGTCGTGTCAGCCGTAGATCAGAGAGCGTCAGCCGGAGAAGAGTGGAGTCAGTCAGAGGATTGAAAATAGTTAACAGAAGGGTGGTGACAGCCGAAGAAGAGTGGTGTCAGCCGAGGAAGAGTGATGTCTCTCAGAGAAGAGTGGTGTCAATCGAAAAAGAGTGGTGTCAGCCGAGGAAGAGAGGTGACCGCCGAGGAAGAACAGTTTCAGCCGAGGAATAGTTATGTCTGCCAGAGAAGAGCGATGTCTGTCAGAGACGAGTGGTGTCAGTCAGAGCTTCAGAGGAATGAAAATAGAAGGGTGGTGACAGCCGAAGAAGAGTGGTGTCAGTCACAGAAAAGTGGTGTCAGTCGGAGAATCGAAAAGTGGTGTCATTCAGCCGAGGCTAAGTGGTGACAGCCGAGGAAGAGAGGTGTCAGTCAGAGAAGAGTGAGGTCTGTCGGAGAAGAGTGGTGACAGCCGAAGAAAAGTGGTGTCAGCCGAGGAAGAGTGATGTCTCTCAGAGAAGAGTGGTGTCAATCGAAAAAGAGTGGAGTCAGCCGAGGAAGAGAGGTGACCGCCGAGGAAGAACAGTTTCAGTCGAGGAATAGTTATGTCTGTCAGTGAAGAGCGATGTCTGTCGGAGAAGAGTGGTGTCAGTTAAAGAGATTGAAAATAGAAGGGTGGTGACAGCCGAAGAAGAGTGGTGTCAGTCAGAGAAAAGTGGTGTCAGTCGGAGAATCGAATAGTGGTGTCATTCAGCCGAGGCTAAGTGGTGACAGCCGAGGAAGAGAGGTGTCAGTCAGAGAAGAGTGAGGTCTGTCGGAGAAGAGTGGTGACAGCCAAAGAAAAGTGGTGTCAGCCGAGGAAGAGTGATGTCTCTCAGAGAAGAGTGGTGTCAATCGAAAAAGAGTGGTGTCAGCCGAGGAAGAGAGGTGACCGCCGAGGAAGAACAGTTTCAGCCGAGGAATAGTCTGCCAGAGAAGAGCGATGTCTGTCGGAGAAGAGTGGTGTCAGTTAAAGAGATTGAAAATAGAAGGGTGGTGACAGCCGAAGAAGAGTGGTGTCAGTCACAGAAAAGTGGTGTCAGTCGGAGAATCGAAAAGTGGTGTCATTCAGCCGAGGCTAAGTGGTGTCAGCAGAGGAAGAGTGGTGTCAGTCAGAGAAGAGTGAGGTCTGTCGGAGAAGAGTGGAGTCAGCCGAGGAAGAGAGGTGACCGCCGAGGAAGAACAGTTTCAGCCGAGGAATAGTTATGTCTGCCAGAGAAGAGCGATGTCTGTCGGAGAAGAGTGGTGTCAGTTAAAGAGATTGAAAATAGAAGGGTGGTGACAGCCGAAGAAGAGCGATGTCTGTCGGAGAAGAGTGGTGTCAGTTAAAGAGATTGAAAATAGAAAGGTGGTGACAGCCGAAGAAGAGTGGTGTCAGTCAGAGAAAAGTGGT
The DNA here is from genome assembly GCA_011033025.1 of Beroe forskalii. Classification (NCBI taxonomy): domain Eukaryota; kingdom Metazoa; phylum Ctenophora; class Nuda; order Beroida; family Beroidae; genus Beroe; species Beroe forskalii. The sequence continues at coordinate 914,503 of WFMF01000026.1, read as the reverse complement.
GTCAGTCGGGGAATCGAATAGTGGTGTCATTCAGCCGAGGCTAAGTGGTGTCAGGGAAATAGTGAGGGGAAGAAGTGGGGCTTGAGGGGAAGTAGTGAGGAGTGAGGGGAAGTACTGAGGCGTGAGGGGAGGTAGTGAGGAATGAGGGGAAGAAGTGAGGAATGAGGGAAGTAGTGAGGGAGGTTGTGAGGAATGAAGGGAAGTAGTGAGGAATGAGAGTAGGTAGTGAGGAGTGAGGGGTGTAGTGTGGAATGAGGGGAGGTAGTGACGTGTGAGGGGAAGTAGTGAGGTGTGAGGGGAAGTAGTGAGGAATGAGGGGGAGTAGTGACGGAGGTTGTGAGGAATGAGGGGAAGTAGTGAGGCGTGAGGGGAAGTAGTAAGGAGTGAGGGGATGTAGTGAGGTGTGAGGGGAAGTAGTGAGGAATGAGGGGAAGTAGTGACGGAGGTTGTGAGGAATGAAGGGAAGTAGTGAGGTGTGAGGGGAAGTAGTGAGGAATGAGGGGGAGTAGTGACGGAGGTTGTGAGGAATGAAGGGAAGTAGTGAGGCGTGACATGAGGGGAAGTAGTAAGGAGTGAGGGGATGTAGTGAGGTGTGAGGGGAAGTAGTGAGGAATGAGGGGAAGTAGTGAGGAGTGAGGAGTGAGGGAAGTAGTGAGGAATGAGGGGAAGTAGTGAGGAGTGAGGAGTGAGGGGAGGTAGTGAGGAATGAGGGGAAGTAGTGAGGAGTGAGGGGAAGTAGTGAGGTGTGAGGGGAAGTAGTGAGGAATGAGGGGATGTAGTGAGGAATGAAGGGAGGTAGTGAGGGGAAGTAGTGAGGAATGAGGGGAGGTAGTGAGGAGTGAGGGAAAGTAGTGAGGAGTGAGGGATGTAGTGAGGAATGAGGGGAAGTAGTGAGGAATGAGGGGAGGTAGTGAGGTGTGAGGGGAAGTAGTGAGGAATGAGGGGAAGTAGTGAGGAGTGAGGGGAAGTAGTGAGGAATGAGGGGAAGTAGTGAGGGAGGTTGTGAGGAATGAAGGGAAGTAGTGAGGCGTGAGGGGAAGTAGTGAGGAGTGAGGGGAAGTAGTGAGGAGTGAGGGGAGGTAGTAGGTTGTGAGGAGTGAGGGGTGTAGTGAGGCGTGAGGGGAGGTAGTGCGGAATGAAGGGAAGTAGTGAGGAATGAGAGGATGTAGTGAGGAATGAGGGGAAGTAGTGACTAGTGAGGAATGAGGGGAAGTAGTGAGGAGTGAGGGATGTAGTGAGGAAAGAGGGGAAGTAGTGAGGAGTGAGGGGAAGTAGTGACGAATGAGGGGAAGTAGTGAGTCGAGGGGAGGTAGTGAGGCGTGAGGGGAAGCAGTGAGTCGTGAGGGGAATAGTGAGGAGTGAGGGGGACCGAGAAGCACGTGAGGAGTGAGTGGAAGTAGTTAGGAGAGAGGGGAAGGAGTGAGGAGTGTGGGGAAGGAGTGAGGAGTGAGGGGAAGAAGTGAGAAGGAAGAAGTGAGGTGAGGCGGAGGAGGGATGGGAGTAGCTAAGCATTGAGGTGGGGAAGTAGTAAAGCGATATGAAACAAATTCTAGACACTATTAACAATTATTCCAAAACGGCTAGCAAATTTGTGTCATGAAAGTCGATCCTTTACATTAAGGCCTTGTTTTTTGGACAGAAATTAACATTTTTCGAATTTACAGAAATTGTTTAATGTGTCTATAAATCGATTTAAGACGATTAAAATCAATTTAGCAGCTAATATTCACCATTCTCCGTCTTTTTCTGAAGATAAAAATAACCAAGACACCAAAACCGCCTTAGTCGACTTACCATAGGACTTTTGAATACAACAATTTAAGATACTTTGCCGTGGTTTCTCGAAATTTTGATTTTCAGAATTCATCTTGCTATATCGCAATAGCCGCTTTTTTATTTTTTCCGATTTTTCACTGCAGACTTTCACCGATCTTTCCGCGCACTACTCATTTTTCAGATTTTTTCCGATTCTGCTCTATCAAAAACATGGACAAACTAAAATCTGCGTACGCGCCCAAATAAGACAGAGTGATGCGCGCGCGACACCCTGTCTTATTTGGGCGCGTACGCAGATTTTAGTTTGTCCATGTTTTGATAGGTAAAAGATCGGAAAAAGATCTGAAAGAGTACGGAAATAGTGCGCGAAAAGATCGGTGAAAGTCTGCAGTGAAAAGATCGGAAAAATATCGCAGCGAGATCGGTAAAAGATCTATTGCGATTAGCAAGATTATATTCCTGAAAATCCATGAAAATTTCGAGAAAAATTTTTTGGCAAAAGTGTCTTTAATTGTTGTATTTAAAGTCTTATGGTAACTAGAACTCGACTAAGGCGATATTTGGGTGTCTTGGTTATTTTTATCTGCAAGAAAAGACGGAGAATGGTGAATATTGAAAACACTTAAATTTGATTTTAATCGTCTTAAAATCGATTTATAGACACATTGAAGCAATTTCGCATGGCTTTTAATTCGAAAATGTTATTTTCTGTCTCACCTCAATGCTCAGCTACTCCCATCCCTCCTCCGCCTCACCTCACTCTCTACCACCTCACTTCTTCCCATCACTCCTCACTCCTTCCCCGCACTCCTCACTACTTCCCCTCATTCCTCACTACATCCCTCACTCCTCACTACATCCCCTCATTCCTCACTACCTCCCCTCATTCGATTCCTCACTACATCCCCTCACTCCTCACTACCTCCCCTCACTCCTCACTAATTCCGCTCTTCCTCGGCTGAAACTGTTCTTCCTCGGCTGACACCTCTCTTCCTCTGCTGACACCACTTAGCCTCGGCTGAATGACACCACTCTTCGATTCTCCGACTGACACCACTTTTCTGTGACTGACACCACTCTTCTTCGGCTGTCACCACCCTTCTATTTTCAATCCCTTTAACTGACACCACTCTTCTCTGACAGACATCGCTCTTCCTCGGCTGAAACTGTTCTTCCTCGGCGGTCACCTGTTTTCCTCGGCTGACACAATTCATTTTCGATTGACACCACTCTTCTCTGACAGAAATCACTCTTCCTCGGCTGACACCTCTCCTCCTCTGCTGACACCACTTAGCCTCGGCTGAATGACATCACTGTTCGATTCTCCGACTGACACCACTTTTCTGTGACTGACACCACTCTTCTTCGGCTGTCGCCATCCTTCTATTTTCATTCCTCTGACTGACACCACTCTTCTCTGACAGACATCGCTCTTCCTCGGCTGAAACTGTTCTTCCTCGGCTGACACCTCTCCTCCTCTGCTGACACCACTTAGCATCGGCTGAATGACACCACTGTTCGATTCTCCGACTGAAACCACTCTTCTGTGACTGACACCACTCTTCTTCGGCTGTCACCACCCTTCTATTTTCATTCCTCTGACTGACACCACTCTTCTCTGACAGACATCGCTCTTCTCTGACAGACATCACTCTTCCTCGGCTGAAACTGTTCTTCCTCGGCGGTCACCTCTCTTCCTCGGCTGACACCACTCTTTTTCGATTGACACCACTTTTCTCCGACAGACCTCACTCTTCTCTGACTGACACCACTCTTCTCTGACAGACATCGCTCTTCTCTGACAGTCATCACTTTTCCTCGGCTGAAACTGTTCTTCCTCGGCGGTCACCTCTCTTCCTCGGCTGACACCACTCTTTTCCGATTGACACCACTCTTCTCTGACAGACATCACTCTTCCTCGGCTGACACCACTTAGCCTCGGCTGAATGACACCACTCTTCGATTCTCTGACAGACACCACTCTTCTCTGACAGACATCACTCTTCCTCGGCTGACACTCTCTTCCTCTGCTGACACCACTTAGCCTCGGCTGAATGACACCACTTTTCGATTCTCCGACTGACACCACTTTTCTGTGACTGACACCACTCTTCTTCGGCTGTCACCACCCTTCTATTTTCATTCCTCTGACTGACAACACTCTTCTCTGACAGACATCGCTCTTCCTCGGCTGAAACTGTTCTTCCTCGGCGGTCACCTCTCTTCCTCGGCTGACACCACTCTTTTTCTATTGACACCAGTGGTGTCACACCACTCTTCTCTGACAGACATCACTCTTCCTCGGCTGACGCTCTCTGGTCTACGGCTGACACGACACCACTCCTAAGTCCGATTGACATCAATCCTCGTTTAGTTCAGTAGTTCTAGTAGTTCAAAGAATTTGGTACAATTAAAAAGACAGGAAGTAGGAATCTATAGCACTGATGTCAATGCATTAGTCAATAAATTCCTCATTCAATTCAACTTTATATTTTTCTTCCCCTAACCAGGGGCGTCGCGAAACGACACCCCTATTTCTGACCAAGCTTTCTTGAGTACGTGCGCGGCGTTACGCCGCGCCGCAAATTAACAAAACAGATCGGAAAACTAGATTTTGAGAAAATACGCGTATTCATTGAAAATTCTCATTGTAGTTGTGCAGACATGGAAATTTCTATTCTGATTGATACAGATGATTTACCAATTGAAAACTACGTTCTGCATTACCAAAGTAATGAAATAAAATATTCTACATTTGCACAGCTCACAGCAGTGGCTCCGTATAAAATCATATCGATAAAAAGTAGAACTTCATGATTTTGAGACGATGATCGCAATTTAATTTGCAGGTTCTTAGCTGTCTCATATACTCACAAGAAGCAAGTACAGGCTCTGAGATTCAAGACAAATGAAATACAGAACATAACGCCCGTATGGATGTATTGTAAATTACCCAGAGACTGAACAGCTAAAGCAATCATTTGAGATACAAGAGGTAACAATTTACAAAAAGTCACCAGAACACAGAATCTTCTGTCATCGCATATATAAAGTCAAATTGATAATTCCGACCATGGCCCATCAAGCCTAATTGATAAGTAGTAACGGTGAATCATTGCTATAATTTGACTGCATAATCACTTGATGAGAAGATATGCCATTAAATGCAAATTCTTGGCGGTTGCTTTGAATGGACTTAATGCCATGATTACCTATGGAATATGATAAGAAGTGGATGGTGGCCGTGGTTTCGGTGGGATGAAGTTTTAAGGGTCCAAAGGGGAAGTTGCGATGAGACTCTATGGAGGACAGTCAGTGCCAACGAGATATTGAACAAGGCAAGTGTGTTGAGGTTCCACAGAGGATGGGGTGCCTGCTTGCCCGATTGGATCAAGTCTCAATGAAGCACCGAGTGGGTGTGGCCTGGTTTCGATCCTGCGTCTCTGGAGTACTGCCAGATTTGATGCACAAGGTAGTGGAATTAGTCTATCATAAGCTGCTCGGCGCCCTCCATACAAGTAAATATTCCAATATTTTCTGTGACCAGTGGGGCAAATTTACGGGAGTCACAAACTGCTGCAGCTTGTTACCGATGGATTATTGCTCAATGAATTCGAGCAATCTAAAATGGTTTGAAATGTTAAACCATTGTGTGCTTTGCCGAAGTAAATTGCAAAGCGCGATCCAGCTCAAGCCCAAAATAGATCATCGAAAGGAAATAGATCACATTCTGAACCTGCCGTCTGTCCGGACTCCGACTAAAACAGGATCACTCTTCTTTCCACAGGATCAACACAATCATCTGAGAGGAACTTATATCAATATTATTCAAACAGCTGCAGCTTAACAGAGCGAGGAAATAACTTTTCATAATAAAGTAATTATAATTTCGGTATTCAACTGATTTTTAGAACAAAGTAGCGAGCATGACATATATAATACCTTATGACTCTTGTCCACATTCTACATGGCACAATTTTAGGGAAAAGCAAATTGAAATACCCAGATTGATTTCAAATTCAAATTCGATTCTGTGTTTCATGACGTTATAAGTATTGACGTTCCGAAAATTGAATTGGTGTATAACTTCTAGATTTTCTGGCAGTAGGTTTTTACTTTTACTCTCTTGAGAAAAATTTGCCATTGCTGCTTTCATCGAATCACGTTTAAGATTTATCACTTCCAGCCTGCACTTTATATCCGGACGCTTGGAAAGGAAAACCTGTAAATGATAACATGTTATAAGCAGATCTTACAGGACCAGAACGGCAATGTTGTACCACAGGAACATGACGAAAATTAGTATCCATTAGTTACCATTAGTATCCGTGGTAACTGGGTGGATACTGGGTGGATACTGGGTGGATACTAAATTTCAGATTTAGTATCCACGGATACTAATGGATACTGGTGGCTAATTTTTCTAAAATAGTATCCACCGTGGATACTAAATTATTATCCATTAGTTACCATTAGTTACCATCAGTTACCATTTAGTATCCACCCAGTTACCACGGATACTAAAAATTGCTGTTAGTTACCATTTAGTATCCATTAGTATCCACGGACGAATTAGTATCCATTAGTTACCACCACTTTGTAAAAATCAATTTTCGTGATACTGGAGCCCAAATTTGGTAACTAATGGTAACTAATGGTAACTAAGTGGTAACTGAGTGGTAACTGGGTGGATACTAAAATAAATAGTATCCACGAGATAAAATTTATTTGCAAAACCAGAATAGCTGTGCACAAATGTGAATTTTAAAATTAGTTACCACAACTTGCGAGCCCTGTAGCTCAGTAAAACCCCATACTCAGTTAAAATTAGTATCCTCCCAGTTACCATTAGTATCCACCCAGTTACCATTAGTATCCACCCAGTTACAATTAGTATCCACCCAGTTACCATTAGTATCCACCCAGTAACCATTAATATCCGCAGTTACCATTAGTATCCACCCAGTTACCATTAGTATCCACCCAGTTACCATTAGTATCCACCCAGTTACCGTAGTATCCACCCAGTTACCATTAGTATCCACCCAGTTACCATTAGTATCCACCCAGTTACCATTAGTATCCACCCAGTTACCATTAGTATCCACCCAGTTACCATTAGTATCCACCTAGTTACCATTAGTATCCACCCAGTTACCATTAGTATCCACCCAGTTACCATTAGTATCCACCCAGTTACCATTAGTATCCACCCAGTTACCATTAGTATCCACCCAGTTACCATTAATATCCACCCAGTTACCATTAGTTTCCACCCAGTTACCATTAGTATCCACCAAGTTACCATTAGTATCCACCCAGTTACCATTAGTTTCCACCCAGTTACCATTAGTATCCACTCAGTTACCATTAGTATCCACCCAGTTATCATTAGTTTCCACCCAGTTACCATTAGTATCCACCCAGTTACCATTAGTATCCACCCAGTTACCATTAGTATCCACCCAGTTACCATTAGTATCCACCCAGTTACCATTAGTATCCACCCAGTTACCATTAGTATCCACCCAGTATCCACCCAGTTACCATTAGTATCCACTCAGTTACCATTAGTATCCACCCAGTTACCATTAGTATCCACCAAGTTACCATTAGTATCCACCCAGTTACCATTAGTATACACGCAGTTCGGCAGTTACCCTGATTTCACGTGATAATGACATCACGTGACATATTACGTGGCATATCACGTGACCTCTAGTTCTATCCATCCAGTGCCGATTATATCCAGTGCCGATTATATCCAGTGCCGATTATATCCAGTGCCGTGTTCAGTGTTAACCATTAATAAATCATTATAGTACATGCGCGGCTTTGTCACGCTGATTCTTCATCTTGAATTTGAAATTATAAGTAAATATACGGCTAGTGTCCCATATAACACTGGACTCTTCATTATCTATGATAATGACGTCAGTCAGAAAAATATAGTTAAGCGCATCAACCGTTTTAAAGGTTAAGGTTACGATCAGGATTAGGGTCAGGATTTGGGCTAGTGTCCCATATAATTCCAGAGCAGCAGAGCTTTCATTATCTATATGATAATGACGTCACTCGGAAGAATAAAGATAGCACATCTAGCGCTTTAAGGGTTAGGGTTAGGTTCAGGATTAGGGTCAGGATTTGTTAGGTTTAGGGTTACTGTTAGGATTAAGGTTAGGACTAAGGTTAGGGTTTTGGTTAAGGAAATAAATAGGTTTAGGATACAAAAAGATTGACGTTTTGGTCTGTGACGTCACACTCACTCAGCCAGAGTTATATATGGGACACATACCAAGACTTGACGGACGTTGCCGTCTATTTCTTCTGACTGGATCAGGATGGCTTTTAAGAAAGCACAAATGTGACCATCGAAATGTGGAACCTTGCGCAATGCGCGCGCACGGGGTAAACATCCTACTATCCTAGTCCTACGATCCTAGTCCTACAATCCTAGTCCTAGTCCTACGATGTCGGGAAACGACACTTGCTGCGCACTCTATGCGCAAATTCAAAACCAGGGCCCTGGTTAGGGCAACTGCAAGCCCGATTGTCATTATGACTATGTCGTAGGATGGTATGTCTCCCATATAAACAGCTCTGAGTGACATCACAGATCTAAACGTCAATTTGTATCTAAAACCTAACCAACTCCCCTAACAAAGCCTAACCAAAGTTAATCCTTATCTAAAGCCTAACAAATAATGACCTAACCCTAACCTTACTGCTAAAGCGCTAGATGCGCTTGATTATATTTTCTGAGTGACGTCATTGTCATAGATAATGAAGGCTCCCGTTTATATGGGAGACTGACCCATAGGATTTTAAACCATAACCCTACCCTCGCTGGTCGCTCATGCAGCCGACGTTCCACATAAATTGGACGTCACTTTTGCGCCTTTGGCGGGCAACGTTTGTCAATGACTAAAAAAAATTATGCGGAATTTTGTGATGCGCACGCTTGTAGGACCCTAATTTACTCACGCTCTCATTCAACCTTTGGGCCTTGTCAAACGGCCGCAGCCGCCAGGCATGACATCATCCATCAAAACTGACCTTTCTCACGCACGGGTCTTATTCTATATTTGGTATGTGTCCCATATTACTGATCTGGCTGAGTGACGTCACACTCACAGACCTAAAGGTCAATCTTTTTGTATCCTAAACCTAAATATGGCACTAACCTTAATCCTGACCCTTAACCTAACAAATCCTGACCCTAATCCTGACCCTAATCCTGACCCTAATCCTGACCCTAACGCTGACCTTTAAAGTGCTAGATGCACTTGACTATATTTTTCTGACTGATGTCATTATCATAGATAAATATTTGTTAGGTTAAGGGTCAGGATTAAGTAATATGGGACACATACCAAATAGTGAAGAGCCCAGCGTTATATGGGACACAAGCCGTATATTTACTTATAATTTCAAATTCAAGATGAAGAATCAGCGTGACAAAGCCGCGCATATACTATAATGATTTATTAATGGTTAACACAGCACTGGATAAAATCGGCACTGGATATAATCGGCACTGGATATAATCGACACTGGATATAATCGGCACTGGATAGAACTAGAGGTCACGTGATATCTTAATATGTCATGTGATGTCATTATCACAACATCAAGAATAACTGCGTGCATATGTGGTAACTGGAATGAATAATGGCAGCAATGAACTGTAACTGGAGGTGAATATAACAACAGGATACTATGTGCTAGTGGTGACAATAACCAACTGAAATGAATACTAATAACTGGGTGGATCTATGTAACTGGTGAACAACAGGTGAACCTGTAGCCAGTGGATTAAGTGGTGTAACCAGCCAGGTGAAAACTTTTTGGGGCAAAATTCGTGAAAACTAATGGGCTTAAAAAATGGTAAATGGAGGGGTAACTGAAAAACCAATGAAACTCCCGTCTTTTAGGGGAAATACTTTAATGAATGGAAATTTTAGTTTCTGGGTGGAAAACTAAAGAAGTGGCCCGTGGAGTGGAAAAAAATAATTTGGAGTACTAATTAAAAATTTGGGGGAAAACTAAAAATTGGAAAACTTTTCAATGGGAACCCAATGGCCAACAAGGGGGTCAATTAACTGAATGTCCGTGAACAGGGGGATTAATGGTTTCTGGAATCTGGGTGGGAATAAAGCTGATTTGGGTATGTAAATTGGGGGGATTTAATTTCAGGTTGGGTACTAATTTAACAATTGGAAAACTAATGGTAACTGGGTGGATACTAATGGTAACTGGGTGGATACTAATGGTAACTGGGTGGTTTTAATGGTAACTGGGTGGATACTAATGGTAACTGGGTGGATATAATGGTAACTGGGTGGATACTAATGGTAACTTGGTGGATACTAATGGTAACTGGGTGGATACTAATGGTAACTGGGTGGATACTAATGGTAACTGGGTGGATACTAATGGTAACTGGGTGGATACTAATGGTAACTGGATGGATACTAATGGTAACTGGGTGGATACTAACATGTTCATAATTGGTGCTTTTGAGGCTAAATAAAAGAAACAAGGTTATTATCGAAAATTATCTATCTTTTTGGGGCTAGATTATTTAAACTTTTTTTATCGGCAGTAAATGTCAATTTAAGGTATTAATATATTTTTGGTGGATACTGAAATTTAACTGTGTATTTAATCGAATTTAGTATCCACAGAGAGGCTTTAGTTACCACTGGCAATGTAAAATATATCCAAGGCTCCGATTATAGAGCAGTTAAAATTCAATTTTGTTGTTTGGTGGTAACTGATGGATACTGATTCATCAGTGGATACTAATGGATACTAAATGGTAACTAACGGCAATTTTTAGTATCCGTGGTAACTGGGTGGATACTAAATGGTAACCGATGGTAACTAATGGTAACTAATGGATACTAATTTAGTATCCACGGTGGATACTATTTAGAAAAATTAGCCACCAGTATCCATTAGTATCCGTGGATACTAAATCTGAAATTTAGTATCCACCCAGTATCCACCCAGTATCCACCCAGTTACCACGGATACTAATGGTAACTAATGGATACTAATTTTCATCATGTTCCTGTGGTACAACATTGCCACCAGAACAAACCGAAAAACTGTTCTTTTAATGGCAAAATAGCGTGATGTAAACAAGCATAAAATTCAAACAGGGATAAATAAAAGTCTAGAGACACAAAACAATGGGTATTTGACACCCCAGAACCTTGGTAGGGCATTAGAAGACTTGGTAAAGACTTAACAGAAACTAGAAAGCAAGAAGGAACATTGTATGAAGTGCTTTGATGGTACTTCATATGAAACCAGCTATCCAGTTCTGACAAAAATTGGTCAATTTCTGGATGAATGCTGGGAAACTACTATTAACGTAGCGCGCGGCGCCATTTCCCTGATGTGCATTTTGACCGCAGAATCTGCGGTCAAAACGACCAACTGTTGTTCAGAAATAGGGCCCTGGTTTTAGCGCTTGCCGCGCCGCGCACTCCGTGCGCGTAACCAGGGTCCTGGTTAGGGCAATATTTTTCTTGAAATAACAAACGCACGCAGCACGTCGCACAACCTCACTTTAGAACAAATTATAAAACGTAGCACAAAGAAATGAATGGCACAAAGTGCGCGGCGCGTCAACAGCGCACGTGAATCGTTCTAAAACTCTGAGTTCAAAGTCACGTGACATGTTTTGCGCGCCATTATGTCTTGCTTTGAGCGTTTCAGGATGGATGCAGTGCGCGCGTCACGTTTATGTAACGCGCTGTCATTGTCCACCGATCTTTTGTTTGCGATCTTTCGCCGATCTTTTTTGTATCTTTTTCCGATCTTTTCGCGATCTTTTTGCGATCTTATTTGGACAAACTAAAATCCGGCAATGCGATAGGGTGGCGATTTTAATTGCTATTTCGCGCGAAAACAACCACATCGCTTGCAATGCGCCATCCAAAAACCAATGCACGATTTTGTGCCCAAAATTTATTGCCAATTATTAAGTCCGATGTTATTGATAAACGCCTCGGCAATCTGACATTCTATAGTTCCCTCCGCAGCATAGTAAGGATATCGCAGTGTCGTCGAAATCTACGACACACAATAAATCATTCGAGAATTAAAATGCCTTAATAATACAGGTATTGGGATTATACCAGTTACCTTAGCATTTCCGGGGCCAGCAAAGACACGTAATCACTGTTATTGTCACCAACGCCTTTCACACACTTGTAAATACTGCTCTTATCTTGTGGGTACTTCTTTAGGTTGTCCAGGAGGCCTTTCAGTACCCTCCTTACTGCAGCCTGGAATAGGGCCATTTGCTAGCAACTTTTCTAAGCAACATTCCCAAGCAACATTTCCATGGTTCATGGAACATTTCCGTTGTTGATCAGCGTGGGGCTATATTATCATCATAAAATCATATACCAGAGTCTTTTAGCGCAACGAGCGCTCTATGACTCACCTGAGTGCTGAGTTTGCAGGAGGACAGTAGTTTGTGAAGGTTTTGTCTGATTTCCACGTTTCTTTCTTCCAGCACGCTCATCACCGTCTCTAGCTGGTCTTCATGCAGGTGCACGTGCTGAGTGCAATAAGTTGAGTTATCACATCGCGATCTGGTGACTTCAGTAACTTGCAGAGTGGCAGTTTTCTATGTTTCTTACTTATTTAGTTATAGTGTGCGTGCAACAACGTAGTTTTATCTGTAGCAGACGAAAACAATGTAAGGCAATGTACAAGTCCTCCATCATCCTTAACTCTGGTACCCTTCAATTACTTCATCATTTAACTGTTTAACTATTAAGAGGTTTGGACTTGTGAAAGTTTGAATAACTTCCGTTTCTAATTTCCAGAGATGAGATACCGTCTCTAGCAGTCTTCACCTGTATCTCATCATTGAGCATGTCCACTAGGTGTGCCATGGACTCCAGACCAAACTCTGCGCACTGCACGGACAGCTGGCACATGCTGCGTACTGTGTTACTTCTCACTTCATGATACTCATCTTCCATGCCGTGGATAAACGCTCCACACGCGCCTGGGGGAGTGGGGAGGGTCACTTCCCACCCAGGGGGAGTGAGGAGGGGGAGTGGGAGTGGGGAGTAAAGGGTTTCCACTGAAGGGGGAGGAGAGGAAGGGAGGGGAGGAGAGTGAGGAGGAGAGTAAGTAAGGGGAGGGGTGGGGAGGAGAGTGGGAGGGGAGGGGAGGGAGGAGGGGAGGGGGAGGGGAGGGGAATGAGAGTGGGGAGTGAGCGGAGGGCTGGCATGAGGGAGAGTGAGGTGGTAAGGGGAGGGGTGGGGAGGTGAGGAATGGGGAGGTTGTGGATAAAGAGGCGCGTGGGGAGGTGGAGAGGGAGTGGAGGTGGGTGGGAGTGGTCAGTGGAGGAGGAGTGGAGAGGGGGAGGTGGGAGGGTGAGGGGAGGGAGGGGGTGGTAGGAGGGATGACTGGAGAGTGGGGAGGGGGAGATGGAGTGGAAAGTAAGTGGGGAGTGCAGAGTGTGGTGAGGGAGGAGGGAGAAAGGGGAGGGGGAGTGGGGAGGGGGACGTGAAGTACTCATCTCCTGTAAATACCTGGATCGAATATGCAGATCTCTCCCTGCACTGATTTGATAGGAGCATCCCCACCCCACACTCTGCCTGAAGCAAACTCCTGCTTTGCTTTAGCTCCAGCGGGCAGGATCCTCATGCTCTGACGCAGCTTCTTATCTAGCAACTGCTTCATGTACTCCTGAAACCATGGTAACAGTCAGTAATACAGATTACTATGGTAACAGTCAGTAACCCAGGGTTACCATGGTAACCATGGTAACAGTCAGTAACACAGGGATACCATGGTAGCCATGGTATCAGTCAGTTGCATAATGCACAGTGTGATTTCCGGACAGTGTGACAGTGTGACTAAGCTATTGGGGCCGGGGGATGCCAGTTACCGGGTCCACATCAGTGAAAAGTCCCAGGACTCTGGCAGTCTCCGTTCTGACTTGAGTTGAGATGTCCCTCATGAGCAGAGAGAGCTGGATAAAGGCGCGGTGTGAGATGTCAGTAGTCTTGTCACTTGGAGACCTCCCCTTGTTGTGGTGCTGCTTTACAAGATGCGGTAGCAGGGTCACTGCGTAGAGACGCACCTGGAGAGGACATTAGAAGGTCACTGAGGGACATTAGCAAGGTCACTGGGGGAAATAAGCAGGGTCACTGCGTAGAGACGCACCTGGGGGACATTAGCAGGGTCACTGCGTATAGACGCACCTGGGGGACATTGGCAGGGTCACTAGGTGCGGTAGCAGGGTCACTGCGTATAGACGCACCTGATGATGCCATATTGAACTCTTACCTTGCCACTTCTCATTCATGACTTATTATGAATTAAACACAAACATCCAATTTAAATACAGGAGAACACTGCAACGTCTCACCTCATCATAGGAGTCAGTGAGACATCCCACTATGTTATTTTAAACAGAGAAGGGATGGGGGAGGGTTACCATGGTAACCATGGTAAACCTGGTAACCCTAGTAACAGGGTTTGTGACTCACCTCATCATAAGAGTCAGTGAGGCAGCCCACTATCTTATTGTAAACAGAGAAGGGGATGGAGGAGCCTGACTCAGCAGCCTGCACCAAGTGCTGTACAGCAGTAGTTCTCACTCTCGGGTCCTGGCAAAGTAATTAGAGAATCCTGGTAAAGTTTATTGTTCTAAATCAAATCACTATTCAAGGGCTGATTTTTTATAATGACGAATAGAACAAAGTTCATGGTATAATACTGACTTCACAACAAAAACTTTATGGGAAGCATTAAAAGACTCAATGCTGGTCCACTATCTCACATCATCATCTAGGTAAGCCAGCAGGAACTTGATGGAGGTGGCTGGTGGCAGGGTCCTAAGAACCAGAACCAGACTCTGTCTTCGGATGAGGGGTGAAGACGAGAGGGCTGCACTGTGTAGCTTAGAGAGGAGCTTCTCAGAGAGCTGGGATCTGGGGAATGGGGGTTTTAGAGCTGCCAGAAAATACAATAATCAATGCATGAAACTGAAATAATTACTAGTTCCCTAAGATGGAACCCATTGACTAGAACAACTCACTGCGGCAAAGCACACATGAGGCTCATCAGTTCGAACTGTATGGTTTGGGACACATCGCAGCTGAAGACATCTATGAGTTGTGTGAGGATGCCTCCTAGGATGTCATGTTTCACCAGCTCCTCCATCACTGCCTCCTGCCGCAACTTCCTGCCCATCTCCTGGAGAAGCTCTGACCTGTCCAACTGAGGGGGAGCAAGGGATTACTGAGGGGGTAGCAAGGGATTACTGAGGGGGAGCAAGGGATTACTGAGGGGTAGCAAGGGATTACTGAGGGGTAGCAAGGGATTACTGAGGGGGTAGCAAGGGATTACTGAGGGGGTAGCAAGGGATTACTGAGGGGTAGCAAGGGATTACTGAGGGGTAGCAAGGGATTACTGAGGGGCAGCAAGGATTACTGAGGGGTAGCGCGATCACTGAGGGGCCAGCGGGATTACTGAGGGGTAGCAAGGGATTACTGAGGGGGTAGCAAGGGATTACTGAGGGGTAGCAAGGGATTACTGAGGGGTAGCAAGGGATTACTGAGGGGTAGCAAGGGGTTACTGAGGGGTAGCAAGGGTTGAGGGCAGCGCGATTACTGAGGGGAGCAAGGATTACTGAGGGCGCAGCAAGGGGTTACTGAGGGCGCAAGGGGTCACTGAGGGGCAGCAAGGATCACTGAGGGGCAGCAAGGGATTACTGAGGGCAGTGCGATCACTGAGGGGCAGCGCGGATTACTGAGGGTGCGCGATTACTGAGGGCAGCAAGCGGATTACTGAGGGCAGTGCGATCATTGAGGGCAGTAAGGGATTACTGAGGGCAGCGGCGATTACCGAGGGGCAGCAAGGGATCACTGAGGGGCAGGCGGGATCACTGAGGGGGCAGCAAGGGATTACTGAGGGGCAGCAAGGATTACTGAGGGGCTAGCAAGGGATTACTGAGGGCAGCAAGGGATTACTGAGGGGTTAGCGGATTACTGAGGGCAGCAAGGATTTACTGAGGGGCAACAAGGATTACTGAGGGGCAGGGGATTACTGAGGGGTAGCAAGGGATTACTGAGGGCAGCAAGGGGTTACTAAGGGCAGCAAGGGGTTACTGAGGGGCAGGGATTGAGGGGAGCAAGGATTACTGAGGCGTAGCAAAGGGGTTACTGAGGGCGCAGCAAGGGGTTACTGAGGGCAGCAAGGATTACTGAGGGGCAGCAAAGGATTACTGAGAGGCAGCAAGGATTACTGAGGGGTAGCAAGGGGTTACTGAGGGCAGCAAGGGATTACTGAGGGGGCAGCAAGGGATTACCGAGGGTAGCAAGGGATTACTGAGGGCAGCGCGGGATTACTGAGGGGCAGCAAGGGATTACTGAGGGGCAGCAAGGGATTACTGAGGGGTAGCAAGGGATTACTGAGGGGCAGCAAGGAGTACTGAGGGGCAGCAAGGGATTACTGAGGGGGTAGCAAGGGAGTACTGAGGGGCAGCAAGGGATTACTGAGGGGGTAGCAAGGGATTACTGAGGGGGTAGCAAGGGATTACTGAGGGGTAGCAAGGGATTACTGAGGGGGTAGCAAGGGGTTAGAGGGGTAGCAAGGGATTACTGAGGGGGTAGCAAGGGATTAATGAGGGGGTAGCAAGGGAGTACTGAGGGGGTAGCAAGGGATTACTGAGGGGGTAGCAAGGGAGTACTGAGGGGGTAGCAAGGGATTACTGAGGGGGTAGCAAGGGGTTAGAGGGGTAGCAAGGGATTACTGAGGGGGTAGCAAGGGATTACTGAGGGGTAGCAAGGGATTACTGAGGGGGTAGCAAGGGATTACTGAGGGGGTAGCAAGGGGTTAGAGGGGTAGCAAGGGATTACTCGTTAGTGCTGCATGGGTGTTTCTTTGTCAAGGTTCACGTTTCGAAGAAGCAAATCAGGCAACCCCATCGCCCTAACAGTGGCGTGAAACGTTCATTGATAACTTTCAGTATTCATCAAGAACTTATTAAGATCTGGACATCTTGTCATGTCACCACCTTGTAGAATTGTAGTCTCACCTTGTCGTCGTTTTCCACGAGGTACTCCACAACAGAAGGCAGAATGTCGACCACACTGGAGGCATTAATGCTCCTGATTATCTTGACGTAGTTAGACTGTCTGGTGTCCGGAGGAGGGGGTTGGAGGTGGAGGGTGGGGGCTGCAGGGGGCGCCTCCACTTTGTATATCATAGTTTCTGTGGGAGCAGCTGGCACAACGCCGCTTTGCAGGGTTGCCATGGCTACAAGAATATGCGAGGGTTAGGGTTTATCATGGTATCTATGGAAGTATGAATACTTATCATGAATAAAGTGAACAGGGACGGGGAGACCTAATCAATAAAATGATATTATTAATCATGTGAATGTTCAAACATAAAAGATGACTAATAACCTACTAACGCACCAACTCTGTGGTAAGCGGAGGCGAGTGTTCCGTGGAATTTGCAACAAAAAAACTCCCAATAAAGTTATAATTACACTCATTGCTCATCACTACTTTCTACAAGTATTATGTATTAAAGAGAGCACTGATCATTGCCTTTAATTACTTGAAATCTGACATACAACACGTCATGAGGCAACTACCTGTGATAGCGCTATCAAACCGTTCACACAGTCTAAATCTGTATAATCACATTCGTCGTAATAGTAATGGCCTTCATATACCTTACAAACCCTTCATACAGATTACAGGGCATAGGACACTACGATTTGTTGTTGATAGTAATTGCTTAGTTGTCATTTCAATGACTACTTGTAAGATTACTTGTAAGCTTGTAACTATAAACAAGAAGCGAGTTTTGTGGCTCTATATTTGGTAGCGTGTGAACCTTTAACTCTTTAAGTACAGTAGCGTAAGTGGTATGCTGTAAGGACCCTTAGCGTATTCATTTACTTTTAAAGCTCATAAATTTTTATTTGAATACGGGAATCCATCATTTTCCCTAATGGTTACTTTCTTAGAAAAACAACGTCAAATTTATAAGGCTTAAGAAAATTCCTGACTTCGGATAATCTGAATAGGGAGTATTCTGGTAGAAGGCATTGCAATGTCAAAGAGTGAAGAAGAGAAGGAGGATAGCAAGAAGAGTCAGTTCTACACGACGCAGGACCTTACCTCTGACTACTACCAGTCCATAACGCGGTCCCAGCACCCTCTGTGGTGTAGGTGCTTGTGGGGGTTTATAATAGCTGCCTCCTTTTTTTAAAGGGTTTAATTTTTAAACCCGGGCCCCAAATGGACAAACGTCGAAATATTTTGAATCATCTGACTGGCTCTCGGACAAAACTTTTCAAGCAGTTGCCAGCAAGGAATTTTTTGCCTTTGAAATAAATACGGAAACCAATTAAAGTCAGAATTCATCAAAAACAAATTCTGTGGCCTTTCATCACGATTTAGATTGTTATTCATGTGTTTTATAACTACGTTATCTAAAACACTGTACAAAACCAAGTGATAAAAGATTTATTTAACGTAAATTAACTGGCGTTTTAACCTCCCTTTGGACAAAAATTACGGCCAATTAGGTATTTAAAAACCTAGGCATCGGGATTTTCAAATATGTCAAATTGTTATGTTCATGAATAACATCATATTTCCAACTAAAATACGGCGTTTAATTTCATTTCTGTTCTTGTTACACCATTCATGAATTCTATATTTAGCAATTCCTCCTGAACAACAGTCGTTCATCCCTCAAAAATTGATTCTCTTTTACTAAATTCAGTCTCGTATACAGACTTTTATGAATTTTAACGATACTGTTTCACAGCACGCTCCTTGCCTTGCTGTCATTTTCACTGGGAAATGCGGTTTGTGCCGGGCGCTCAATCGGTCGCAATTTTGATGAAAAATGGGTCAAAATCGGAAAAACTGTAATGCGCGAAGTTATATTGTTGGAAAATACCGCGCACCGCGCATTTTCAATTCTGTCTTATTTGGGCGCGTACGCAGATTTTAGTTTGTCCATGTTTTGATAGGTAAAAGATCGGAAAAAGATCTGAAAGAGTACGGAAATAGTGCGCGAAAAGATCGGTGAAAGTCTGCAGTGGAAAGATCGGAAAAATATCGCAGCGAGATCGGTAAAAGATCTATTGCGATTAGCAAGATTGAATTCCTGAAAATCCATGAAAATTTCGAGAAAAATTTTTTAGGCAAAAGTATCTTAAATTGTTGTATTCAAAGTCCTATGGTAACTAGAAGTCGACTAAGGCGGTTTTTGAGTGTCTTGGTTATTTTTATCTTCCAGAAAAGACGGAGAATGGTGAATATTGAAAACACTTAAATTTGATTTTAATCGTCTTAAAATCGATTTATAGACATTGAAGCAATTTCGCATGGCTTTAGTTCTGAAAATGTTAATTTCTGTCCAAAAACAAGGCCTTAATGTAAAGGATCGACTCATGACACAAATTTGCTAGCCGTTTTGGAATAATTGTTAATAGTGTCTAGAATTTGTTTCATATCGTTTATTTCCCCCCACCTCAATGCTCGGTTACCCCATCCCTTCTCCGCCTCACTTCACCCCTACCTTCTCACCTTTTTTCCCCCTCCCTCACCCTTTCCCCCCACACCCCCTCACCCCCTTCCCCTCCCAACTACTTCCCCCTACCTCACGTGCTTCCCCCGGGGCCCCTCACTCCCCATTCCCCCCCACGACCCCTGGCCCTTCCCCCCACGCCCCCCTCACCCCCCTCAGACCCCCCTTTCTTCCCTCATTGTCACTACTTTCCCCCCCCTCACTACCCCCTTCCTCACTACATCCCCTTCCCCCACTACTTCCCCCATTCCCACTAGTCACTTCCCCCACCTACTACATCCTCCCCCATTCCTCAATACTTCCCCCCCATTCCACCACTCCCCCACACCTCACTACTTCCCCATTCCTCACCCCCCCCTCATTTTACCATTTCCCCCCATTCCCCACAACTTCCCCCTCAAGCCCCCCTTTTCCCCCCACCACCTCCCCTCATTCCTCAGCCACACCCCCTCACCTCACTACTTCCCCTCATTCCTCACAACATCCCCTCACTCCTCATTTCTCACTACTTCCCCTCATTCCTCACTACATCCCTCACTCCTCACTACTTCCCCCATTCCTCACTACCTCCCCTCATTCCTCACTACTTCCCCTCACACCTCACTACATCCCCTCACTCCTTACTACTTCCCCTCACGCCTCACTACTTCCCCTCATTCCTCACAACCTCCGTCACTACTCCCCTCATTCCTCACTACTTCCCCACCTCACTACTCTTCATTCCCTCACAACCTCCGGGTCACTACTCCCCTCATTCCTCACTACTTCCCTCACACCTCACTACATCCCCTCACTCCTTACTACTTCCCCTCACGCCTCACTACTTCCCTTCATTCCTCACAACCTCCGTCACTACTCCCCCTCATTCCTCACTACTTCCCCTCACACCTCACTACCTCCCCTCATTCCTCACTACACCCCTCACTCCTCACTACCTCCTCTCATTCCTCACTACTTCCCTTCATTCCTCACAACCTCCCTCACTACTTCCCCTCATTCCTCACTACCTCCCCTCACTCCTCACTACTTCCCCTCAAGCCCCACTTCTTCCCCTCACTACCTCCCTGACACCACTTAGCCTCGGCTGAATGACACCACTATTCGATTCTCCGACTGACACCACTTTTCTCTGACTGACACCACTCTTCTTCGGCTGTCACCATCTTCTATTTTCAATCTCTTTAACTGACACCACTCTTCTCCGACAGACATCGCTCTTCTCTGACAGACATAACTATTCCTCGGCTGAAACTGTTCTTCCTCGGCGGTCACCTCTCTTCCTCGGCTGACACCACTCTTTTTCGATTGACACCACTCTTCTCTGAGAGACATCACTCTTCCTCGGCTGATACCACTTTTCTTCGGCTGTCACCACTCTTCTCCGACAGACCTCACTCTTCTCTGACTGACACCTCTCTTCCTTGGCTGTCACCACTCTTTTGCGATTGACACCACTTTTCTCTGACGGACATCACTCTTCCTCGGCTGACACCACTTTTCTTCGGCTGTCACCACTCTTCTCCGACAGACATCACTCTTCTTCGGCTGACATCTCTCTTCCTCGGCTGACTCCACTCTTCTCCGACAGACCTCACTCTTCTCTGACTGACACCACTCTTCCTCTGCTGACACCACTTAGCCTCGGCTGAATGACACCACTTTTCGATTCTCCGACTGACACCACTTTTCTGTGACTGACACCACTCTTCTTCGGCTGTCACCACCCTTCTATTTTCATTCCTCTGACTGACACCACTCTTCTCTGACAGACATCGCTCTTCTCTGGCAGACATCACTCTTCCTCGGCTGAAACTGTTCTTCCTCGGCGGTCACCTCTCTTCCTCGGCTGACACCACTCTTTTTCGATTGACACCACTCTTCTCTGAGAGACATCACTCTTCCTCGGCTGACACCACTTTTCTTCGGCTGTCACCACTCTTCTCCGACAGACCTCACTCTTCTCTGACTGACACCTCTCTTCCTCGGCTGTCACCACTTAGCCTCGGCTGAATGACACCACTTTTCGATTCTCCGACTGACACCACTTTTCTGTGACTGACACCACTCTTCTTCGGCTGTCACCACCCTTCTATTTTCATTCCTCTGAAGCTCTGACTGTACCACTCGTCTCTGACAGACATCGCTCTTCTCTGGCAGACATAACTATTCCTCGGCTGAAACTGTTCTTCCTCGGCGGTCACCTCTCTTCCTCGGCTGACACCACTCTTTTTCGATTGACACCACTCTTCTCTGAGAGACATCACTCTTCCTCGGCTGACACCACTTTTCTTCGGCTGTCACCACCCTTCTGTTAACTATTTTCAATCCTCTGACTGACTCCACACTTTTCCGGCTGACGCTCTCTGGTCTACGGCTCACACGACACCACTCATAAGTCCGATTGACATCAATCCTCGTTCAGTTCAGCAGTTCTAGTTCAAAGAATTTGGTACAATTAAAGAGACAGGAAGTAGGAATCTATAGCACTGAAGTAGTCGATACATTCGTCATTCAATTCAACTTTATATTTTTCTTGAAATAACAAACGCACGTAGCAAGTCGCACAACCTCACTTTAGAACAAATTATAAAACGTAGCACAAAGAAATGAATGGCACAAAGTGCGGCGCGTCAACAGTGCACGTGAATCGTTCTAAAACTCTGAGTTCAAAGTCACGTGACATGTTTTGCGCGCCATTATGTCTTGCTTTGAGCGTTTCAGGATGGATGCAGTGCGCGTCACGTTTATGTAACGCGCTGTCATTGTCCACCGATCTTTTTGTCGATCTTTCGCCGATCTTTTTTGTGTCTTTTTCCGATCTTCTCGCGATCTTTTTGCGATCTTATTTGGACAAACTAAAATCCGGCAATGCGATAGGGTGTTTTGGCCCTTTTAGAACACGAATATGTTCCAAAAGTGCCAATTTGGCCCTTTTGGAACACGAAGCTATTCCAAAGGGCCATGCACTTTTCGGAACACGAAGCTATTCCAAAGGGCCAATTTGGCCTTTTGGAACACGGATACTGTTCCAAAAGGGCCAAACGAAAAAATAGGTATCGAATAGGTATCAAATAGGTATCAAATAGTAAATATTCCATATGACTATTTTCAATTTGGCCCTTTTAGAACACCGTACTGCACGCGCTTTTCAAGAGCTGCATATGCTTTTCAAAAGCATTGCTAGGCTATGGTGGCCGAGGTGGCTCACTTGAAAATAATTTTTCGTGTTTTTGAAATAGTGAGCCATTTCGGCCACCGCGTGGCCGAGCTGGCTCACCTATATTTTTCCAACTTTGATGCAAAATTTAAATGCCAATTTTAATCTGAAAAGACAAAACTCGGCATGTATTTGAAACTAGAAAAGTTGCTCTTTCCAACGGTGCAAAGATTAGGACCAACCGACCCAAAATGGCGGAGTTATAGCGCTCCAAAAAAGTGGGACGCCTCGGCCACGCGGTGGCCGAACTGGCTACGGTGGCCGAGCAGGCTCACTTTTTTTTACATAAAAAATTTTTCATAAAATTTTTTTTATGTAAAAATTTTTGAGCCTTTCGTCCACTCCCGTGGCCGAGGAGGATCAAAAATTTTATGTGTAATTTTTGAGCCTTTTCGTCCACTGCAGTGGCCGAAAAGGATCACTTTATTTCACACAAAATTTTTTGATCCTCCCGCTTCTATAGATCTAATTTCATCATAATGGCCATTGGCCACGTCGTTCGCATCTGCTGTGGCCGCGCGTTGCGCGTTAGGCTAGATCTGGCGCGCGCGCGGCGCGGCGCGCACGCGCAGATGGAATTCTGACAAATTATTTGAGTCGAATTTTTTGTATTTTTTTCTTGAGCAGTAATTTTTCAAATTAATTCGATGAAAAGACCGTAGAATTATTTTTCCAATGAACCATGGGCAGGTGTTTTGAAATAAATGTTTCTGTTGAATCAATGATCTTAAATGTCAGTATTAAATCAAAATATCCTATACACTATAAATCATTTTAATTATTTATTTCTTTTTAATTCAAAAATGTTTTAACCCTGATTTTCAGGAGAAGCATCTCTCAAGATGAAGTATTGGATTAGGATGCATGCCACTTCTCATTAATTTTATTAATGTGCAACGTAAAAGGACACAAATAACCCGGATCCATCCACCGGTCCTCTACTTCTCTTCACTAAGTGTTTTGCTTTAATTTCTTGATGCTTGGAGTACAAACAAAGACCAAAGAGCAAGTTTCAGTTTCATTCAGGCAGGAGGTCACTGCACTTGACGGTGCTATACCCTGGTACCAGGGGTGACTGCTGGGGCCTACCTCATAAAAAGCTCTCGCAATTTAAACACCCCTGAAAGCTGAGGTAGGTATTGGACTGAAGATGCCTGCACACCACTCATCTTGGTGTGACTCACTTGGATCCTGCTGCTCTCCACATTGGATTACCGAAAGGGATCATGTTGGTGTTCAAGTACGGAGTTGGAGAAAAGTCTTGCAGATTGATGTCTTGAAGAAAGATTTCTTTTTAATTCAAAAATGTTTAACCCTGATTTTCAGGAGAAGCATCTCTCAAGATGAAGTATTGGATTAGGATGCATGCCACTTCTCATTAATTTTATTAATGTGCAACGTAAAAGGACACAAATAACCCGGATCCATCCACCGGTCCTCTACTTCTCTTCACTAAGTGTTTTGCTTAATTTCTTGATGCTTGAGTACAAACAAAGACCAAAGAGCAAGTTTCAGTTTCATTCAGGCAGGTGGTCACTGCACTTGATGGTGCTATACCCTGGGTACCAGGGGGGTGACTGCTGGGGGGCCTACCTCATAAAAAAAGCTCGCAATTTAAACACCCCGAAAGCTGAGGTAGGTATTGGACTGAAGATGCCTGCACACCACTCATCTTGGTGTGACTCACTTGGATCCTGCTGCTCTCCACATTGGATTACCGAAAGGGATCATGTTGGTGTTCAAGTACGGAGTTGGAGAAAAGTCTTGCAGATTGATGTCTTGAAGTGCAGCCAGGTGGGTTCCAGTCGAGCTCTCCGTGCTGGAGAGCTGCCATCACCCCCCAAGAAGGGAGGTGGTCAGTGAATATTGCCCGAAAAAAAAAAAAAAAAGATGTCTTGAAGAAAGATTTCTTTTTAATTCAAAAAAATTTCTATGAATTTATTTGAAATAAAAAGAAATCTTTCTTCAAGACATCAATTTCTACGAATAGAAGTATTCTGCAATGGATAGAGCTTCATGGATACTTTGGTTAATTGGGCTATCCATCTGAATGCTTTTGATGCTATAAATCGAATTATTTAATGTTGTTAATTGATTCCTGAATTATGAATTATGAATTATCTTATGAATTATCTTATGAATTATCTTATGAATTGTGTTTTATAAAAGGATTGGGGCTATATTTGTGACAAATGTAAACTGTTTCTATGCTTGTACATTGATGTTTTAAAGAAATTCTTTATTTTATGGGATTTTCTCTACCAAATTGGTAACTGCTGCTTCTCCAACATAGCCCTTTAGCCGCAAAAGTCATGCCACAATAATGCAATGTCCCAGAAAATATATAGACCATTCAAGACTCTTTCATTTTAGAGATTGAGGCAATTATTGCATCCACTTCATCCACATGACATAGTGAAACCAGGTTTGTGGCATAAAAAATTAACCCTTTCATAAATGCAAGCTAGCTTCCTTATTTGGTCATGAACAAATTTAAATTAACAATTCATGCTCTGCACCAAAGGCAGCATTACTGAGAAGCTCTTATAGTTACAATTGAAAGTTGTTATTTCATTTTAAAAGTTTAATGGTTGTTCAGTTGTTATAACTCATGTAGGTAATACATGTCCAGATTTGCCTACTCCTGTCTACTGGTGCCTCCTTGAACTGCAGAAGAAGGTTCCCTGATATGATGTGAGCTACAAATTACCTACCACTTGCAGCTGCAGACTTCTTGCAGTTGAATACAATACAATGCAACAGGTTAACTATAATAATCATGAAGTAACATTTCGAGATAAGAAACTGGAAAGATTTAAGATTCCAATATTGCCAGATATTGAATATGTCATTAATTCATTGTAACTATAAGGTTGATGGTCATTAATTTGTTAAAACTCATGTAATTGTAATACCTGTCCAGGTTTGTCTACTCCTGTCTCCTGCCTTCAGTGAACTGCTGAAGTATGTTTCCTGATCTGAAGCAAGTTACTAAGTACCTACCACATGCAGACCTTTTCAACACAATGCAATCTAACAGGTAAACAGTGCTAGATTTCATAAATATGTTTGAATGTTGAAATAAGGGACTTGATGGGGTTGGCAAATATAGGAGCCCCAAATAAACGCAATTTTGACCTCAAATGCCCATGATCCTTCATATATCGGGTTATTCGAAGGTGTGGACTCCATCATATATGATGGAGTCCACTATACTACCATACTGTGTGAGGGGTATGATTGGAGTTAAACCCATGTCAAGGAGGCAAAAAGCCCATGTATCTCAAAATTGATACATGGGCTACCCCTACTTACCAGCACCATAGAATGGACAGATATTAAATAATGCAGTAATCACATTGCCATTTCAGTGTATGAGTAGAAGGTTGACGGTTGTCAATAACTTGTTCAAACTCATGTAATTGAAAAACGTGTCCAGGTTTGCCTACTCCTGTCTACTCATAGACTTGAACTGCTGAAGAAGGTTCCCTGATCCGATACATGCTACTGAGCACTGCCCCACACCTGCTGACCTGCAGACCTTTTCGATGCAATATAATCCAACAGGTAAACTATGATAATCATTAGCAGGTGGGGATCAGAAACTGGAAAAATTTAATTGAATTCTGAATGGTCTGATATTGATTAATAATCATTGATGGTTAATTAGTTGTGAAAACTCATGTATCATACGTTTTCAGGATTGACTGCTCCTGCTGATGCTTCTTTGGTCGGTGCTTATCCTGGTACTTCCTTGAACTTTTGATGAAGATTCTCTGATCCGATAGGAGCTTCTGCCTCGCACCTGCTGACTTTCCAATACTGCAAGCAGCACAAAATAGCACCTTGGAATCGAAAAATTGGGAGAATTCCATTGATGGACCTCAGAATGGACAGAATGTATCAATAAATCATAATAATATTCTATCCCATCGTAATAAGCATATGATTAGGTAGATGGTGTACGTTTTGATACATGTGTCTTCGTGCATTTGATTTTGAGTACTTGCATCACCGACTTTCGCTCGAACGACCGTAAATAATTGAGGGAAGCAATTAATTTAAAGAAAACAGGCTATAGGGACCGTTCACATATTACGTAATCATTTTTTGGGTTTTTTCCCCTTCTCCCCTCTCCATAATCAAACGTTGTCTCGGCCAACCCCCTCCTCTTTTGGCAAATATTACGTAATCACGGCACGACCCCCCCTCCAGAAAGCTGAAACAAAGTTCTTTACTTTAGCATGTTATAATTGCATTGAAAACATACTTCTTCAGATGTGCTTTTTCAGACAATATTGATGATGTGCAAAACTTGATTGACTTAGAATTTTAATTTTTTCTGGAGGGCAAAAGGCAAGATTTTTTGTTGATATAACTACTAGATTTAATGTTTTATGTTACCATAATGCTCATTTGTGATTAAATGTTCTTGAAAAGGATCCAAAAGGATGTGAAACGTCACTCAACAGTTACCGCTTAGATGCCTAGAGAATTGAGTTTCTTAATTATGGTTAAGCGGGTTAAAAATGTGTGCTTTATTATTATAATTGATAATCATTTTAATGATTTATGTTCAGCGAAACTGAATACCTAACGAACACAGTTTGGCTAGTATTGAAATATAATTAGAACTATAGAAATATTGGAAATTGCCTTTTTTTACACTTTTAGCCCACTTTACGAAGAAAAATCGTATATTCGTCCACGCAAAAATCTTGAAAATATGTTTTATCCTACAGTCTACAGAAACTACTTTTTGGCCCAAATTTATGAAAATAGGAGGGTGAAAATTTCGTATTCAGTCTATCAGTTTTTTTCAAGATTTGAGATCTCCATTGAAATGCAATTTTTATCGAATGATGGTCAAATCTTTTGGATAAGGAGCAGTTTTTGTCATGAAACTTAGAGGTCATGAAACTAAGAGGTATACCTTATCGGACATAATTAACACGGACATTAAAATCACGCAGCTAAGCACATCAGCGTGAATATTAATGTCCGTGAAAATTTTGTCCGTGATACTATTGTCCGTGATTTTCAGGTCCGTGAAAATTAAGTCCGGTATTTCCTCTTAAAATTTCTAGGGTAGAGAAGCAAAATTTCTGACTTTATCTCTTTAAACGCAATAACAAAATTTTTAAGGAAATTATGCTTATATTTTTATGCTTAGAACCTGCTATATGGAAATTTATCATATTAATTAACGAAATATATTGAAAAAATCTTGAAATCAAGTATTCAAATCGTTGTAAAAATGGAAAAAATCGAACCGAAAATTTCGAGATTTTCTTGAAATTTGAAGTGGCAGGATCGAGCGTGAATATTAATGTCCGTAAAATTTTGATAATTATGTCCCTCGGCTGATTACGTAATATGTGAATGATCCCATATTCATATTCATGCCATTCCACAAACCTGAGATGAAACTCACATGTAGCCATATAATAATCCTTATGAGCATTATGAATACTTGGAGCCATATTAAGCATATTCCATATCTAAATTATACTTATGATTACATAATGAACATTTGAATAATCTTTTTACCAGGAAGCAACTCGGCAGATTTTTGGTTAATTTTGCCGTTTTATATCGGGCGATTAACAAACGAATGGGATATCGAAAATTATCACACGAGGCGTCAGCCGAGTTTGACAATTTTCGATATCACACGATCCATGAGTTTGTTAATTGTATTATTACCTCGACAAAACAGTTCTCCCTCCCACTCGGGTCTGACGACCCTCTTCTGAATTCAACGTTTTTATAGATTTTCGAGTGCTCCTTCATAAAATCAACAATTTATTTAACGATATTCTGCTCTATTATTCCGCCACTTAGCAGTAGTTCTACAAAGGAGTGATATATCGATAATTATTACACTGGAGTTTGAGCCACGGGAGGGAATAATCGATTTTAAAACTTTCTGTTCTTTTTCAAAGGTTAAAGTGTAATTTTTTGAATCTGAAATGATTTAACCTTGGAAACTGACCAAATTTACTGAAAGAACTAAGTTAGGAATTTTAATTTGGAGCCCGGTTAATCATACATCAGGGGGTGATATTTATGATTGGCATGGTTTTCGATAATCTTTTGATAGGTAGAATTTTGATTTTCCTCTACTTTGCGACAAAATAGTAATTTAAATATTATATGCTAACTGAGGGTAACTGAGGAGTGTGACGGGCTTTCTTAGGAGTGCGACTGGCATTGACTTTCTTAGGAGTTTGATAGGCTTACTTACGGGTAACACATCCCTCTCAACTCATAACATACCCCTATCTCATCGTAACCCACCCCTCTCCACACATATTATACCTCTCTCCACTCATAACACACCTCTCTCAACTCATAACAGACCCCTGTCAACTCAAAGCACACCCCTCTCCACTCATAACACACCTGAACAAACCTCCCGTACCTCAGAAATCAGAGAAACCCACTCTTCAAGCGACCTTTTCTTTAACGTTTCGAGCATTTCCCTTTAAATTTTTAAGCAATATCACAACTTTTTCGACCTTTTCCCAATTTTAAGGGAATCCCTCATTTCTGCACTAGCAGTTTATTTGTTATTATTAACGCAAGATAAAAATTTCTAGAATCTCTAATATAAAATCGCAAATCGTGTTTCTCCGTACGTCACGCCTCATGGCAACGCGCGCGCAATGGGAAAACTGCACGTGCAGATGGATAGCGCGCGCGTTCATTTCTGTTTAATGCTGTTTTGATTTTGTTGCTCATATAACTTTTGATATGATTGGAATTTTTTGATGCGGTAAAAAGTATTAAGTTGATTTGAAATTTGCGAACGAGGTGCTGCGTAGCAGCGCCGAGTGAGCTGTGTATTTGCAGGCCCAACGGGCCTGCTAGTCTTACTTATAATTTCGCATTTTCTGTTTTTCTCCGTACGTCACGCCCCATGGCAACGCGCGCAAAATGGGGGAAATTGCACGTGCAGATTAACTGCGCGCGCGTTCATTTCTGTTTAATGCTGTTTTGATTTCGAAGCTTCATAACTTTTGATGTGGTCGGAATTTTTTGATGCGGTAAAAAGTATTTAGTTGATTTGAAATTTGCGAACGAGGTGCTGCGTAGCAGCGCCGAGTGAGCTGTGTATTTGCAGGCCCAACGGGCCTGCTAGTCTCTTATATAAAATCGCATTTCGTGTTTTTCTGTACGTCACGCCCCATGGCAACGCGCGCGCAATGGGAAAAATGCACGTGCACATTAAGTGTGCGCGCGTTCTTTTCTGTCTAATGCTGTTTTGATTTCGGAGGTTCATAACTTTTGATATGATTGGAATTTTTTGATGCGGTAAAAATATTGAATCAATTTTGATTGCAGTGGTTAAAATTTGCGAACGAGGTGCTGCGTAGCAGCGCCGAGTGAGTTGCCAACGCATATGCAGGCCCAACGTTCTTTGCTAGCCGATATAATATCACCTTTGAGTGAGACGAATAAATTTATTCGTCTGTTAAATACCTGGAAACGCGGCAATTTTAGATTGCTACCCCCTTCCTAATAATATCACCTCTATATCTGGTGGAAGCAGGGATGGAGCACAATGTAATCTGTATCCCCAGTCTGGGGATAAAAATAAAGATAACACAGACATGTGGTCCATTTTATGACTTTGTTTTGTTATGTTTTATATCTTTTGCTGCCGTGTTTGATGTGTCAGAGTTTATTTCTTTAGTTTAAGTTAGGGTTTTAAGATTGGTATAGATATTAAATATACATGCATATTGGCGCCATTCCCGTTGCTCGATGTACTTTACACTATACTCCCGCTTAAGGTGTTTGGTCATTAAAAATTCACTTTCCTTAATTATGATCTAGTACATAAAAATATGTGCAATACTATTTTGTTAGTATAACAGTGAAATTCCGGTGTTTCTAGCATGTCTGTGTCATTTGATATCCGGGATTATATAAAGTAGCGCGTGACGTAATCAAGGTAAGTGATACGACCGCAACACCCCTGCAGCTCTGCAGGAGCCTGTATCCTGTGTAATGTATAAGCAAAATATCACTATTGTGTGTTTGGGTGCTTGTTTTGTTTTACCGTATCTGACTTAAATAACGTTTAATTTGAATAAACTGCAAGTTTTATTCATGGGAGATAGTTCTTTTCTAAAGTTTGAATATTGTAGGTACGGATGCAAGTAAAACTTTGAAAAAAGGTCTGTTTCAAGGGCATTATCTGTGTCGGCTATTTTTGGAGGATTTTCGTATCTGCCACAGTCATCAGTGATCACAAAGTGATCAGTAATCAATCCATGGAATAAAGGTGTCATCTCTACCTTCCTATAACTCCTTACCCCGACCCCTAAAGGCCTAACTTTGGCAAAACGGCTTAATTCCAACGAGGTGTATGGTTTAATCTTTCACTGGTCACCCAGACAGATCGGAAATCACTCTTAGAGTTAGACCAGTTAATGATAAATCTGATGGTCTTCTCTGATAACTTGTAAACATTTCACTGGTCAGCCATAAACCAGACCGATGAGAACACTCTTGACCAGTCCAACAATCACCATCTGAATGCGCGCCCTGACACGGGACACTAATTCAATGATCAATCTGATGTCAGGTTACTGATCACTCATCACTTTAAAACCATGTCACTGGTTGCCTGTCTCCAGTTCATTGCTCATCCTGACACCAATTCACTGATCACCCTGACACCAATTCACTGATCAACCTGACACCAATTCACTGATTACCCTGACACCAAATCATTGCTCACCCTGACACCAATTCACTGATCAGCCTGACACCAATTCACTGATCACCCCGACACCAGTTCACTGCGCACAGTGACACCAATTCATTACTCACCCTGACCCAATTCACTAACACTGCTTACGCTGACACCAATTCATTGATCACTGACACTCCAACATCAATTCACAGATCACTCCGATACCTGATTACTGATCATACCGACAACAAATTAACTGACCACCCTGACAATGATTCGCTGTTCGCTCTGACACCAATTCGCTTAAAACTGATACCAGGATACTGATCGCTATGAAACCAGATAATTTAACACTTTGGCACTAGTTGCCAATAAATCTACTTTTCATTGACGGATCTCTGGATACCATTCTACCAAGAACCTTCAAACCAGGCAGCTGTACAGTGTACTCTGTACAGTACGGGAACAATTGCTTTACAAGTTTGAAAAACGCTTGTTTATTTAAGTAAAGATTGTGATATATACGAAGTAAATGACTTGATAATACGAGTAAATAATAATTGATGCAACATAATAATTATGTGAAATAATTGGGTGAAATTAGCTGGGCGGCAAAACAAACAAAACACGGAATAACGATGTTATAATATTGCAGATGTAGTGTTTATTCTGTGCTGTGGATATGTATAGAATATCGCGGTGACCGACCCTACGTCATCAGCAGAAATCTTAACATGCATATATCTTCCGCTATATAGGGCGTAGCGCTACCGGAATTTCACCGTGTTGTTTGTTGTGATAAGTTGCATCTAATTACGTCGATTAACTTGTACCTTAAAATTGATGACCAAACACCTTTAAGCATGTTGTGATCATTGGCCTCTGTATTTATTTGTTACATAATACCATGGCGCTATGATTAGGCATTTATGCTACATTGACTTTTTATGAATTAACGAATGGCGAAGGGAGTGTCAACTTTTTCAACCTCTTCGATCGTGATATAAAGAAATAATGTATGATGTGCATATAATTCTTGAAACGATGATTCATATGAAACACTGATTCGTACGAATTGTTTTTATAGCGTTTGCTTTCATTGTTTCGTATATGGCAGGGTATTGATACAGTAAATGCTCACATGGGTATTAGAATAACCATCGTAATTGCACTCGCAAGCTCGTGCAATGACTCGCAAGCTGGTGCATTTATTGCATGAATCCCACTAGCAAGGTCGTGCATTTATTGCATGGATCCCACTCGCAAGTGTGCATTTACCGTATATTACATGATTCCTAAATTTGCACGCCCGTGAAAATGCCAGTTATATTCTCCTTTTAACTGCATAGTAGGAGTTATTTGAACGGTAGTGGTGATAAGAATTTTGAAAGATATACTCATTGTATCTATAATGATTGTGAAATATAATTGGACAATTAATGAACTAAATATATGAAGTGTATTATTTTGTCCCTTCAAATTTGTTACTGAACTTCTTTCATTTCAAATTAGCTATACCAGAACTGAACCAAAATTGTATCAGGGACCCTAAAGGCACGACAAGATTAAAACTCATTGACAAAGCTTCGTTTTGTCAAAGAAAAATTACAGAATGTTATTGTAATACGTTCTTTCAAAATGTCTGTGAGACCATTAATACTTACGGTCACGACTCACGCATCTTAAAAATTAAATGAAGAACTCCAACGGTCGCCGTATATTTAACTGAAGTACTGCCGTATCGGTCGCCATATACCTCGAATATTGATTTAATTTTGTTTTGCCTTTCGGGACACCTGGATAGCTAGGTATGAAATGGGGCTATCAGTACCGGTCAGCTCTCCTGGTTGAGTTTCTGATAAAGACGAATAAATGTGAAAACTTTGAATTATACGAATATGGTGACCCTTGTCCGTAGTCGAATTCGTACGTAAGTGTGGCAGCTTGTCGATTCTGCTATGCACCATATTAAAATAAGCTCTAAGGCGTCATTAACTTACCATATAAAAGTGTCATAATGACGACATCTCGACTGCTTATTTATCAAATGTGCATGAATTTCGTATATTATGGAACACGCTACCATTCTCTTAGAAGCACTTCAGCGCGGGATTTGAGCGCGCACGCGAGTTTTTATTGAAAAAAGTGATGCCCTGGAGTGAGCCTCCTCGGCCACGGGCATGGACGAAGAGGCTCACTTTTTTTTACATAAAAAAAAGTGAGCCTAAAAAATTTTTTCATGTTTTTTTTTCTTGAAAAATTTTTTATAGTAAAAAAAGTGATCCTCCTCGGCCACGGGGTTGGACGAAAGGCTCAAAAATTTTTACATAAAAAATTTTTTATGAAAAATTTTTTATGTAAAAAAAAGTGAGCCTGCTCGGCCACCGTAACTGGCTCACTTGTAGTTTCAGTCTTCAAAGTGAGCCACGCCGGCCACCGCGTGGCCGAACTGGCTCATTTGAAGAGCAACAAATGCGCGTTTCATACGTACGTGGTATATTAAAACGCTTTCGCGCCGTACGTACATCAGTACTTTACAGTTAATATTGTGGCAAATTTTGACGCGCATTCACAGATTGACAGAAACGACGAACCGTATAATCTGGAACCAGCACTCAACGAGGATGGTATCGATCCTTTTCCGAGCCAGACTGCTGCCTTGCTTTCGGTTGACCACGATTTCATCCCACTCACCAAACTGATGTGTGCTCATAGGTTGAAAGCAACAGGTCGAAAAGTAGGTCGAAAAGTAGGTCGAAAAAGAGGTTGAAAAGGTAGGTAGAAAGGGCTCAATAAAGACCCTTCTTGGCTTGTCCTTTCGACCTTCTTTTCAACCTACTTTTCAACCTGTTGTTTTCGACCTATGAAGACACATATGCGTAACAATATCATCCATCAAAACTCATAAAACCACACTTCTCATTAACTTCTGCGTGTATGGGAAATATTACGGTTAAAGTGTCACAAGAGTTGTGATTTTTGTCCAATGGATCCATCGGATCCAATGGACGTTATGAATCCAATGGATCCAATGGACATAATGTGCAATGGATCCAATGGACATGTCCATTGAAAAAAAATACCAGTCTGCCAAACCATGTTTGGTGATTGTGTCCATTGGATCCACTCAGATGGATCCATTGAACATCCATTGAACATGTCCATTGAACATCAAAAATGGATCCATTGGATCCATTGAACACCATTGAACATTTTTACCGAGTGACATCATGTTCAATGGATGTCCATCGGATGTCCAATGGACGTCCATTGGACATGATGGATCCAATGGATCCATTGGACAAAAATCACAACCTTGTGACACTTTTACCAATATTACAAATGAAGTGAGCTCATTTCAACCGCCTGTATGTACTCATCAGTCAAAAGCATCCAATGGGTAATAAAATGAGTCAGTTAGGTCCCGAAGCCTTCCATGGTGGAAATAACAACGTATGCACTATCCAAAGAACCCTTTATAGTTTATACCAACGTATTTTTTTCACTGATGAGCACACATAGCCGGAACGTCTGATAGTCTATTTTTGTACTTTGCGTGCCCCAAGCAAGGTTACCCTCTTCGCCTTTATTCAAGATATGTTCCACCGTTATTATAGTAAGCGTGCAAAACTACCACAAAAGTGTATATTTAAGCACATTGGAACTACCTTAGGAGGTGTATTTATTTGGGATAAAATTTCGGTGTTTCAAATTTTGGTAGGTTGAAAATATGGGGATTTTCAAGTCATCTCTTGTTAACATGATAATGAGTTCATTTCGAAATTTCATGGTGGGTGAAAAAATGGGATTTTCTTAAAATCCCAAATTACAACAACATAAATAAACCTCCTAAGGTATTTGAAAAAGGCCGGGAAATTTGGCCAAGGATGTAATTATAATGTGGATGGATGGTAGAAATATGAGTAAAGGCGCAAAAGGAGTCACCAAGTAAGACGTTGATACTAAACTTCTGTGTCTGTTGATCAACATTTGGAGCACATCGCATGAACAAGCTTGGAGTAGAATTGAGTAGTCTCATCAAACAAATTGAACAAAGAGAAACACGAATAGCAAAGCAAGGAATATCCAAACCTACGATTTTTCCACGCTGTATACGATGCTTCAGCATGACGATATTTTAGCCGCACTAGAGTTTGTAATTAAGCTTGCATTTGGACGTAGTACCTAAATGTAAATATATAGCTATCTATAAATCTGGTTTTAGTTGGGTCAATAAACCCAGAGACAGTACCTTAGTTTTTGATCAGGAAAGTTTGATTAAATCAGTTGAATTTCTCATGGATAATTGTTATTTCCGTGTGGGCGAAGCTGTTTTAAAACAGACTATTGGCGTACCCATTGGGGTAGATGCGGGACCGTACATAGCTAATCTTACTCTATGGTATTTCGAAAACAGGTTCCTGGAGAGCACATATAAATCTAAATATTTTGTTGCCAGAAAACTAGGTAAAACATACAGATTAATTGATGATATTACAAGCATAAATTCCGATGGTTATTTTGAAAGTCATTTTAACATGATATAACCAGACTCACTGCAATTGAATAAGGAGAATGCTGCTGATAATGAAGCAAATGTTCTTGATTTGAACATTAAAATTTGTGATGGAGAGTTTAAATGCAGCGTGTATGACAAGCGAGATGATTTTAAATTCAATGTAGTTCAGTTTCAGCCATTGTGTTCTAATCAGCCTCGCAATGTTGCATACGGTGTGTTTACTTCTCAATTGATACGATATTTTAGAATCTGTAATGATGTACACTCAGTTTTTTTTTATAAGAAACTTATTGAAATCCTAGGCTACAAGTTTCTTATTTTTTCACGATTTTGAGCCTAAAAGTTTCTTAATCGGTTTCTTAATTCTACATACCGACATACCGTACAGCAAAATGTCTAAGAAATTTCCAAGAACCTACTGTGTAGACTGTAGTTGAGGATTAGAATCGAACCTTCTGATATTTTCAGTTAAATTATACACTTTTAAGCATGTACCTATCTTAAAAGATTTGTACAGCTGTATACAATAATGTTCAGGGATCTTCATCAAATGTTCTTCCAAAAAAGTTTGAAATTTTGAAATCATATCTAAATCCTATAATGCTTAAAGGACGAGTAAAGCGAAGAATTTTTTTTCAAATATCGTTCTGAGACGTTGTACACAGAATCTAGGGCAATTCTCTAATCTAATCGTTAAAAAACGAAGATTCTACCACACCCACAAGACGAGATATTCCCTTCCATATATTTATCATACATAACATGCACTTGATGTCCAAATCTGGTCCCCTTCCTATCCACGCGACCTTGCATGTTATGTAAGTATGTACCTACTTTGTATGTTATTTATCTTGCGTTTTGGTATAATTATCCATCCCATATGAGTGGATAAACACCGTTTTGTTTCGTCTAGTGGAATTCTCAATTTTCTGAGTCAATAAAAGAAACCAAAAAATCTATCTAATTAATAATCGAGGCGTGAAAAAATCAATCAAAACCGTCAATAACAGTGCAATATATAGGTACTGTGTTTACATAGTGAACTCAGGGTGTAATTTGATACTGGGGACCATACTGCATCATATTTTGCGCCAAGAATTGCTCTTTGATTTAGCTATAGCGTGCAGTAGGAAGTGAATAGAAACATCGGACTTTGACTAAAGTGCTTTTAATTATGATACCTATCATAATATGAATTTTTTATATGCCTTAAATTTCGCTTTACTCATCCTTTAATGCTTGGAACTTTTGGAAATAGATATGGAACTGTAATACTAATAGTGTCCTGTCGCAACAACAATTTCTAAATTTCTGTTTTGTGCTTTAGTATCTGGCATGTTACTTTAAACCGACAAATCATGAGAGATTCATTTTCTAAATTTCTATGCTATATGATCAATTATCACATAGTATCCAGTGTAATACTGTAATAGGAGTCCAATAGAAGTACTAGATTAGTTTCGGAATGTTCACAATCAAAAAGTGGGGGTCTGGGGGCGCAGCCCCCAGAAGCCAGACGTATCATGTTAAAAGAATTTCAGTTGCAATAGGATTTTATAGACAAATTTCAAAATTCTAGGCTAGAAGTTTCTTCATTTCTTAATTGTAAATCAGTGAAGTTTCTTAATTTTTGCGAAATTCTAGGCTAAGTTTCTTAAATTTTCGGAAATCCTAGGCTAAGTTTCTTATAGACAGTTTCTTATAAAAAAACTGAGTGTAGACAGCTTTGCAGCTAGAGCCAATACAATGTACACAGAGTTTATCAAATTAGGCTATGATACATCTCGACTACACTCATTGTATAAACAGACAAGCAGGAGGCACTGCTTCATGGATAAGTATGGTCAGGCTTGTAATGACATTTTCCGCAGTGATTCTAGTTCCTAGTTTCACTACGTTGCAATTCTGGTCATTGTTCAGTGTCGTTTGTGGAACTGGTAGGTACATTCTTTCGTAGTTGGGTATTAGTTTAGGGGAGCGATGGGGCAAATGGGACCCTAAAATTCTAAAGTCTGTAGAGTTTTCATTTTAGTCGATTTCCATGAAATTTTTTGCATAGATACCAGTGACGTAGCCAGAGGGTATGCAGACTATGCATTGCATACCCTGAGAAACTCCTTTGCATAGTCTGAGATTTTTGGAGAAAATTTTGCATACCCTGAAATTCCAGTGTGTAGATCAAATGTACACAAAGTTCCCTAGAAATTCCCATATCACTATTGCTCTATTGCATTGCAGATCATTGCTACACTCAGACTTGATTGATTCTTGTGCAAATTGAAACATAATTCCACGCCATTTACGGGATGATGACAGAATTCCTCCGTTATATGTAAATAAACATGCGAGTGCAAAGGCATTGCTATTGTTTATGCCATAGAACTGATCGATTCTTGTGAAACATAATTCCGCACAATTTACAGAAAGATGACAGCATTACTCCAAATATGTAAATAGGGAAGGGCAAAGGCAATCAAACTTGTCGTGTAACCTTATTAAGATATTAGATTGATGTTATATTCTAACCCCTAATTGAATGACAATCTGAAAGTCTGAAGTGGTTAATGACGTGTGACATGGGACTGCGTCGTCTTTGGAAACTTTAGGCATTGAGAGAGAGAAGGAGATGGGTTACAATAACAAGGGTCAATGGTTTCCTTTGAAGAATCATTAGCCAAAAACGGTGATCTAATAAAATATTCGGCCAATATTATTTTAATTTGACAAAGAAAGCAATATGTCAACTGCATCAAAGATTTCCATTGACCTCATCTGTGATTCCTAATTTTATAATTTTGTAATTTTTGTTTGCCCTGTTGATTTGGAAATTGTGCTTGCTGAGAGATAAATGATTGGCAATTCTTGGAACTGACATATGAACTAAAGCATTCAAGTTCTCAAGTTGCAGCTCTTAAGGCCGAAACCGGAAACAGCTCAGTATTTTTCTCTTTTTGCCCTGCATAATTAGGTTGATTCATTGGGCTGTTTAGTGTTTATATTCTTAAGTACATACTAACATAACAGCAAGGTTGTTGATTATGTATTTGAAAAAAAATAAAACACCCATATCTTCACGTATTTGCATTTTATTTTGACTGAAAGTCGTAGCTATCCTTATTTTGTTACTTTGCTGTACCTATTATATTCTCAATTGAAATACGCACTATGCAGAACAATGTCGCAATTTTACCATTTTAGACGTTTCAAAAGCTTTGAGGGCCATTGACGTCAGTTTTTTTTATTTCTAAATTTAATTTCGATGGCGATGATATTTCAATTTTTAATCAATGACAGCACTGGTCACTATTGGCCATTGGACATAAAGCAATCGGACTGCAATTTGACTGTGAACTCGCGTCTCGCATGTACAACATTTGCTCTTTCATGACGATTTCGGGATTTCAACACATAAGCAAATTTAACCTCTAAACTCGACGATATCAATTCCGATTTCTTGCCATCATTCTTTCAAATAAAATGACAATGAATCGCTATTACCTATTTTATTACGACACTGTCGTCAGCCGACAACCACACTGAAGATCCATTGCCAAATTGCATTAAATTGATAAATCATACCTACTGTACACGTATTTTTGAAAATTTTGATACATATTTTTACATTAAACTGCCGTCTTTTCCTCTCTTCACGAACTTTTTCGCGTACCTTATTGGCTTTTATTGAGCCAGTTTTTTGAAATAACCGGCCCTTTTTTAACCGGCCTTATGGACCCTTTCTAAACCATTTTAACCAGCCCCTTGGACAAAAATCTTTCAAGTAGCTGCCAAACCAAGAAATTATTGCTCAAAAAGTGCCATGAAAACCAATTTATACTCAGAAAATTGCATCAAAAACCCAAATTCCGGTCTGTTATCATCATAAATTAGGCCATTATCAGTGTTATATAATGACGGCTAAATTAAACTAAAAGTGCAAAGGCCAAGTTATAAAAGTTTCATTTGAACAAAATTATCTGGCCTTTTATTTAATCGGCCCCATTTTAACCGGCCCTTTCCACAAAAAAATCAAAGTCGTTTTTGTCCTTAAGGGCCGGTTAAATAAGGGCCAATAAGGTACGGTCTACCTATTTCGGATATTCAACGATCAGTATCGAAATTTTCAATTTAAATAGTACTAATAGTTAGGTACGTATTTCGGTATTTTTTTAAAAAAAATACACGTTTTTCCTTTGAAAACTGGTTCAGACTTGCAGATTTTGGTGTAGGTGCCTAATAATTAATTCAATCAAAAGACACTTAATGGAATTAATCAATTAACACTGCGAACGAGGTGATTCAGCGCGAAGCGCTGAAGTGCCGAGTGAGCTCTGAAAAAGTCTGCATACTCTTTAATATGTGATGCATAACCTGGTCTGAAATCTTGTATTTAAACTATAATTTTGGATGCCTGGAAAGTGCGAATGAAATAGGAATACATCTTAACGGTAAGATGATAAAGTTTAAACCATGTCCCAATTGAATAGAAAATTAGAAAAACCTTAGTTGGTCAAATGGGATATAGTAAAATGGCCAAATGGGATATCCCATATTACAAATTCATGAGTATCCCATTTTGAAATCTATATGGCAATTCGATTTATGGCTAATTAAAATATTAGACTATCATTAACCAACCAAAAACCCATCAATCACTGGAGAATACATAATGACGAACCAAATACAATCAAACATAAAGAGAATGTTCCACTACAAATCATGTCATGATAGGAGTAAAACAAGCAGCATCGTTACTCATCATCTGGTGTAAGAAAGAACGTGTGTGAAGAAGAGCCTGATTGAATTACCACAATGACTTCATGATTTAATTGAACTATCTCGGTGACACATTCAGCAGCAACAAAAATTTTAGTCCCAACCAATATAGACATCTGACACTTTGCACAGGCCTTTCTATGGGTCTAAACTACCGAAAAATGCAAGGAGCCCAAAAAGTTATCATGAGCATAACCCTAGGGGGCCACGCCCATTTACGCCCTCAGGCGCACATTTAAAATCATTGTATCTTGACTTCTGAACGTCGTAGAGGCTTCAGATTTCAACCAGGGTGTTTATCTCATCGAGAAAAACAACTTTTTCTCTGACAACTTTTTTGTCAGATAATTGGTTAATTGGCCAATTAGCTAATTGGGTAATTTTCAAAAAATCGAAAAAACTTTTTTCGGCTAGAAATAATCAAAATTGCATGAAACGTGGAAAAAAGTGGTTTTGAAGAATATTTTGAAAAAATTTTCACTTAAAAATTTTCTCGGGACTTCAAAAAATTTTGAGCGAAAAAAATCGAAATTATCATTTTTGCGTCCTTTATGTTTATCGAACAATGTTTGGCTGCTGAAAGTCACTGTGATGGGTTTTTGTTGTTTTGACAGCATACTTTGACAGTTCCTCTGGTAGTGTGCTAGTGTAGTTTTCAGAACTGTTGAAAAGCAGCTGACCAACACTGTTCTTGACCACTCCAACCATGGTGCTCAGAGAACTGCCTCCACCACCTTCATTTTGGAAGGAAGAGCTGAAGATGAAAGCTGTGGTAACTGACCTACCCCAAATAAATGCCTTGCTGCTGATACCTCCACTTAACGCCAAGATGGGCTGCCATCCCTGATCCCTCCTCCCTTGATACTGATAGGATAGTCAGACGAACCCACCAGGTTTCCCCACCAGGAGAACCCCTGTTCTCTACGTGCCCTGGAAGTTGGAACATCCATTAACATTTTCACTGCACTATCTCTCACAACTATCACTTACCAGTGCCTCCTGGCTCCTACTACCTAGCACTTCATGGGATTCTGCCCAAACTGAACAGGCACCAATGCTGCTGCCATGGTGGAATTCAGTCACTGGGGTAAACGTGCCAACCTAACCTTGGGTAGCTCACTCTTCCGAGTTGCAAGGCTGCGTATATCTGTCTATAGTGTGTATCTTATTGCACTGCATGAATTCTACCGTACACCCCCTCAGAACCTATGAATACTATATTCTGCTGCTCCCGAATTTCGCGTTGGGGTTTGGATGTGAGCTTGCCTGTAATTGCTGAAATATGCGTGGTGCTCTAATCCCCCGTAGAGTAAATCTAATGATTCTTACCAGCAGCACTCTTTGGAATATGGCGGGATTCGTGATACCCCTCAGAACCTATATCACTGGATCATGTCACCAACAAGTCATCGCAAAACTTCTGCAAGCAGCACTTTACCATCCATGACCTATTCGCAGATAGATGGCTATTCCTTCCTCTACCGACTCCGTCATGGCACAACCATAACCCTCTACAAGCAATTCTTGGGAGAAGTTGACACCTGGGGTCCCAGCCAACCCTCCTCCATCCTACTGCTCTACTAGATAATGACCTAGCAATCAAAAATGTTGTGGCCTTCTACCACTTTTGGTTGCAACTTACACTTTAAGCAGTCCCTCTTCAAGCATATCTGCCGAGCAACATCACTTATGGATGAGTATGTACCAGATTGATAACAGCTGACCAATCAGAGCTCAGGACTTCGCCATGATTGGAGCCATTTCCTTTGTTCCAGTGGGTGATGTTGACAGAGTGTGGAGGACCCTCGAACCGCTTCTTCCTGCAAAATGGCTGTCTTCACATCCCTAAATTAGTGCCATACTGCTGTCTCGACAAAACTTAATTTGAAGACGGGTATCCAGGAACTATGAGAGGGTGGAGTTGGGGCAGTCGAGGGCCATGGAGTGGAGGCCATGGTGACAGCCCTCAGCAATGTTGAGTTGTGGGAGCAGACTCAAAGAAACACCATGCTGTCTGCTGATTCCACATGTCATGGCTGAAGATGGGTGGTGTGGAAGTGGTCCCAGTCCAGGTGGACTCAAAGTAGCAGATGTAGGCAGCCATTTTTGCAGGAAGGAGGGGTTTGAGTGTCCTCCACACTCTGTCAGCATCACCCACTGGTACGGGGGAGATGGCTTCAATCTTGACGAAGTCCTGAGCTCTGATTGGTCAGTTCTCAATCTGATACATACTCATCCAGAAGTTCTACTCAGCGCAGATATGCTTGAAGGAGGACTGATCAAAGTGGAAGTTGCGACCAATAGACATGAGTGGTAGAAGACCACAGCATTTTGGATTGCCAGTTCATAATCCAGAAGGATGGAGGAGGGTTGGTAGGGACCCCATGTATTAACTTCCCCAAAGATTTGCTTATAGAGGGTTGTAGTGGTGACATGATGGACTTGCTGGTGACATGATCCAG
Organism: Beroe forskalii; assembly: GCA_011033025.1. Taxonomy (NCBI): domain Eukaryota; kingdom Metazoa; phylum Ctenophora; class Nuda; order Beroida; family Beroidae; genus Beroe; species Beroe forskalii. Next base: position 871,445 of record WFMF01000026.1, on the reverse strand, counting down.
TGATTGTACTCCCCAATGGCAGCAGCATTGGTGCCTGTTCAGTTTGGCCAGAATCCCATGAAATGCTAGGTAGTAGGAGCCAGAAGACACTGGTAAGTGGTAGTTGTGAGAGATAGTGCAGTAAAAATGTTAATGGATGTTCCAGGTCATGGAGAGAACAGGGGTTCTCCTAGTGGGGAAACCTATCAGTATCAAGGGAGGAGGGATCAGGGAAGGCAGCCCATCTTGGCATTAAGGGGGGGGGGGTATCAGCAGCAAGGCATTTATTTGGGGTGGGTCAGTTACCACAGCTTTCATCTTCAGCTCCTGCTTCCACAATGATTATGGTGGAGGTAGTTCTCTGAGCACCATGGTTGGAGTGGTCAAGAACAGTGTTGGTCAGCTGCTTTTCAACAGTTCTGAAAACTACACTAGCACACTACCAGAGGAACTGTCAAAATATGCTGTCAGAACAACAAAAACCCATCACAGTGACTTTCAGCAGCCAAACATTGTTCGATAAACATAAAGGACGCAAAAATGATAATTTCGATTTTTTTCGCTCAAAATTTTTAAGCCCCGAAAAAATTTTTAAGTGAAAATTTTTTCAAAATATTCTTCAAAACCACTTTTTTCCACGTTTCATGCAATTTTGATTATTTCTAGCCAAAAAAGTTTTTTTGATTTTTTGAATATTACCCAATTAGCTAATTGGCCAATTAACCAATTATCTGACAAAAAAGTTGTCAGAGAAAAAGTTGTTTCTCTCGATGAGATAAACACCCTGGTTGAAATCTGAAGCCTCTACGACGTTCAGAAGTCAAGATACAATGATTTTAAATGTGCGCCTGAGGGCGTAAATGGGCGTGGCCCCCTAGGGTTATGCTCATGATAACTTTTTGGGCTCCTTGCATTTTTCGGTAGTTTAGACCCATAGAAAGGCCTGTGCAAAGTGTCAGATGTCTATGAGCATTTGCAGATATAACTTCTTGTTCGTTACTTACTTCTTAAACCGTAGCATGAACTTTATTATACTTTATTAACCTTATTGACATGGCTGAACGGACTACAGCAATTCTGTACTGTAGTTTGTAGATAAAAATACATGTGGCTAACTGACTGGACTAAAGTAAACAGGGGACTGTTTCCGGAATCAAAAGCTTTTAACCCTGCCAAGGTGGTCAGTAGCCCACAGTTACTTCTGTAATGTACTAAAGATGTTCTATGTTTAAAACTGCCTCTTCTTGCGTATAGTCATCACGTATCGTCATCACGTACGAAGAAATATCCTCCGTACTACGGGGAAAACTCTGCTGCCCTTTGAGGAATTTCGTAACTAAATTAGCTATTAGCGGCTTGGAGCATCATATAAAAACCGGATTTTCGCTCTTGTTGTTGATATTTCACCTATAAGGGCACATTCCACCATGAAAAATTGAAAATTAAAATTTGAAATTTCTCGGTCGGGGGCCTTTAAGAATACGGATAAAATCGGGCATAATTTAATGACATATGATTTGATCTATTTTGACTTGATTACAACTTAATGTCTTATGATTTGATCTATTATGACTTAATTACAACTTCCATCGCAAAAAGTTTATTGTTCTGTTAGCACATAGCTTCCTAATTCTCTAATTACGAGAGTTTATCAGTCCAGCAATATTGTTCATGATCATTTATACATAAAAACATAGTTATTCATTCACTTATCTAATTCATTCACGTTTTAAATAAATGGCACTCTAACTACGATATTTAAGTTCTAGCTTAGTGTTAAGCCCCAATAGCCCAATTACCTAGTAATTAGACTAGATCAAAAAATGAATGGTGGCAGTGTACTTACAAAAACTGTGAGCTAACTGTGTGTGCGTGATAACAGTGCAGCAGTGTTAATGTGACAGGTTACTTCCTGAAATAAGGTGTTAGTTATAAAAACGTTCACAAAGTTCATTCAAAGTTGCTTTCCAAAATCACATTCTATTTAGTTACAATGATAAAATAGACTGAACGCCCATTGAATTAAACATTCACAATGTCATCACATTTCATATTGTTTCATATACCAATCATTAAATGGACTAAACGCCCTTTGAATCTAACGATCATAATGTCCGTCACATTTCAATCGTTCATATCACTTCATAATACTGCAATGCTAATATGGACTAAACGCCCACCGAACTAAACGCTCTCATTGTCTTACGTTAAATATCACTTCATCACTTATTCATAATACTGCAATGCTAAATGGACTAAACGCCCACCGAACTAAACGCTCTCATTGTCTTACGTTTAATATCACTTCATCACTTATTCATAATACTGCAATGCTAAATGGACTAAACGCCCACCGAACTAAACGCTCTCATTGTCTTACGTTAAATATCACTTCATCACTTATTCAGGCATAATCCACGATTTTTGCAAGTTCACCTGAATTCGCCGCGAATTCGCCGCGAATTTAGGTGAATTCAGGTGAATTCAGGTGAATTCGCGGCGGAGTTCGCCAAAAAAATTTTTGGCGGACTCCGCCGGACTCCGCCGGAGTCCGCCGCGGACTCTGGCGAATTCACTTGGATTCACCTGAATTCGCCGCGAATAGGTACATGCGTATTCGGTGTACTAGTTCGCCAATTTTTCAGTTCACCCAGGTGAACTGCCAGTTCGCGGCGAATTCGCGGCGAACTATAAGTTCGCCTGAATTCAGATGGCGGAGTCCGCCGGAGTCCGCCGTAGTCCGCCGTAGTCCGCCGCAGTCCGCCAGAGTTCACCGGAGGGAAACATGCCCAAAAGCCCAAATCAGTACGAATTTAACAAATTAGAGAATTAGCAATCGGCGATGAAGGAAAACTGCGTTATTGCAATTGCAAAGGCTCTTCTTATACAAGGGAGTTTGGAGTGCCACCAATGGTTCCATTGGCAACAATGTTGACAATGCTGATTGTCACGACTCGTGACAATCAGCATCAACATTGTTGCCAATGGAACCATTTGCTTCGGCTTATTACTCCCATAGCAACCGTACGTCGTACGACTTCCCATAGCAACCATGAGCCTTAAAACTGAGGAGTTTTCAGCGAAGCTTCGGCTTATGACTCGACCATAGCAACCGTACGACTACCCATAGCAACCAGCCTAAAAACTGAGGAGTTTTAGGCGAAGTTTCGGCTTATGACTCCCATAGCAACCGTACGACTTCCCATAGCAACCAGCCTTAAAACTGAGGAGTTTTCGGCGAAGCTTCGGCTTATGACTCCCATAGCAACCGTACGACTACCCATAGCAACCAGTCTAAAAACTGAGGAGTTTTCAGCGAAGCTTCGGCTTATGACTCCCATAGCAACCGTACGACTACCCATAGCAAACAGCCTAAAAACTGAGGAGTTTAAGGCGAAGTTTCGGCTTATGACTCCCATAGCAACCGTACGAATACCCATAGAACCCAGTCTAAAAGCATTGGAATTAGTAATACTGTAGTCGATTTTAGCCGGAAATAGGTCAAAAAGTGCCTCTAAATCCAGGACATAAGTCATAAGTCAAAATGAAAACTTTAGTCAAAATAAAAACTTTAGTCACGAGGGTCTGTCATCGGCCGACAACATTGACCTATTGAACTGTACTGTAAGTGTAACGGTGATACTGTGTCGTAAAAACTGACCCAAAAACTGACAACCCTTTGTTACATTGGTTATTGTTGTTTTCATTTTGAATAGTTTTTGGGCCATAACTCTGTTCCTGAACGTTTTAGGCAAAATTTCGCCTGACAATAGAATACAAATATGGCCGCTAGGAACATTTTGAGCCAAAATCCGAGTCCCTAAAAGCTTCCTGGACTTAGATAGGGCCTATTTTTTGGCTTTAAAATCAGTTTTTGGCCTATAACTTTGTTCCTGAGCATTTTAGACCATATGTTTATTAATAACAAGTCATAAATAAACATGATGTTTCCGCTCATTTTGCGCCCAAAACGAAGTCTCTACGACCTTCCTGGACCGAGATACGAAATTATGGCCATTTTGGCGTCTTCCTCGAGTCTGGGCACTCAAATCTTGAGAAGCTCCCATAAATTGCTGTGATAATGCTCAAAAAAGTGTTACTCCGACGTAAAATGGTAAAAAATCGTTTCCTGTTAGTTTCGGCATCTCAAACTAAATGGTTTTCAAGATAATTCCAGTTTTAGGAGCTCAAATCGTAAAACATAACTTTTTGAATTGCCAGTTTGACCATGATGCATATTATCTTAGGCAATGAGACTCGACTATGTTTCAGAAAAATAGTTTAACTAAGACATATCCAACGGGCAGCATGGGAATAGCCTTAATTTTTGGTCCAGAGACATAAATATGGTCAAAAACAGCAAAAAACGCCAAAAACGGCATTTTTGAAGGCCTTCCGAGATTATCTCGTTACTGTGACCACATTTTTCACGTGCGAGAGCTGATTTTTTCACCAAATTTTTTTCCACGTCTAATTGAACTAACTTCCGAAGGACAACCTTATATCTTGCCCCAAACGCCTTTGAGACCATTTCAAAGATGGGAACTTCAAAAAATCACTAAATTGGCCGGGAAAAATTCATTTTTTGAGATAAAGCAAAATCCTTTTGAGGGAAGTTAGATGGTCAGGTGAAGTAAAATTCCTCCAAGTTTGGTGGTCGGGGAACTTTCCTAGCACGTACAATTGCCAAAAACGTCGTTTTTTGCTGAAAACTTTAATGACGAATAAAAAATTTTAGTCATCTCAGTTATGTCTCAAAATCGGGTAATTTTCATATTTTTATATGCCTAACACGACTACATAGGCGGCATGATGGCACCAGCAAAAAAAAATTTTCTGTGTCCCCTTAAAGATGACATACGGACTTCTGATCTTAATGACTCTGCTAAATATTTGAATTCTCCTCATGCAGTTGAACTCTATAACAGAGAATTGTCTTACTTACTTGAAAAACATGCTCCACCTTTTGAATTTACCACTGACAAAAATCAGCCTCAATGGATAAATAGTGAATGTAAAGCAGCCAAACAAAAAAGGAGGAAGCTTGAACGTATTAAGAACAAGAAAAAGACTGAGGAGTCCACTATTGATTACAATGTTGCATGTAAGGAAGCTGCAGTGATAATGAGTTCTGCTAGAAATAAGTACTATCAGGAGAAGTTGTCTCTCTGTGAGAAGGATAAAAAGAAGACCTACTCAATTGTCAACCATCTCATGGATAAGAATGTTTGCCCCAACTATAATCCAAAGAATCTGAAAGACTCTGAAGCTGCTGAAACCATGAAGAACTATTTCAGTGAAAAGGTTACAGGTATTCATCAGGAAATTGAATCTGAAACCCCCTTTCTCAACAGTCCTTTGAAATCCCCTGAGTTCCAGGGAAATTTTCTGTCTCAATTCAGTCCTATCACTAAAGACCAATTGATGGATATCATATTTGAACTCAATTCTAAAGAATGTGAACTGGATCCTATCCCTGTTAAACTATTTCTAGAATGCCTTCCACAACTTCTTGATATCATTTTGTTTATTGTCAATGACTCTCTGAGCACAGGGAATTTTCCTGATGTCCTAAAGGAAGCAGTTGTTAGACCAACTGTGAAGGACATGCATGGTGATTTGGATGACTTGAAAAACTATAGACCCATCAGTAATCTCTCATTCATATCAAAGGTCATTGAGAAATGTGTTCAGAAGCAGCTTTGTGCTCATCTAAATCAAAATCATCTACATGCTGAATACCAAAGTGGATATAGAGCATTTCATAGTTGTGAGACAGCAACATTATCATTATACAATGATTTGTTATGCCTGTCTGATGCAAAAACAAAAGTTATCCTACTACTTCTTGATCTGAGCTCAGCTTTTGATACAGTTTGCCATGAAACATTATTGAAAAAGCTCCACACCCAATTTGGCATCTCTGGAACAGCATTAAAGTGGATGGAAGCCTACCTTAATAACCGCTCCTTCACAGTTAAAATAAACAGGGATAAATCAAGTAAATGTTTTCTGAGGATTGGTGTCCCACAAGGGTCGATATTGGGCCCCATTCTCTTTATACTATACACAAAAGAACTTGAAAATGTGGCCAAACATCATGGATTCAATGTTCATTTCTATGCTGATGACACCCAAATATACATAGAATTCAGCCTATTTGACAACTTCTGTGACATTGAGACACGAATAATTAACTGCTTCAATGATATCAAAAATTGGATGTACAACAACAAGCTGAAAATAAATCCATCAAAAACAGAATGCCTGGTTGTTAGTTCAAGAAATAACTTTGCTACTGAATCAGATGCTATTACTGAAGTAAGACTAAGTCAATCACAGTCGATCGTTTGTACTGATGTTGTTAAGAGCTTGGGAGTGCATCTAGATGAACACCTCACCCTCAGTCACCAGATAGACAAGGTTGTGCAATCACGTTATATCACTCTAAGAAATCTCTGGGTTATTGCATCAAAACTCAGCTTTGACCTAAAGAAACAGCTTATTCACTGTCTACTGTTATCAAAACTGGACTACTGTAATGGCCTGTACTGTCACCTTCCAGATTTTCAAATTAAACGCCTACAGAAGGTACAAAATTCTTGCATCAGATTCCTTTTTGGAAAGCAAATCAAGAAATTTGACAGGGTCACACCATTTCTGAAGGAGGCCCATTTTCTCCCAGTCAAACAAAGAATTGATTTTAAGATTGCCTTGATGATGTATAAAATCTTAAATAATGTTGCACCTGACTACCTGAAAGGATGTATATCTGCTAAAGGTCAACTCAGTCACGCTCTAAGACATGAAGAAGACTTTTTCCTACTAGATCACCCTCCCCTTCCTCGCCTGAAGCAGACTCTTCGATCTTTTTCTCATGCAGCCCCTTCAATTTGGAACTCAATCCCATATGATATCAGATGTTCAAGTGAAATTTCTTTGTTCAAGAAAAACTTAAAAACTCACCTATTTTATATTGCATTTGGTAACGAATCTTCTTGAAGTCTTGAATGTAATTTATGAATTTGAAAATTTATGACATGTTTGTAAGAGACGCTTTAGACAGTGGAGTTAGGTTTTAAGATACTCTCTTTCAACTTTGAATTCTATGACAACTATGAGGCGTATTATAAGTATTTAACATTCATTCATATTTCCTGATCCTCCACTACCTCAAGACTCTCAGAGAGTTTCAGGATAAATTGATGAAAATGCAGCGTTATGGTATAATGATTTGTTTTTATGCGTATTTAATAATGCTATCAGAGGGATAATATTTGCCTGACTTTGACTTCTTAATCTTCTTAGCGGGAGGTATCTTATTGTCATTATTACTTTATTACCTACATCTGAGCTGTCATTGGCAGATATTCCATGTCTTCAATGCCACACTTTGGTATGTTATGATGACGCCCATCCAGGACCAACCTGTATCACGACTAACATGTCTTATTAAAGTCATAGGGGTTATGAACTTTTTGCCATTTGCCCTTATCAATATGCATCGATGAAACGTATGCAGAAACGATATACCTACTATTCGGAAGCATGCTATTGGGTAGGCCCTCCTATATTTTCTGGGTGTGTCAAAAACGGTTGCAAAAACTCAAAAAGAAAACCTCAACGGAATGCGTGATAAGTTTTTTTGAAGCTCTAATCTAAGCTTTAAGCTTTTAGATTTTTAGGCTCACTCGGTGTGAGTCATGAGTTAGGTCGTGACTCGTGGCGCCTCCAAAGGAATTTTGCCTAACACCGACTTGTCACCCGTACCGGTAGGTATGTTGTTCATATCGCATGTGTCCTTACTTCAAGTATCCGACAGACCTCTAATTTGATTGGAACCTGTAATTTCACCTCACAACACTTTATCTCTTCGCCCTGACCCTAACCTTACCCAAAGCTTTGGCTATAATAATGAAGTTTAGTCGCCTGAAGCTGTCGGATTCATGAGGTATTGAATTTAGAACAAGAGGTAGGTATATCTCTTGATATCTCTTGATATATATATATATAATGATCTTAAAGAAGAGATATTTTTACAGAATCTAACTTTGAGGAAATTAAACTCTGATCATACTGATAAAGGTGAAGGGAAATTCACTATCTTAACTATAACAAAGTTGAAAAACAATGATGAGCTAAGCAGGGCAACTATTTCTGTTAGTAATACTATCAGAGATTACATTGCAAATGGATGTAACGATCGGTTATATCTTGGCAATGGTACATGTAAGGTTTATGATACTTTTCATGTTAAGCGCTGCTTCAAATGTCAGAAATTTGGCCATATTAGTGAAAAGTGTGAAGGCACAGTAACTTGTGGTTTCTGCTCTGAATCCCATGAAACTCGGAATTGCCCCACAAAAAGTTCATCAGATCTGAATGGAGCATGTTGTTCCAATTGTAAAAACTCATCCACCAATGATTCTGTGAGTAACTCCAGTCACCCAGCATATTCTCTAGACTGTCCTGTTTTCAAAGCTGAACAGAATAAATTGAAAAAGAGCATTCCTTTTTATCTAAAGAAATAGTCAGTAATACTGGGAAATCAAATACTGGGTTCAATATTATGATACAATATGCCAGATCTCTGAATAATAAAATTCATGATATCTTACACTCTCTTCAAGATAAAGACATTGACATCAGCTGTTTAACAGAAACCTGGTTATATTCACAAAACTGCCCCATCACATCAACTATAAAATCCATGGGTTATTCAATCATTCACAATCACAGGAATAATCAAAGAGGGGGAGGTACTGCTGTTTTATATAAATCTTGTTTTAAAGCAAGAGAGATAAAGCATTTCACTTTTTCAGAATTTACTTCTTTTGAGAGTACTTGTGTTTCCTTCAAACTTTCAAAAGCACAAGTTCAAACAGTGTTGTATTCATTGTATTATATAGACCTGGAACACTGACCAAAGTCTCTTTCAAGGAGCTTGATGACCTCCTATCCAATATTTGCTCCCAGTCAGATAATGTGGTTGTGGCGGGTGACCTCAACATTCACTTTGAAAATAAAAAGGATAAAAAAGTAAAAGAATGCTATGATTTATTTTTGTCATATGGATTCAAAAAGCATATTAATCAGCCAACTCATATCAATGGTGGGTGGATATATTGATCAAGTATTTACCTTTTCATTGGACAGAAAAATGTCATGCTCAGTGCCAGATATTGACTCAACTAATTCTTTTGGATCAGATCATTTCCCTATTTATTGCAATATCAAAGTGGCCCTTGAAACAAAGTACTTCAAGCAATTGACATACAGGAAGCTCTCAAGCATTGACAAGAGTGCATTTTTGAATGATTTTAATACTACATTGTCAGAATTTGAGATGTTTGGTAGCATTGGGTATTGCTATAAAAAGTTGAAATCCAAACTTGGTGAAGTGCTCGACAACCATGCACCTGTTCAAACTAAGACAATTTCTGTTATGGATGAGGCACCTTGGTTTGACAAAGAATATAGGGCTCTAAGATCAAAAAGAAGATATGCTGAGAAGTTATGGAAAAAGCATAAGCTTTCTGACTATATCAACTATAAAGATCTATGTTTTGAAGCTTCTTCTCCTGCAAACAAAAAGAAAAAGACATACTTCCAAAATGTTGTTTCTCTTTCTGGAAATAATCCTAGATCACTCTTCAAATTGGTTATTAACAATGCTCTTGATCGTAATCAGCATCAAAAGATCCCTGATTCCAATGAAGACATGGCTAAATTAGCAGCTGATTTCAATGAGTTTTTCTCTGATAAAGTTGCTAAGCTTCGATCTAAGATGGATTTTGAATTTTCTTCAGATTATAACTATTTCTCAGGCAGCAGCTTAACTGATTTCAAGCCAACTAATGCTGAAGAAATTCATGAAATCATTAAAGAGGCTGGAATAAGAACAAGCCCTATTGACATCCTCCCTCGTCAAGTTTTAGTTGAAAACCTCGACATCATGATCCCAGTCATAGTCAATTTGGTTAACCTGTCCCTAAAGGAAGGCTCCATGGAAGGACTTAAATCTGCTGTTATTGCACCATTACTCAAAGGCAACAGTTTGGATCACAATGACCTTAAAAACTTCCGTCCAGTATCAAACCTAGAATATATTGGAAAAGTTGTGGAGAGAGTTGTTCTGAAAAGATTAAATGAGCATCTTCAGGCTAATAATCTAGAAATACCTGTTCAGTCTGCATATAAGAAGAATTTCAGTACTGAAACACTACTTGTCAGACTAACAAATGACATTCTGATTGCCTCTGATTCAAAAAGTGCTACAGTAGTCTTATTACTAGACCTTAGTGCAGCTTTCGATACTGTAGAACATAGTGTACTCTTGAAAATACTTGAGAAGGAGATTGGTCTCTCAGGAACAGCTTTGAAGTGGTTTCGAAGCTTTCTCACTTCTAGAACTCAGAAAACTAAAATGGGTTCATCCATTTCTGATGAGATTGTGATTATGTTTGGTGTCCCACAAGGATCAGTTCTAGGACCTGTTCTTTTCAACATCTACATAAGATCAATTTACTCTACAATTAGGAATATGGGTTTCAATATTTATGGTTATGCAGATGATCGCCAAATTTTAAAAGTCTTCACCTCTAAAGATCAGCACTTATGTCTCACAGAAGATCTATCATTCTGCTTTCACCAAGTAAAACAATGGATGGCTAAGTATTTCCTCCACCTCAATGGTAGTAAAACTCAAATAATAGTCTTTGGTCCTCAGGCTCTCAGGATGTCCTCAATAATATTCCTATTGGTGGTGCTTTTATCAGTCCAGACATAACAATTCGTTTTGTATCAACAGTCAGAAATCTTGGCATTTTGATGGATGAATCACTGTCTATGTCAAGTCAAGTTGTGTCATTGAAACAATCTTGTTTCAATACACTTCGAAAGATTACAAAGATACGTTTCCTCCTATCTAAAGACAACCTCAAAACTATTGTCAACAGTATTGTCGTATCATGTCTAGACTATTGTAATGCACTGTTTTATGGTATCAGGCAAAAGCTATTACTCCAACTTCAGCAAATCCAGAATGCTGCTTCAAAACTAGTGATGGGAAAATATAAATACAGTCACATGAATGATGATTTGAAAACACTCCATTGGCTCCCAATTAAGAAGAGAATAATATTCAAAATTGCCTTACTTGTGTACAAATCAGTCAATGGTACTGCTCCATCTTACCTTCAGGAACTGTTTGCCTATGTAGCACATGGAAATGCTTTTCGCCTTGATGTACCTAGGACCAGTACTAAACATGGTGCACGTGCATTTAGTGTTATTGGACCCAGAATATTTAACTCTTTGCCTGCTGATATCAGGGATTCGAGTTCTGTAACCTCTTTCAAGAACAAACTTAAAACATATTTATTTTCCAGGTGTGATCTTGAACTTAATTTTGACCCCAAGAAGTCTATTGTGGTTAATAAATGAAATAACTTTGACTTAATTGCATGGTTTTATTAAATTGTAAGGCAACTTGGTAATCTGTCGACGGACAGTTACCGGTCGGTTAACGGTCGGTTACCGGTCGGTTACCGGTCACTTAACGGTCGGTTAACGGTCGGTTAACGGACGGTTACCGCCCACGGACAGTTACCGGTCGGTTGACGGACACTTAACGGACGGACAGTTACCGGTCGGTTACCGGTCACTGACCGGTCACTTAACGGTCGGTTAACGGACGGTTACCGCCCACGAACAGTCCCGGTCGGTCACCGGTCACTTAACGGTCGGTTAACGGACGGTTAACGGACGGTTGACGCCCACGGGCATTAACCGGTTGGTTAACGGTCGGTTACCGGTCACTTAACGGTCGGTTAACGCCCACGGGCATTAACCGGTTGGTTAACGGTCGGTTACCGGTCACTTAACGGTCGGTTAACGGACGGTTAACGTCCACGGGCAGAAAACGGTTGGTTAATGGTCGGTTATCGGTCACTTAACGATCGGTTAACGGAAGGTTAACGCCCACGGGCATTAACCGGTTGGTTAACGGTCGGTTACCGGTCACTTAACGGTCGTTTAACGGACGGTTAACGCCCATGGGCAGTTACCGGTCGGTTACCGCCCACAGACAGTTACAGGTCAGTTAACGGGCAATATTACCGTTATAAGTTCGCCACTGGTCGCTTGGCTACTTAAGAGTCGCAATTATTTTTCTCCTGGCCCTCAGACCCCCCCTCTGCCCTGAATTAGCACTAGCAAAGCTTCTCCCAATTCGGATATAGACGTTATTGATTAATTATAGTTGAAGGCTTTCTTATGGGCGATAAAACACATTTCATAGGAAATAAATAGATGATGATATAAACAATTACCATCAAAAACGGTTAGCTTTACATCAATTTATGATGATTTATACTGATGTAACCGGAAAATATGTAAACTATGATTATAATAATCAACCAAAAGGCACCGCATCTCACTATGAAACAATTATAGTTTAAAACAAAGTTCAGTTCGACCAACACTCAGTAGTGGACCTTAGGTGGTAGAACGTCTCCTCTGGAGTGAAGAGTGCGGAGGGCTGGAAGGTTTGGTTACAGATCACCTTGGCCATCGGGTAAATGTTCTCGACGGTTGGCTTATCCACTTGCTGAATAGCCTGTTGAAGTCGGTGTAAGTCAACCTTCGATGCCTCGGCGATAGTTCGCTTCCGGTTGAAGTGCGTCCTTGAGCTGTGTTGCTGGATCAAAGCTTCCGTCAAGGAGGACCCATTGTTGACGGTAGTGACGATGTCCTCGTATGAGGAGGTGATGGCGTAGAGGCTGAAAGTACGAACTCGACTTCTCGGAGTAGGTCCAGCAGAAGATGGGGCTGCTGGGGGTTGAATAATGGGGGAGAGATGGAGAGGCGGGAGCAGTTGAAGAGCTGGCAGCTGGTTTAGGGCGGGAGCAGTTGTAGAGCTGGGAGCTGGTGTAGGGCTGGGAGCAGTTGAAGAGCTGGCAGTTGGTGTAGGGCTGGGAGCAGTTGTAGAGCTGGCAGCTGATGAAGGACTGGGAGCAGTTGTAGAGCTGGCAGTTGGTGTAGGACTGGGAGCAGTTGTAGAGCTGGCAGCTGATGAAGGACTGGGAGCAGTTGTAGAGTTGGCAGCATATGTAGGGCTGCGGGCTGGTGTTGGTGAGAAAGAAGCAGTGCTGGGAATCGTTGAAGGGATGGTGACAACACTTGGTGGCGGGGGGTGGGGTAGGACGGGTTCCAACAACAGAGTTGTATGAAGGAGGAGGTGGCTTGTCTGCGGAAGGTCTCACAACGGGAGTGGTGTGAGTGGTGCAGGGGTCCAGGATTAGGATGATCTCGTGACCGTCAGGTTCATCAGCAAAGCCGCTTCGTACGGTCCGGATGCAGTGCCGGCAGGAAGCAGCAGGCAGGTCTGTGCTGTAGGTAGTCCTAGGACAGATTGTAGCGATGTGTCCTGTGGATCCGCAGTGGTCACACTTTGGTGGAGGTGTTTGAGGGGATTGGCGTCGTCTTCTGAGTCGGGACATGTCGTAGTAGAACTGAAGAGAACTGCACTGACTATAAACGGAAATTCTGAAGCTGAAAGGGGTTCTCTGCTCCAGAAAAGGTGCTATTTTTAATGATACTAACAATTTCTACGTAAAAAATCTCGTGAAATCCCCATGTTCCTATCGTGAGATATCGCACCTTCATGTCATGGCACAACGACATTACTAGCTAGTATCAGTTCGCAACTATGTGATGAAATTGGTATTTCCCACCTTACTAAAATAGAGGTTTCTTCGCGTTTACTATTTGTAGCACTAAACGATAGTCTATCAATTAGATAATTATATGCTAGTTAATTAACGCATTACATTATGAACTGTTTTGGGATAACAGGATAGAATTAGATGGGCATTGGGCACATTTTCATCGTAGTTAATTTCTATAATTTTTATGTCAAATCAGTACTAATAAATCAGTGAATACAATTTAATTCTGTTCTAGATGCACAAGGAGAAAGAAAGGAAGAACTATGTGCATATTATGCATATTTAGTATTCTAGCAGATTTGAAACCTTTTTATCATTACGATGCAATGTTGAACCTGTAATGTAACACCGCGCAGCAACGTGTTGGTGCTGGAACTACGTTGTCGTGCTAAATCTTTAAACCGCAATAACTCGCGAAATGATGAAGATACAGGGATGGGGATTCCACCATTGTGAAAAATTTTAGGTGATAAATTATAAAATAATTACTTTTCGGATCTATAAAAAGTCAATTTGAAATCAGAGAACCCCATGCTTACAATCCTTGGTTGTGACTTGTGAGCATTTGTCTAGATAAAGTATTTATGAATCAGTGTTTTCAATATGACAACTTTCCCTTCACTGAATGATCTCCGGAGATGCGGTATCCTGGATTCGGAAGCCCAGTCAATGCAGTACAGCATCAATGTTGGTATTCTACGACCTCATCAGTTCTGTGAGGGGTGCCAGAAGTACATGACCCTGAAGGAGTGCCCCACAACTAGATTCAGAGACGGCTTCCTGTGGCTGTGTGAGGACTGCCAACACGTGACCTCAGTCAGAACTGGGAGCATCCTCAGCACCCGAAGTATCCTCTTCTCCGTATTCCTCCATTTCCTCTGGCTCTTCTGCAACCGGATCAGCGTGTGTGATGTGGCGAGGATCCTATCTATGAACATGAAGACTGTCCGCTCCCTCTTTAAGGTGCTGCGTCAGTGTATGGCTGAGGACCTGATGGAGAACGGGAGTCCCAGAAAGATTGGAGGCCCGGGACACATCCTGGAGGTTGATGAATCCAAATCCAGGAAGAGGAAGTATAATCGGGGACGACGTGTTAAGGGGAAGTGGGTTTAGTGGGTGCTTGGTGGTTGCTGTCGGAACAGCGGGGGCCGGGGACTGTTTCCTTTTTGAATTTTGAGTGTCCAGGGAACAGGCGAGACAAACACACCCTCACCCGTCTCATCAAGAAGTACGTCATCCTGACAGACAAATGGACGGGTTACGGCTCCCTTTCTCAGCATGGCTTCACCCTGCATCTGGTGGGCAACCACAGAAGAGGCTTCGTGGACCCACTCACTGGTGTACACAGTCAACACCTGTGAGTTTCATGCCAAGAAGCACATGCGGCTTGGAACTGGACGCAGCCGATCCGACTCCTCTAGCATGGCGATTGCTCTGTATGAATTCATGTGGATGAAGAAGCAAAACCTTACCAGAACTGGTCCTTCCATAAGACAGAACTTCAGCAAGGAGATCCCTGAACTGATGCGGCGAATTTTTGACTAAGATATATTATATCGTGTTTTACTTTATAATTGATCGAAACTTCGTTTTATTAGCTGATGCGGCGTATTGGGGGGTTATTCATATAATTTTAGTGTTAAAATTTCCAGCTTAGTGCTTATAAATGAATGCAAAATTCGCTTATCATCTACAGTAATAATTGCCATTAAAGAATTAAAATTGGTTTTTAGCTCATTACATAATCATGTATTTAGCATCCGAATAGGGAGAGGGTTTGCAAATGCTGACTGAAGAGAGGGGGTTTGAGGGCCTGGAGAAACAATTGAAATGCTTAAAACGGCCTTTACAGCTTAAGCGACCATTAACTGACCTTGGGCGGTAACCTACCGTAAATAACCAACCGTTAAGTGACCGCTAACCGACCGGTAACTGTCTGTGGGCGGTAACCGTCCGTTAACCGTCCGTTAACCGACCGTTAAGTGACCGGTAACCGACCGGTAACCGTCCGTGGGCGGTAACCGTCCGTTAACCGACCGTAAAGTGACCGGTAACCGACCGGTAACTGTCCGTGGGCCGTAACCGTCCGTTTACCGACCTTTAAGCGACCGGTAACCGACCGTCAACTGTCCGTGGGCGGTAACCGTTCGTTAACCGACCGGTAACTGACCGTTAACTGTCCGTGGGCTGTAACTGTCCGTTATCCGACCGGTAACTGCCCGTGGGCGGTAACCGTCCGTTAACTGACCGTTAACCTACCGTTAAAGGACCGGTAACTGTCTGTGGGCGGTAACCGTCCGTTAACCGACCGTTAAGTGACCGGTCAGTGACCGGCATCCGACCGGTAACTGTCCGTTCGTTAAGTGTCCGTCAACCGACCGGTAACTGCCCGTGGGCGGTAACCGTCCGTTAACCGACCGTTAACCGACCGTTAAGTGACCGGTAACCGACCGGTAACCAACCGTTAACCGACCGGTAACTGTCCGTCGACAGGTTACCAAATTACCAAATTGTAAATATCTTATCTCATGACATTTGATATTATAGGTAATTAATAATTTACGTACTTGATATTTATAGGTATTGAATATCATACATAGCATTTTATTACTTCGCATTGTTTATATTATTTTTTTGCAGTTATCAGTTCAATTAATTCTTACAGTAATTGTTTTGTTATAAGTTTTAAATTGAAGTTTTTAGTTATCTGACATTCTTCCAGCTGGCTATTTATACAACTGAATTTGATAGGTATTGGCTCCTTTTTTGTTTATTTCTATCGGTAAATTACAGCTTTTAGTATTTTTATGTTTCACACTGCAGAGTATAGGCTTGAAGCTTATTAATAGCAGTGTTTAAATTACACTTATTATTATTATTATTATATAAATACACTTGGAGTGACAAACTGTCAAACCGGAACAGATGACAAGACGGCATCCAACTGGAATAACTGCCACTCGATGCGTTTCAAACATTCGGGAACTAGCTCGTTTTTAAGGGGAGCAAAGGAGCATCCGGGATTTGTGGTAAATCAAGGACACCTGGACAGATAAGCAGATTGAATGGAGGAGTGGTAAAAGGGTAAATGGGGGGAATTGTTTAAATTCGGGAAAATGTCCAAAATTTATTGTCTCACCGAGTAGCCGTATTTGAGCTGAAGGATTTCTTTGTACTGATTCAGCATCTGTGCTTGTCCTCTTCTGTCTAGTGAATCTGAGTAAATTATTTCGAACTAATTAACTAATAACTTAATAACTATTTTCGCTAATTACAAAGTAGAAAATAGTTTACCATATTGGCCTTTATTTAGCCGGCCTTTTTAAAACCTTTTTACTTAATAAATTGCACCAAAAGACCCAAATCCCGATCTGATATCATGATTTAGGACATTATTTTGTGCTATAACAACGTTCAAGAGAATTTAACACTGTATAAGGCAGATCGTAAAAGTTCCATTTGACCTAAATTTACTGACCTTTGATTTCACCGGCCCCACTTAAACCGGCCTTTTTTAGTCGGCCCTTTGGACAAAAATTCAGTCATTTTTGTCTTTAAAGAGTTAAAGGCCGGTTAAATAAAGGCCAATAAGGTATGTTCATTTCTAAAATGATATGATTTAAGATATCATGGTCTCATAGAAATTGATACTTTCAACTGTTGTTATTAAAGTACCACTAAAAAACCATCTTTTGAGCTTTCGGAACCTCTTCCTGGAAAAATTTCTTTTGATAATTTGGCAAACACATGATCATTGCCCCTCGATTAATGAAGATTAAAAATATGATTTGTTTAACGAGTCCCATCCTCATGAAAAAGCGCTTTAAAAGTTGCATTCTAGGTTTAATTATGATTCGTTAATTATCTTGATGAATTTTCTGCAATAACTTTCAATGGTCGGTGCATCTCTTTGTTTCTTTATCGGCTTACTCATCGACAATTATTTAACTTTAATTTTTAACTTTTAATTGATTTTTGGAAAGTATGCTGAATTTTAAGAAGCTTACATAGCAAAGGTAACTAGGTAGTATTGAAAATAGCTCCATACTGTACTTCGGAACCTCCAAAATTCACATCCCCTGATTTAATGTCCCGACTTTGTGTGGGTCCGATTACAACGATCCTGTGTTTTCATTATTTCCATTTTTATTTTCATTAACTTCTTTTGTTTTTTATTATATCATTATTTCATTTTTATTTCTATCATTTTGTTGTTAATTTAATTCTTTGTTTTATGATTTCACTTACAGTATTCCGCGCGATCTTGTGGTGCTGGCCTTGGCTTAACCTGCAGGCGAAAACTCTGTTGATGGGGAGGGGGGGCACATAACGCTATTTTTAAAAAGTTTTCATGTCAGAAAAGTGTAAAGTGTAGACCTTCATCATAATAATAATAATTTAAACTTTTATATTATAGTGGCACATCAACTTATATAAATGCAGAGCTGTGCCACGAAAACAACATTAAAAACAAAAGGCTGTGACAGTGCACATAGCATTTTTATGAGCTTTAACGATTAAGATAAATTAAAAGAATTAAAAATAAGAAAAGCACTGTCAGTGAATAACAAAACCTTGTATACAGAAAACTTCTCAGAAAACGAATGAAAATGAGAAAGCTGTCAATAAAATTATATACTGAATAAATTATTGATTATCAAAAGCAATCTTGAATAAATAAGTTTTAAGGGAAGTTTTAAAAATTTCAATATTTGAGCAACATTTAAGTTCTAATGGGAGACTATTCCACAATGTGGGACCAACTTTCTGAAATGAACGCTCACCATAGTGCGAGAATACCCTGGGTTCATGAATATAAATAGAGTGGTTGTAATTGGCATATCTGAACATAGTCATCAAATAATCTGGTCCCATGCCATTCAAACATTTAAAGACTAGTAACAATAATTTGAACTGAACACGGAATTTGATTGGAAGCCAGTGAAGATCTTTGAGAGTTTCACCAAGATGGTCGTGCTTGTAGAGACCCACCACTGCTTTTGCGGCTGCATTTTGTATCAGCTGTAATTGATCTGTCAGTTTTTCATTGATACCAAAATACAACGAATTGCAATAGTCCAACCTACAGGCAACAATACTATTTACAACCAGCTTCATTTGATCATTTGAGAAGATGAATCTTTTTTTCACCACATTTCTGATAAGTCGAAAGCAGTCTTTTTTGATAGCAGTCACATGAGTATCAAAGGACATTTTGTTGTCGAATGTTATGCCAAGATTTCGAACATTTGATGAAAACCTTACACAAACATTACCAGGAAGAATGATGCCTCCAATATCAATCTGGTCAAGAATGTTGGGAGGCCCAATTACCATGATTTGAGTCTTTCCAGGATTAAGCTGAAGGCAATAGTCAATCATCCAGTCTTGAATGGTGTTGAAAGTATTCAACAACTTGACATTGAGAACATCAGCTTTATCATTAGGGCTAAATGACTTGTAAACCTGTTGATCATCAGCATATCCATACAGTACTAGGAAACCAGTCTTTTCTATAGTATGATACAAGGACCTGATGTAGATGTTAAACAGAATAGTTCCAAGGACTGAGCCTTGTGGAACACCGAATTGCAGAATTATAGAGTCACTGACTATGCTCCCAAGCCTAGTGCGCTGGGACCTACCCATTAAGAAGCTTTTAAACCATTTGAGAGCTGTTCCCCTGATTTTAATTTCTTTGCTTAGAATCTCAAGCAACTTCTGATGATCCACTGTGTCAAAAAGTCAAAAGCAGCTGAGAGGTCTAACATCATTAACACTGTGGCTGACTTATTATCACAGGCTATAAGTAGATCATTGGTAACTCTAGTAGTATATGATGATTTTTTCAATCTGTATTTGGGGTCTAAATTGGCGCACAAACCATTGTGTAACCCACGTGATGTAAACAATGACGTTATTGTACTATTGTTCCAGTGCGGGTACTAAAGACACCTCCCGCACAGTGTACTGTTCTCTCTTTTGTTTGCAGATGGTTCAATTGATAACATCATCCGAACAACAACATCACTTGTAACCCATGTTGTGTGCAGAGACAATACACTAGGCACATTACCGTCTTGATGGTATTGTAAATTTCGTAATTTCATAACGTAATTTCTGACAGAATACAAACAAACGCAAAATTTATGCCAAATATCTAAGTGAATTTACAATAACTAATTCAGTTAAAAAACGAAGATGTAACAAAATATATCCATCATTATCAGTATATCATTGTTAAGTGTATTGGTACAACCCATTTTACAAACGATAAACATCAAATCTAACACAGACTACTCTTGAAACAGTCCACTTTGTTGAGGGTCTATTTTCTCTTGCATAGGCATGAGCATCTTGCTGATCGATGTCTGATTTGAACTGCGCAAAATCTCCTGGAGTTTGTAACAGTCTTGGAGTTGGAAACAGCATAGTGTTATTTGAAGGATGAAAGAATTTCAACTCCTCAGTCGTTCTATCTTCCAGAATAAAACCAAAGGCGACATTAACCTTTATCTTGTCAGTATAGTTTGAGATCATGTCCTCTGCTTTAGATATTATTTCTTCATTGCTGTTCTCCAGCAAAGGATAGTGATAGATGTCACTTAACCGGCCTCTTCTAACATTTTCTCTTATGGTACCCCATTTTTGCTGGTAAATTTGTCGGTATTTCTCTGGAACGATTTGTACAGCAGTTGCAGCATCCATGATAACAATAATGGAAATGATTACAATTATGTGACATCCTCGCCTTATATAGTGTCATGAACGTAACTTGATTCTGATTCATTCTCAGACTCCTCTGTCCCCTCTTGAATGTCTGGAGTTTCGGCTCCCGTGTTTGAGTAGTGCTCGCTTTCAGAAGATGAAATGATTGTATCTGAAGCTATTTCATCTGAATCATCTTCACTTTCGCTCAAGACGTCATTATCTGTAGAACTCTCGTTGCCACTGTCATTTATTTGCGTTTGATTTTCAGTATATATCATACCAATTTCATCTTTTAACTGTACAAATATGTTTGACAGTTGTGGGAAGTTATCCTTTACCATGTCTTTGGCGATTGATTTTGAAGAATAAGCAATTTTGTCAAGAAGCTCAATCCCTCCACCTTCTATATTACCAAAATTTACATTCTGCAGCATTATTCTGATAACATTCCGAAGTTTTGGTATATCTGTTACAATTTTTTCGTAATTTTGACTGACAAATAGATCTCGCACTTCTATCACGTCATCAATAAGATCTCTTACTTCCATGCCATCTTCTTTGTCATATTCTTTGTCATATTCAATTCTATCAAATTTCATATCATCTACTGCATCTTTCAGGTCATCTATATCATTTTTGTTTGACTGAATAGCAGATTTGAGTTCCAGATATGGTGTTTGGTCATCTTTAATGTGGCCAGTTTTCAAATAATATCTATCAAATACATCCTTTTCCATTTTTGAGATTAATGATTTCAGCTCTTCAATAGAGTTCTTAAGTAAATCAACGTCCGAGTTTATTGTAATTGTGTCGAGTTCAACTTGCATCAGCCTTTCTTCTGTATCTAATCGACCAATACTGAAATCATCAAGGCTTTCATCACTAGCAGTTTCACTCATGTTGTCAGTAGGTGAGTGTTTCTGGAAGCTATTTACAGGAATTTCCATGTGGTCTGCTTTAAGTCCCAAGTTTTTCTTCTTATGGTAGGAATACCTATGAGTTCGGAGACTCTTGGCATTTTTGTAGGTTTTTCCACATAATTGACATGAAAACGATCTTTCCATAGTAGAGAACAAAAGTACGACATACAAAAGAAGATATGTTCACATGATTGATTCACCCCATTACCAAACCCTTATATAGGCGCAGAAAATTATCATAATCAATACCCCAAATCATAATTAACGTCGCTATTATCGATTTTACGCATCATTATTATTTTCCAGCCAATACCTATCTTTATAATCATAATACCAGTCATTATCACCAATACCCGGCATTATTGTTATTATTAATACCCGTCATTATTATTATTAATACCCGGCATTATTAATAATACCCGTCATTATTATTAATAATACCCGTCATTATTATTAATACCCGTCATTATTAATAATACCCGTCATTATTATCAATAATACCCGTCATTATTAATAATACCCGTCATTATCATTAACATGCGTCATTATTATTAATACCCGTCATTATTATGCCATTATTATTAATACCGTCATTATTATTATTTAATACCCGTCATTATTATTATTATTATTATTATTATTATTATTATTATTATTATTATTATTATTATTATTATTATTATTATTATTATTATTATTATTATTATTATTATTATTATTATTATTATTATTTTCAACAATACCCGTCATTATTATTATTATTACCCGTTATTTTCATCAATAATACCCGTCATTATTATTATTATAATACCCGTCATTATTAATAATACCGTCACATTATTAATAATAATACCCGTCATTATTAATAATACCCGTCATTCATTATTAATACCCGTCATTATTATTAATAATACCCCATAATACCCGTCATTATTAATAATACCCGTCATTATTATAATACCCGTCATTATTGTTACCCGTCATTATTAATAATACCCGTCATTATTAAAACTCTGTATTAATGTATTATTATTAGGTATTATCTGTCATTATTGTCCGTCATTATTAATAATATTCAAATTATTAATAATACCCGTCATTATTATTAATAATACCCGTCATTAATAATAATACCTGTCATTATTCAACCTGTCATTATTAACAGCAATAATACCATTATTCACCTCAAGTTAATAATAAATGTCATTATTATTAATATCCCGTCAACAATTAATAATACCTGTCATTATTAATAGCACCCGTCATTATTATTAATAATACCCGTCATTAATAATAATCTTGACATTATTTAATACCTGTCATTATTATTAATTCATTGGCTTATCATTATTAATAAAATACCTATTATTATTAATAATACCTGTCATTATTAATAATACCTGTCATTATTAATAATTACCGTCATTAATAATAATACCTGTCATTATTGATAATACCCGTCATTATTAATAATAATACCCGTCATTATTAATAATACCCGTCATTATTTAACTTCACACATTATTGCCTCGTGTTTTAGCACACAATACCTGTCATTATTGATAATACCCTGTCATTATTATTATTAATGTGCCTTCATTAATAATCGACCCGTCATTATATTATTAATAATACGTCATTATTAATAATACCCGTCATTGGTATTAATAATACCGTCATTAATAATATACCTGTCATTATAATACCCGTCATTATTATTAATTAATCTGCCCGTCATTAATAATACCTGTCATTATTAATAATACCCGTCATTATTTTATAATATGTCATTAATAAAAAATTATTGATAATACCCGTCATTATTATTAATAATACCCGTCATTAATAATAATACTCGACATTATTAATAATACCCGTCATTATTATTAATAATACCCATCATTATTAATAATACCCCTCATTATTATTAATAATACCTGTCATTATTAATAATAATATGTCTACAAACCCCGCGGGGTTGGATGTTACAACGGTAACAAAAATGAGATACAAAATGAGGAAATGGATGGACCAAATCCGAGTTCCAACCCGTTGTAACATCCAACCCCGCGGGGTTTGTAGACATATTATTATTAATAATGACAGGTATTATTAATAATAATGAGGGGTATTATTAATAATGATGGGTATTATTAATAATAATGACGGGGTCATAATGTCGAGTATTATTATTAATGACAATTATTATTAATAATGAATATAATGACAGGGTATTATTATTAATGACGGGCATTATTATTAATAATGACGGGTATTATTAATAATAAATAATATTATTTAAAATACGGGTATTATTAAACACACGATAATAATACCCAATTATTAATAATGATGGGTATTATCAATAATGTGGAATACTTTAAAAATGGACGGAAAAATTAATAATAAAACGGGTATTATTTAATAATGACGGTCATTATTAATAATGTGTGACAGTAAATAATGATATGGAAGCTTAAACAAAGTAACAGTTAAGGTTACATAATAAATGACTTATTTAAAAATAATGTTTTACCCATCAGTTTCACCAATGGGAATGAGCAGCAAAATATAATCACAGAAATTATTAATAATGTCATTATTATTATTTTGGGTCAAAATTAGAATAATAATGTTTACGGTATGTATGATCTTAGAGAAGTCATTATTTTTTAGTTTGCCATATTTTAATAATAATGACCTATTGAACAGATTGTTTTATTAGCTTTAAATTGATCATTTTATTGATTATTAAAAGAATTTTCATTTTCAATAATCCTGTATTGTTATGATAATATTTGATTTTTATTAATTTCCTTCCGTAACAATTATTATTCGAGTAACGTCATTATTATTTCTTAATGACAATTCATTATTATTTTCAATGGAAGATATTAATTCCTGTTCATTATTAATAATGAAATGGTGCAATTATTGACAGAGCCAGCCATGTTAGGCAAAGAATTTTTGATACAAATCGTCAATGAATGAATGTCCATGATGAATAATAATGGAAATTAATCCTTAATGAAACAAGTCTTAGACTTTTTAACTGAAATGCCCTGTTTTGTATGTTGGACAGGGTATTATCAATAAAAAAATTCTTCATTTTTATTAGGGAATTGAAGATAATTAACTAATATCCGTTGTTGATATTTCCGTAAAATCTAGTGTTGTTGCAAATTCCTTGTCTTATTGAAAAAATCAATTCATCTGCGATCATCATATATGTGAGGCATTATGGACAGAGTTTATGGTAATATTGGGTCTTATCAACCTAGAATGGGACGGCAATGGTTAATAATGATAAAACGCTAAAACGACGGGTTCAATTATTGGAAACAAGTAAACAAGTTCGGGGGTTATAAAAAAGGCTTATGTTTTATAAAAAGACGACTATCTAGTTCAAAACAATAATGAGTGAAATTCAGGAGAAATAATGTTTATTTATAAAAACACATAAATTTCTACAAATATTCTTAAATAATGACGGGATTACCGCCACGACGGAATTAGGAAGGTGCTAGGTGATGGCATGATACAACTTATTTGGTATTATTGAAAAAAAAAGAAAACCAACGTTTGTGTTATTATTGGGAGATGGGTAAGTGCTAATTTTAGCGTTTATCGTGTGTTTAGGTAACAAATAGTGAGTTATTGTCAAATCAATCATGTGGTTTTGATTTATTAAGTTATTATGATGATATGACATGTTAGAAGCTTTTAATATAATTTACTTTAACTTTATTCAAATAAATTATTCAATCTATTTAACTTATTAATAACGACTGGTATTAATAATAATGACGGGTATTAATAATAATGACGGGTATTATTAATAATAATAATATTCGTATTATTGAAAATTTTGTAGGTTTTTCCACATGATTGGCAAGTAAAATAATTTTTCCATAATTAAAATCATGCAGCGCATATATAATAATAATGACAAGTTATTAATAATGAAAATGAATTATTAGCTCTTGACAAAATATTATTTATAATGACGGGTATTATTAATAATGACGGGTATTATTAATAATGACGAGTATTAATAATAATGACGGGTATTATTAATAATGACGGGTATTAATAATAATGACGGGTATTAATAATAATAATGACGGGTATTATTAATAATAATGACGGGTATTATTAATAATGACGGCTATTATTAAAAATAATGCAGGTATTAACAATAATAATGACGGGTATTATTAATAATGACGGGTATTATTAAAAATAATGACAGATATTATTTATAATAATGACGGGTATTATTAATAATGACGGGTATTATTAATAATGACGGGTATTATTAATAATGACGGGTATTATTAATAAAAATGACGGGTATTATTAATAATGACGGGTATTATGAAAAATAATGACAGGCATTATTAATAATAATGACGGGTATTGTTGAAAATAATAATAATAATAATAATAATAATAATAATAATAATAATAATAATAATAATAATAATAATAATAATAATAATAATAATAATAATAATAATAATAATAATAATAATAATAATAATAATAATAATAATAATAATAATAATAATAATAATAATAATAATAATGACGGGTATTAATAATAATGGCGGGTATTAATAATAATGACGGGTATTAATAATAATGACGCATGTTAATGATAATGACGGGTATTATTAATAATGACGGGTATTATTGATAATAATGACGGGTATTATTAATAATGACGGGTATTAATAATAATGACGGGTATTATTAATAATAATGACGGGTATTATTAATAATGACGGGTATTAATAATAATGACGGGTATTAATAATAACAATAATGCCGGGTATTGGTGATAATGACTGGTATTATGATTATAAAGATAGGTATTGGCTGGAAAATAATAATGATGCGTAAAATCGATAATAGCGACGTTAATTATGATTTGGGGTATTGATTATGATAATTTTCTGCGCCTATATAAGGGTTTGGTAATGGGGTGAATCAATCATTTGAACATATCTTCTTTTGTACGTCGTACTTTTGTTCCTTACTATGGAAAGATCGTTTTCATGTCAATTATGTGGAAAAACCTACAAAAATGCCAAGAGTCTCCGAACTCATAGGTATTCCTACCATAAGAAGAAAAACTTGGGACTTAAAGCAGACCACATGGAAATTCCTGTAAATAGCTTCCAGAAACACTCACCTACTGACAACATGAGTGAAACTACTGGTTATGAAAGCTTTGATGATATCAGTGTTGAAACAGAAGATAGGCTGATGCAAGTTGAAATCGACACAATGAACATAAATTCGGAAGTAGATTTACTTAAAATGTCTGTTGATGAGCTGAAATCTTTGATTTCGAAATTAGAAAAGGATGTATTTGATAGAGATTATTTGAAAACTGGCCACATTAAAGATGACCAAACACCATATCTGGAACTCAAATCTGCTATTCAGTCAAACAAAATGATATAGATGACCTGAAAGATGCAGTAGATGATATGAAATTTGATAGAATTGAA
The DNA here is from genome assembly GCA_011033025.1 of Beroe forskalii. Lineage (NCBI taxonomy): Eukaryota > Metazoa > Ctenophora > Nuda > Beroida > Beroidae > Beroe > Beroe forskalii. The sequence continues at coordinate 844,586 of WFMF01000026.1, read as the reverse complement.
TATGACAAAGAATATGACAAAGAAGATGGCATGGAAGTAAGAGATCTTATTGATGACGTGATAGAAGTGCGAGATCTATTTGTCAGTCAAAATTACGAAAAAATTGTAACAGATATACCAAAACTTCGGAATGTTATCAGAATAATGCTGCAGAATGTAAATTTTGGTAATATAGAAGGTGGAGGATTGAGCTTCTTGACAAAATTGCTTATTCTTCAAAATCAATCGCCAAAGACATGGTAAAGGATAACTTCCCACAACTGTCAAACATATTTGTACAGTTAAAAGATGAAATTGGTATGATATATACTGAAAATCAAACGCAAATAAATGACAGTGGCAACGAGAGTTCTAGAGATAATGACGTGTTGAGCGAAAGTGAAGATGATTCAGATGAAATAGCTTCAGATACAATCATTTCATCTTCTGAAAGCGAGCACTACTCAAACACGGGAGCCGAAACTCCAGACATTCAAGAGGGGACAGAGGAGTCTGAGAATGAATCTGAATCAAGTTACGTTCATGACACTATATAAGGCGAGGGTTTCACACAAATGTAATAAATTCCATTATTTTTTATCATGGATGCTACAACTGCTGTACGTGTCGTTCCAGAGAAATACCGACAAATTTACCAGCAAAAATGGGGTACCATAAGAGAAAATGTTAGAAGAGGCCGGTTAAGTGACATCTATCACTATCCTTTGCTGGAGAACAGCAATGAAGAAATAATATCTAAAGCAGAGGACATGATCTCAAACTATACTGACAAGATAAAGGTTAATGTCGCCTTTGGTTTTATTCTGGAAGATAGAACGACTGAGGAGTTGAAATTCTTTCATCCTTCAAATAACACTATGCTGTTTCCAACTCCAAGACTGTTACAAACTCCAGGAGATTTTGCACCAGTTCAAATCAGACATCGATCAGCAAGATGCTCATGCCTATGCGAGAGAAAATAGACCCTCAACAAAGTGGACTGTTTCAAGAGTAGTCTGTGTTAGATTTGATGTTTATCGTTTGTAAAATGGGTTGTACCAATACATAACAATGATATACTGATAATGATGGATATATTTTGTTATCTTCGTTTTTAACTGAATTAGTTATTGTAAATTCACTTAGATATTTGGCATAAATTTTGCGTTTGTTTGTATTCTGTCAGAAATTACGTTATGAAATTACGAAATTTACAATACCATCAAGACGGTAATGTGCCTAGTGTATTGTCTCTGCACACAACATGGGTTACAAGTGATGTTGTTGTTCGGATGATGTTATCAATTGAACCATCTGCAAACAAAAGAGAGAACAGTACACTGTGCGGGAGGTGTCTTTAGTACCGCACTGGAACAATAGTACAATAACGTCATTGTTTACATCACGTGGGTTACACAATGGTTTGTGCGCCAATTTAGACCCCAAATACAGATTGAAAAAATCATCATATACTACTAACTCTCAGTAGTATTGTTTCTGTAGAATGATTTTTCTTGTATGCAGACTGCTGAGGTATGTTCATACCATTTTTATTAAGATGATCATTATTAAGTCTAGCCAGAACAACACGCTCTATGAGCTTACCTAAAAAGGACAAATTAGAAATAGGTCTGTAGTTCTTGAAGTCACCAGGGTCAAGCTTAGCATCTTTTAGCGTGGGGATAACATCAGCAATCTTCAAACCATCAATGGAACCACTGGAGAGAGACTGGTTGACTAGTTTGCACAGCAATGGGATAAGAGTGTCTATGTTTTCCTTTACTAGTCTGTTTTCCTTTACTAGTCTTTACTGTAGTCTCAGGTAAGAAGTCAGTAGGAGCACATTTGATGCCGCTTTCTTGGATTATCTCTTTGAGTTCCTCCTCAGTGCAAGGGGTAAACTCATTCATATAACCATCAGCGAAAATAGGTCTTGTTTCAATACTGCAAGAATTACCAATTGGAGGTAGTTTTTCACGAATTTTAATGATTTTTTCATTGAAATAGTCATTAAACTGTTTGCTGAGCACTCCAATGTCTTGTGTTTCTGGTACCATGCTGGCTTGTTTTCTATCCAACTCACGGTTCACCACATTATAGATAGCTTTCACATTACCTTTGTTCTTTTCTAGCAATGTACTATAATATTGCTTCTTTTTTAGGTTGACCATGATGGAAGTCTCTGCACGAATTTCCTCAAACAGGGTTTTAAACTTTTATGCTTATTTTTCTCAGCTTTCCTTCTCAGCTTCCTCTGATTCTTGTACTCTGAATCAAACCATGGTGAATGTGCAACAAAGGATATGGTCTTCTGCACTAATGGTGCATGATGGTCAAGAATATCATTGAGCGTGTTGAAGAAGGTTGAGCAAGAATCAATGAACTGATCATGTAAGTCAAAGTTTGAGACCATATTGATGATATCACTTAGAAATAAGTCTTTGTCAATGGCTTTTAAATCCCTCATGGAAATAATTTTTGGCTTTTTATGCTTGACCTCAATGCTTTTAGTGGAGCATAAAATTGGATAATGATCACTTAGAGTGCAGTCAGAGTTTACTTGAGTTGTTGAACAGTCAAGAAGATTACTGTTGTCAAATAGAAGGTCAATAGTTCCACCATTATTATGAGTAGGTTGATTAATCACCTGATAAAGGCCATATGAGGCAGTAACTTGCTCCAGTTCAGTAGAAAAGTCATTGACAGATTCCATGTGGATATTAAAGTCTCCACCAACTAACAAGTAATCACTTTTCAACCTGGCAACCCCAAGGAGTGCATCAAGTTCTTCAAAAAACCTGTTCTATAGATAGCAATACAGAGTATCTTCATATCCAATGAACAAGTCAGTGTAGCAGAGCAGTATTCAAATGTGCTAATACCATTGACTTTAAGCTTTTAAGATTGACAGGATGAAACTGGAGGGATGACTTGAAAATTAAACCAGCACCCCCACCCTTAGCATCAGATCTGTGTTCATGTAAGATAGTATATCCATAAGACTTGATGTCAGCTGTTGTAGCATTGGAATGGTCAGTGAGCCAAGTTTCTGTAATGAAAGCTATGTCAACAGCATTGTCTTGGAGTAAGCACATGGCATCAGCACACTTATTATTTATACTCCTTGAATTCCAAACTAGAAGCTTGAGGTAAGATTGAGTATCCAATTGTGGCTTAACTAGTTTTTTGAGTAGTAAGCCAGTGAAGCTTTGAGTTTATCTTGCTGGGATCGATATGATGGACATTCATTTGAGAAGGCTGCATGGTTGACATCCTCTCCTGTTCTGCCAGCTTTAGAACAGTTACAGCAGTTATAAACTGACTGTATATCAGAAGAATCCTTGTGGGGACAGTTCGAGGTTTCATGACCAGATGATGCACATATACCACAACAGGTGGTTTTTGTACATTCTCTTGAATAGTGCCCAAAGCCTTGACACTTATTACAACGTTTGATATATAGTTGGTCATAAACAGGGCAGGATAGGAGACCAAAGAATAGCTTGTTACTATTATTTTTGATGGCAAGCCTGATGTCATCACTAAGTTTAATGATACATTGTTTTACATTGTCATTTGATTTCAAAGATTTTACAGACAGGATTTCAAACACAGAAGATGTATTTTTCATACATTCACCAATATAAGGGTTTTGGCTTAGGAAGGTGTTGTAAATAACATCTTTGTTGTCTTTGTTGAGTTCTTTGGGGATCCCAACAACTGAGATGGTTGGACACCTTTCTTTTGGTTCCTTGAGCAGATTTGGTGTCACACCAGAGGAAGTCAGCTTCTGCTTTAGACTGTCCCTTGATTTTTGGTTTGGGCATATAATAACAGTGTCACCATTTTTGTTCACAAACTTTTTCTGCACCTGAATACCATTTTGAATAACAGTTTTCTCTAAATCAGAGCTTTCAACATTAGCATCTTTACCAACAACAAGTAATGACTTGACCCTATTCTTATCTAACCATACATTGGCAGAGTTTGATGTGCTAGGGACCTGTTCATGAGAGCTATGATCTTCAGTACCAGTTAATGGAGTCACAATAGAGGTACTCGGAGACTGACTTACTGAGGGAGTAGTTATATTACTTTGATTAGGAGGGGGTTTATCAACAACTGATTTAAGAAGCCTTTTGATTTCAGTGACATCATCAGCAAGATTTGTCACCCTGTTGTCTAGAATATTTACCCTGTCACTTGTGTTGCATGCCACACTATTTTCATGCTTTGTCAGACAATGATCACACACAAAAACAAATCGTTTTGTCTTACTTTTGTTGGTAGCAGTTTGATTAAACCCAGTGTAGAATGATTTAGTACATGCATTATCAGAAAAGTAATCCCTTTTGTTATCTTTCACCACAAAGCATAGAGCATGAAAATGAATTTTACAAAATAAGCAGCATACCGAGTCATCTTGGGCATTCTGTGCAGAACAGTTACCACAAACACCATCTGCACTGATCTTTCTGATATCATGAGCTGATGTTGAGGAGTCTGCATCATTTTCATTGTCATTATCATTTGCCTGAAAGAGTGACATCCTATCTGAAGAACCCCAGGAGAGAAATTTCAGCTAGGGTACAGTATCAGACAGGACAAGCAAAGTGCTTTCACTGTTGAGGTCAAGCTCTGCAAGTAGAACTTTAGGCAATCAATCCAAGGAAATTTGACTGGGGTTCCTCAGTTAGTTAATTTAATATGTGTTGTGTTGTAAGTTTATAAGGGCCAACTTCTATTTCGAAGCATTTCGCGAAAGGCACCCTACCTCGCATTTGAATGATTTGGTTGTGATGTAGAGTCGGTGGCAGTAGAACCTGTCTCCTATCCATTCTCTTCCCACCTTGCCAACGCCCCTTCTTCTCACCTGAACCTGCCTACATGCTCCAAAGCACTGGGAGGCACGGTGTTATGGGGTGGTTCGTTTTGTACGGGAATAAAAAAGTAAAATAACACGGAAAAACGGAAATGCCCATTTTCCAAAGTTTCGGTTTCTCCGTTAAATTCTTTGTTTTTCAAAAGCAAACAAAACGGACGTGACCGATTTTTTCCCTCTCCCAATCGCCTTTTTGTTTTACAAAAAGGCATTGAAGAGGGTTAGCAGAGATCGTGTTTCGTGGGGGTTGTGTGTATACTACCTTTACGCATACTGTTAAATCTGAAACAGGTGGTGTTGCTGCGCGCGATCAAATTTGGCCGTATGTCGTCGTATGTCACATTTTCTGCTCCTTTTATAATATTTATAATAACCACCAAAAAAAAAAGAACAAGCCCATTTTGTCTCTTTTCAGGTTCCGTTGTCACATCCACCCCACCTCTCTGTCCCCCCTGTTTTCACCCCCCTCATTTTACTCCACACCACGCAACTCGTCTCACTCTTTTTCAGCTTCGCTCTTCCTCACACCAATGACAAGTTCTAGCTGGACACTACTCTCCAGCCCTTCCAGCCCTTCTTCTTTAACCTTCCTCTTCCTCTCCAGCACACCTTACAAGACAACAGAAGCTGTGCACCACCCTCCAAAACACCTTCCTAGACACCACTTGCTAAACTACTGCTGACGAAGTAGTACACTAGCGTACCTTGTGATGGACCCTATTCTAGCACACCAAACAAGGTACAACACACTTTCCACACAACTGAGCAAAACAAAGCAAAACAATGTTACAACCCAATGTTACAACCCATCCTCACCCTTTTTGAATTGATTGATTAACTAATTGATCTTCTATTCTTATGAATCATTTTGTGTCTTTGGATTGCTGCTGAAAAATCAATGAAATCTAGTCTGATCTTCCAGCAGTAATCCACTAAAATCTAACAAGTATTCCCTCAGTAAGCCAACTCTCTTGCGTTTAAAATTCCATCTTTCAATCGATACTACCAAGACAACAGAAGCTGTGCTCCACCCTCCAAAACTCCTTCCTAGACACCACTTCCTAAACTACTCCTGCTGACGAAGTAGTACACTAGCGTACCTTGTGATGGACCCTATTCTAGCACACCAAACAAGGTACAACACACTTTCCACACAACTGAGCAAAACAAAGCAAAACAATGTTACAACCCAATGTTACAACCCATCCTCACCCTTTTTGAATTGATTGATTAACTAATTAATCTTATAAATAAATAAATACTTAAATAAATCAAAACATTTATTCCACGCTTAGACATAGTTAATAAGCTAATATCACAGTGAGGGAAAAACTCTAGCCATTTAAGCGTGTCCTGGAAAACATCTTGCTGACTAGGTTAGCAACAAAATACTAGCAAGAATATATATAGCAAAGAATTATTCTATTTTAGAAAATGCTAGGTCAAAGTAATATTATGTCTTCAAACTCTTCTTAAATTTTTCAACTTCAGCTAAGCTTCTTATCTCGTAAGGTAAACTATTCCATACTTTAGGACCATTATAGCAAAAAGAACCTTCTGTCCTTATGAAACTAGCAGGATTAGGAATATTTAACAGGAAGAAGTCATTATCTAATCTCAAACTTATTTTCTTAAGTTCTTAGGCTTTCTAACAGCAATTAAATCCATCAGATATCTAGGGGCAAGATTATTAATACATTTAAATACTAAAAGTGCAACTTTAAATTCAATTCTATCTACAACTGGCAAGAAATGAAGTTTCTTTAGATAAGGGCTAATAGAAGTCCACTTCTTCTTCCCTTTCAAGTTGAAAATAAATCGAGCAGCATTGTTCTGTATTTTTTGAAGCTTTTGAAGGTTTTTCTGTGTTATTCCTGCATAGGCTGAGTTGCAATAGTCAATCACTGATATAAAATATTTGCATGTAGGTACAAGTTGAACTTTTAAATCATGTGTGAGCCTTAAGGTTTTTTTTGGGAAGCCACAGACCCACCCCAGGATGCTGGATTTTTCGGACAACAGACCCACTTTTTTGGAAAAACTTCTGTCAAAATTAACCACAATTTTTAACTTTTCTTGGCTTGTTTAACAAAAATTGAAATTTTAATTTTACTATAACAGTATAGGTCGCTCATGATGAATTCCTGTTCAACTTCAAGTTCATCGATGAGCGGGAGTCTCAGTTAGCAGCCTCTAAAAGAGTAAAAAGGATAAATTCTTCATGAATATTATAATGTCTAAATAGTCTATTGGTATGCAGTGGTCTGGGAGGGGCGGCCTTCAGATTTCAGAAGCCAGACGTTCACAGCGAATAAAAATGTCGCCTCAATAGGATTTTGCAATAATTTTCCTCGACTTTCGACGTCACTGGTCGAAGCATAATCACCAGAGTAATTTAACTTTATTGGTAAGCAGGGGTCTGGGGGCGGCAGCCCCCAGAAGCCAGACGTTCACAGCGAATAAAAATGTTGAGCTTCAATAGGATTTTGCAATAATTTTCCTCGACTTTTGACGTCACTGGTCGAAGCATAATCACCAGAGTAATCTGACTTGATTGGCAAGCAGGGGTCTGGGGGCGGCAGCCCCCAGAAGCCAGACGTTCACTGCGAATAAAAATGTCACCTCAATAGGATTTTGCAATAATTTTCATCGACTTTAGACGTCACTGGTCGAAGCACAATCACCAGAGTAATTTAACTTTATTGGTTAAAGCAGGGGTCTGGGGGCGGCAGCCCCCAGAAGCCAGACGTTCACAGCGAATAAAAATGTCGCCTCAATAGGATTTTGCAATAATTTGCCTCGACTTTCAACGTCACTGGTCGAAGCATAATCGGTAACTTGGTAATCTGTCGACGGACAGTTACCGGTCGGTTAACGGTCGGTTATCGGTCGGTTACCGGTCAGTAAACGGTCGGTTAACGGTCGGTTAACGGACGGTTACCGCCCACGGACAGTTACCGGTCGGTTAACGGACTTTTTTTTTTTTTTTTTTTTTTTCACTCAGAGTGTGGCGAATGATCACTGAGCACCTTGTTAGGGCGCTCTCACATCCTGTCACATTCATCATAGTGATAATGTACTTAAACAGTGACAGTTTTCCCTTGTCTATTGCCTCAGCCTTCATCCCACAAAATCTGAAATACATGAAACAAGAGTAAATATGAAAAAATTAAATTAAAATAAATTGAAATAAATTAAAATAAACTAAATTTTTCTTTTCTTTTCTTTTTATTTTGTTTTACGTTCTTTTTTTTAAACTTTATTTTTCTTCTTTTTTTTGTGTTTTTTATACATTTTTCGATTTTTTTTTGGTTTTTTTGTAATTTCATAAATCACCTCATCAGCAGACAGCTCCTCACCACGTCAGATTTCACCACCCTGGCACAGCACAAGATCTGAAGGTGTCAGAAAAAGAGATAGAATTCAGGGAGGGAAGAGCAGGAACGAGATAACCGAGAGAGATGAAGAGTATTTAGATCACGGAGTCAGCTTCTCCAGTAGAATAACGCGGATATTTGTTCTATCGCCGTTTAACGCGAATTTCGTATATCTAGTATATTCTAGCCAATCTAGTGGCTTAGAGTTTTGAAAGTTCTTACTTATGTACCATTTAGCAGATAGATTTAGATAATTAATGGTCGGGTCGATATGGTTACATAGCATGAAGAATATCTTATTTCTATCATCATAATAGGCGTCTATGTTATTCTTAATGAATTTTTGCAGCTTATCTAGGAATAGTTGTGTGTGGGGGCATTTTAGGAATATATGTTGTAGAGTTTCTAAGGAGGAATGGCAAAGACTACACTGACCATTGTCCGTTGCAATTTTCATTTTGTATCTCATATATTTACAGGTTGATATCCGCATAAGTAACTTATATTGAAATTGAATTAATTTATAATTGTTGGTAATGCCATTGAAGGTATTATCCAGCACTACTGTCCAGTCTATATAATCTTTATTAAGGTGCGTAGTCCATGCTTTGAGTGCAGGCAGATCGTCTGGTGAAGAAGTAACCTGCATCTGACCGCGGATTTTACCTCCATTAACCGATTTACATACATTTTTATTAGCGTCCTTGAAAAATTGCAGGCTATCCTTCTTATCGATTCTGGAAATATCTCTATGCGTCACCATCGGGCAGTTGAATTTTCTAATCGCCATTTTTATATCTACATAGGTTTTTGGGGTAATAACAGTACTATCTAAATTCCAGCGTTCACAGAATAGATTGTACGGCATCAGGGTGTTATCATCATCCATGAAATCTGTAATATACAAGATACCACGTGAAATAAGACCATTGTTCCATAATCTGGAGCCAATATCTGTAATATTATAATTGTTCCAGACACAATGGTTCGTACAACTGCCCTTAGCAGTAGTTGATTTAGTTTTCCAATCTTGATAGCATTTTAATAAATCCCCAACAATAACATAGCTTGGGTGAGCGAGGGCATTTTCTATCGAGATTTCAGGTTCGTTTGGAAACTTTAACTGACTTACTAAAACGTTCTTCCAGTTATGTCTGAATTTCGGATCCAATATTTTTCTAATAAGAGTCAGCTTAAGACTTATAGTAAACTCTGAAAAATCGAAAAGGCCCAAACCTCCACAACTAGTGCTCCTTTTACCACCTCCCGTTTAATCTTATCTCGCTTGCAGCCCCACAAGAAGTTATAAGTCATGGTGTCAATCTTCCTGATTAGAGTGACTGATGGATTAATCATGGGTGACGCTAGGTATGAGAATTGCGCATAGATCAGAGATTTTATAATTGTGACTTTGCCCATGAGAGTGAGATCCCTCCTATTCCATATGTTTACCCAAGATTTAGCTTTTGTTATTTTGGCTTCATAGTTCACTTCCATAATATCTGTTATAGACATATTATTCGCAAATTGTATTCCGAGTGCAACAAAACTACTTTGAATAAAATCTGGGTTGTAGTTTCTATCCGCGATAGTTTTTAACAGTTCGGGGTTATCCTTAGCTCTGCCTAGAGGAATGCATTTAGTTTTATCTACATTACATTTACAACCTGAGTACTGACCAAAGTCACTAAGTTCAAGGAACACCGCCTCCAGGCACTCAATTGATGCTTCAATAAACATATCTGTATCATCTGCAAATAAGCTCAGGAGGATATCTATCCCATTAACTTTTATACCTTTTATATTCGGGTTTCGGTTTAATTTCAGCGTGAAAATTTGAGCGACTATAAGAAAGAGAATTGGTGAGAGCGGACTGCCCTGATGTAGACCTCTGCTTATATAGATCGGTTCACTTAAATGACCGTTAACATTAGCATAGTTCATACATCCATGGAATGCTACTTTAACTAATTTAATCAGGTAATCACCGAAGCCCATGGCTTTCAAAGTTTCAAAAGAAAGTCGTGTTCAACGCTATCAAAGGCTTTTTCGAAGTCTATTTGTAAAAGAAGGCCTTCTTCGTTCGGGTTATTATTATAATGTTCGAGTGTGAGGTACATCAGCAATAGATTATCACACGTACTTTTACCTGCCTGAAAACCCGACTGTACATCACTTATGATAAAAGGCAGAGAATTTAGGATTCTGTTCTTAATCACATGAGTAAAAATTTTATAGTCAATATTGAGTAAGGTAATTGGTCTCCAATTTTTTAACTGGACTAGCTCTGCTATGCTTTTGGGCTTCGGAATGAGAGTTAGAATACCTATCCTTTGGGAAGGGGACATACTACCAGTGTCTATAGCTTCCTTATAACAATAGTACAGAATGGTTCTGATATCTACCCAGAATTCTTTATAGAACTCCGCTGTTAGCCCATCCCACCCCGGTGATTTGTTGTTTTTCAGGGTTTTATAAACTGAATCCATTTCTTCTATACTAAACTCACCGTCTAAACGCTCTTTAATTTCATCATTCAAACATTCAGTATTGGATGTCGCTATGTACTCTTTCATACTTTCCTTACAACCGTTTCTTGTTCTAAATAGATTTCTATAAAACTCTACAACATGCATTGAGATTTCGTCTTGCTCGTATAATTCTCTATTATTATTATCAAGTAATTTCATGATACTTTTCTTTTTACTATTAGTTTTTTCTAGCCCAAAGAAATATTTAGTGGACCGTTCTCCTTTTTCAGTCCATTGGGCTCGAGCCCTCGTGATTATGCCTTGAGTTTCGTTATCTAATATCCTATTTAGCTCTACCTCGGCTTCGAAAAGTTCACTTCTAAGGGCCTCGACATTCATGAAGTTGGAAGTGCTCTTTATTTTTTCAATATCTTTTAGTAACTTATCCTTTTCTAATAAAACTTCTTTTTTCTTATTCGAACCATATCTGATAGCATAATCCTTGATCCTGAATTTAATTACATCCCAAAGCCCTGTGTAGGAGTCATAGCTAGAGTTAGTGGTTTCCTCTATAATCCTTCTAACCTCTGTTACAAAGCCCTCGTCTTGTAGGTGAGAATTATTAAACTTCCAGTAGCCCCTCCCCCTCTCAATAGTGCTACCCTGGATGTTCAAGGTTAAATAGCTATGATCTGAGTTATATCCATGGCTGATATCTGTATCACATACTGGAAAATCACATAGGTTATCATCTATTAGGAAGAAGTCTAATCTAGCCGCTGTTTTATACGTTTTATTGAAATGTGTGTATTTGCGTTCCTCCCCTCTTGATCTTCGGAACACATCCGAGAGACCATAGTCGCTTATCATAGTGTTAATATAGCTCTGATAATATTTGTTAGCGTGCTGTGGTGTTCCACCTAATTTATCTAGGTCATTATTAAGAACTGTATTCCAATCCCCTGCCATAATCAAATAATCTTCCCTAGATCTGCCGAGGGATTCAGTAAACACATTCTCAATAAAACCATGATCGTCGTTGTTCGGACTATAGTTATTTACAAGGCAATATTTAACCGAGTTGTACATTATTTCTAGTAATAATACCCTGCCTTGACATATATGTTTAATCTTTTTCACTTCTATATCTTCATTATTTTTAATCAGAATAGCTACTCCCTTAGAATTTGACGATCCATGACTGAAGTAAATTTTGCCCTGCCAGTTATTTTCCCATTCCGTTTCGAGTTCAGCTGTTGAATGTGTTTCCTGTAAGAATATTATGTTCTCTTGTTTCTGTTGTAGCCAAGTTAGTACTTTATTCCGTTTACTTTTGTTCCCCATACCGTTACAGTTCATAGAGCCTATTTTTGGACCTGCTCTACCCTTGCTATTTATCACTCTATCCATAATCTTTACTAAACATATGTGTTAGGCCGGCCAGAATAGAGAGCCCACTGAGACTGTCCATCAAACAACCAATAAATCCTAGGAAATCCTGCAAATCAAACAAAAACAAAAAGCCTAGCAAACAAACTTTATTTAAAACTACGAAGAAGGGGGAAGGATAAGCGCGAAAGAAGCATACCATGGGAGATCGCTGAGCTTACATTGCCAAATTAAGTTTCTGTTGTACAGCTTGGATAACTTAACTTATCGTACTTCATGGAAATTTTTGAGAATACTTGATTTAGTGAAAGTTTGATAATTGATTAATTAAAGTTTATTAGTTATTTTGCGGATTTGCTAGGATAATTTATGACATATATCCCGTTCCACATAACGTTATTAACTGTCCCCATACCGTTTAGCCGTTACCAATGTTTACAGACGAATTACATATGTGACTTATTAGTCCAAGCACGTACTGACCACAAATGAGCTGAATTTTAATACTCAACGGTATAGCGTTGAGGAATCGTTAGTACGTTTATGGCCAGCACATATTGGAAAGTCAAATTTGAGCACCTCAGAAGGTATCACAATCAGTCTCGTTGCCGAGTTTAACAAGATACTGCTGTTGCGAACCATCAGCGAGGCTATTTCGAATCAAATACACGTTACGCCTAGCCCACAGTCGCGAGAACTTGATAACATATCTAAAACACCCTTCTAGCCTACCTCCTGGACCCGCTACCACGGCCTCCTTGACCTCTCCAGGACCCACGTCCCCTCTGATACACAACAGGTGCACCAGGACGTTGCTCCGAGCGGTTACCCCCGCCAGCTTGCGGACCAGAAGGAGCTCTCCGTGGCTGGCCAGTGGGAAGGCCATGGCGAGAACGCAACGCGTACTTGACTCTGCTCGCCAACAGCCGCACACCCTGCTCACTCAGATGCAGAGGGTCGTTCGGACCCGAGGCTAGATGGGGCTTGAGAGACCGGTCTGCTAATCTGAACACATTCGTATCGACATATGTGGTACACGTGTGGAGATGGGAACACATGTTCTTCAGATGAAAGTTATACATATCGATAGAAGTGTGGATGGCTTGGTCAGTAAACGCCCCATGGACTGGCAGCACCCCCAAGAGAAAGAGATGCAGACCCGGATTCTCCATCGTGACTGACTGAACATAGCTGTACATGTTCTTCACGAGTTCCTCCGGGTCGCTCTGGGGGGCTTTCAAGTCGTTTGTACCGACCGAGATGACAAGATCTGATACGTTCCTGAACAAGGGGGAGGAGGGAGGTGGGAGGTCTCCAATCTTGGCACAGAAGTTGCCGGCACCGGGGAGGGCACTCCCAAGAGTCCCCCTCTCAGAGTCCCCCTCTTAACGGACACTTAACGGACGGACAGTTACCGGTCGGTTACCGGTCACTTAACGGTCGGTTAACGGACGGTTACCGCCCACAGACAGTTACCGGTCCTTTAACGGTCGGTTAACGGTCGGTTAACGGACGGTTACCGCCCACGGGCAGTTACTGGTCGGTTAACGTACGGTTACCGCTCACGGAGAGTTAACGGTCGGTTACCGGTCACTTAACGGTCGGTTAACGGACGGTTAACGCCCACGGGCAGTTACTGGTCGGTTACCGGTCATTTAACGGTCGGTTAACGGACGGTTACCGCCCACGGACAGTTACCGGTCGGTTACCGGTCATTTAACGGTCGGTTAACGAACGGTTACCGCCCAAGGTCAGTTACTGGTCGCTAAAGGCCGTTTTAAGCATCTCAGACCCTCAAACCCCCTCTCTTCAGTCTGCAATTGCAAACCCTCTCTCCATTCGGATGCTACATGATTATGGAATTAGTTAAAAACCAATTTTAATGCTTTAATGGCACTTATTAGATGATGATGTATAATATATTTCCATTGATAAACACTTATAAATATAATATATGGCACACCGTTTAACTGATGAGTAAGAAATTGCCATCCGTTTATCATGGGTAAGTGAATGTTGTACTAAGTAGGAAATTTTAACATTTAAATTATATGAATTAGCCCCCCATTACGCCGCACCAGAGCATCAGCTAATAAAACAAAGTTTAAATCAATTATACGGTAAAATACGATATTATATATCTTAATCAAAAATTCGTCTCATCAGTTCAGGGATCTCCTTGCTGAAGTTCTGTATGATGGAAGGACCAGTTCTGGTAAGGTTTCGCTTCTTCGCCCACATGAATACACACAGAGCAATCGCCATGCTAGAGGAGTTTGATCGGCTTTGTCCAGTTCCAAGCCGCCTGTGCTTCTTGGCATGAAACCACATGCCCTCACAGGTGTTGGTGTGTTCAACAGTGAGTAGGTCCACGAAGCCTCTTCTTTGGTTGACCACCAGACGGGTGAAGCCATGATGAGAAAGGGAGCCGTCTGTCAGGATGACAGTTCCTGCTTATTAAACTTACTTCTTGATGAGACGGATGAGTGTGTATTTGTCTCGCCTGTTCCCTGGACACTCAACAAGGAAACAGTCCCCGCTGTTCCGACAGCAACCACCAAGCACCCACTTCCCCTTAACACGTCGTCCCCGAGTATACTTCCTCTTCCCGAATTTGGATTCGCATCAACCTCCAGGACATGTCATGTACTCGTGGTAGAACTGAAGAGATGAGACCTGCACTGACGATTAAAGGAAATTATGAAGCTGAAAGGGTTTCTCTGCTCCGGAAAAGGTGCTATTTTTTAAAAATCCTCGTGAAATCCCCATGTTCCTATCGTGAGATTTCACACCTTCATGTTATGGCACAACGACATTACTTGCTATATACGTGATGAAATTGGTATTTCCCACCTTACTAAACTAGAGGTTACTTCTCGTTTAGTTTTTATTTTATTTGTAAACGATAGTTTATCAATGAGATAATATGCTAGTTAATTAATATATAACGCATTCAATTGATTGTGACACTAACCGGCCGTTAAGTGACCAGTTACTGACCGTTAACCGACCGGTTACTACCCGTGGGCGGTAACCGACCGTTAACCGACCGTTAAGTGACCGTTAACCGACCGGTAACTGCCCGTGGGCGTTAACCGTCCGTTAAGTGACCGGTAACCGACCGTTAACCGACCGGTAACTGTCCGTGGGCGGTAACCGTCCGTTAACCGACCGTTTAGTGACCGGTCAGTGACCGGTAACCGACCGGTAACTGTCCGTCCGTTAAGTATCCGTCAACCGACCGGTAACTGTCCGTGGGCGGTAACCGTCCGTCAACCGACCGTTAACCGACCGTTAAGTGACCGTTAAGTGGTCGGTAACCGACCGGTTACCGACCGGTAACTGTCCGTCGACAGATTACCAAGTTGCCGCATAATCAGCAGAGTAATTTAACTTTATTGGTAAGCAGGGGTCTGGGGGCGGCAGCCCCCAGAAGCCAGACGTTCACAGCGAATAAAAATGTCGCTTCAATAGGAGAATAGGATTTTGCAATAATTTTCCTCGACTTTTGACGTCACTGGTCGAAGCATAATCACCAGAGTAATTTGACTTGATTGGCAAGCAGGGGTCTCGGGGCGGCAGCCCCCAGGAGCCAGACGTTCACAGCCAATAAAAATGTCGCCTCAATAGGATTTTGCAATAATTTTCCTCGACTTTCGACGTCACTGGTCGAAGCACAATCACCAGAGTGATTTAACTTTATTGGTTAAAGCAGGGGTCTGGGGGCGGTAGCCCCCAGAAGCCAGACGTTCACAGCGAATAAAAATGTCGTCTCAACAGGATTTTGCAATAATTTTCCTCGACTTTCGACGTCACTGTCCGAAGCATAATCAGCAGAGTAATTTAACTTTATTGGTAAGCAGGGGTCTGGGGGCGGCAGCCCCCAGAAGCCAGACGTTCGCAGGGAATAAAAAATTTGCATCAATAGGATTTTGCTATAATTTTCACTGACGTTCGAAGCGAATAAAAATTGTACCTCAATAGGATTTCACTATAATTTTTTGACTTTTTTGACGGCACAGACCCACGTTCAACAGACCCAAATTCAATTCTACTTGTAGACCCACATTCAACGGCACAGGCCTAAATACAGCGGCACAGACCCAAATTCAATGGCACTGACCCACATTCATAATCATCGGCGCAGACCCATATTCTGTGTCAGTCCCAATTTCAACATTCCCACATTCTACTTGTCTGACCCACATTCAACTCGTCAGACCCATATTCAACAACAGCACAGACCCACATTCAACGGCTCACGCCCACTTTTTTCAATGGCACAGACCCACATTAAACTTGTCAAACCCACATTCTACTAGTCAGACCCAAATTAAACTCGTCAGAGCAGACCCAAATTAAACTCGTCAGACCCATATTCAACAGCACATACCCACATGCAACGACACAGGCCCATATTCAACAGCACAGACCCAAATTCCAAATGTCAGACCCACGTTCAACAGACCCCCAATTGAATCGTCAGACTCCCATCCAACGGCACTGGCCACAGGCTCAAGTTCAACACTCAACAGACCCACATTCAATTCGCTTTGTAGACCCAAAGGCCACATTCAACGACGAAGACCTATATTCAACGGCGCAGACCCCAATTCAACGGCACATACCCATATTCCAAGTGCCAGACCCACATTCAACAGATCAAACATTTAAATTGTCAGACCCACATTCAACGGCACAGACCCACGTTCAACAGACATTCAATTCTACTTGTAGACCCACATTCAACAGCACAGACCTTAGATATTCCAAGTGTCAGACCCACTTTCAACAGACCCACATTTAAATTGTCAGACCTCCATTGAACGGCACAGACCCATTTTCAACAGACATTCAATTCTACTTGTAGACCCAACTTCAATGGCACAGGCCTATAATTCATGGCTGCAGATTTGGTTCTGGAAATGATACTTTTGTTACCGAAAGTTTTTCTTTATTTTGCTTTTTTCAAGCTCTATGTGCTTTCCGAGTTAACGTTAAACACCAGAATTCACTTTCATATTAGGGATCGTTCACATATTACGTACCTAATCAATTTTTGGCCATTTTCAACCCACCTCCCTCCCCCTCGTAATCAAACGTAATCAAAGCCCAACCCCCCTCTCTTGAGGAAAATATTACGTAATCATGGCTTAATAACCCCCCCACACACCTTTTTGAGTAGAAAATGAAAAAAATGGACAGTGTAAATACTTTAATATTGATTATGTTTCAACTTTGGAAAAATTTATGAAAATATTGAGGTAATTTTTTTTTATTAAAATGTTGCTGAAAAATGATGCCTTTGAGTTAGTTTTCTGAAAATTTTGCTAAAATTATCGACAATTTGTGGCAAAAATTTCCAAAAATTGGATAAATTTTGATTACGTAATCAATCACCAAACTCCCTCCCGGCTCCCCCTCCCCGTAATCAAACGTAATCATTTGAAAACACCCCCCTCCCCCTATAAAGTGATTACGTAATATTTGAATGATCCCTTATCGTCAAATCTAAGCTTTATTTCAAATCAAGGACAGCTATGACTGAAGATTTCAACAATACTTAGAGAATTATAGAAATTATAAATGCTGAAAAGCAGGGGTCCAGGGGCGGCAGCCCCCAGAAGCCAGACGTTATGAGAGAATGTCATTGGTGCCTGATTCGAATGATCAAATTTATACTCTCATTCACAGCAAATTTGAAATTATAAGATTTGAGGAGATATGATGCCCCCAGAAGCCAGACGTTCTGAGAGAAAGATTTTTTTCATCTTATTATGATTTTAATAACTCTCTTTTGGCAAATTTGTACATTTGTGTTGCAATAATCAATTGAAAAATTTACATCTTTTGACCACAAAACATTGCATTCGAGGAAAATATAAAGGTAAAGAAATTTTGCAAAATAGCTTTGTGCAATATTAAATTCATGAAATACCAAAACTAAAAAAGATATCGATGAAACAAAATTTAAGTTTTTCAGGACTTTATCTATTCCACACAATGGGGAGCAGCAAACTAAAAGCTCTTTCAGTCCTATTGAGTTGTGGAACCTTCGGAACATCCAGCAGGAAATAGTCATTTTCAGTCCTTAATGATAAACTCTGAGGTTGACCTTTAATACACAGTAGATATATGTATATATAGTTATGGAGACTGTACCTATCTTTGAACTTGAATTGGGTCTCAATTAACCCTGCATAATAAGTAACACAGAACTCCATTGTAACTTTGAAAAACTTTCTACCTTTTTCTCTGGCAAGGGAGGTATGATGTGGGAAGGGTAAGTGTGTAGCAGGTACTGGTACAACAAGTCAAACTCAGAGTATCTGTGCCACACCCCACTACTAGACTTCAAACCGTATTGCAAACCTTTATCAAACTCAAACACTCTGATAAAAAATTTGTTATCATGAGTTCAAACTTTAGAAGTTTGAACCTAATAAAGGTAAAAATGTAAAATTGAATTATCAAAAGCCAAAAATGGGACAATTTTAAAAACTGTTGATATCTCTGGGCGATAACTCACGTGGTTACTACTTTGTAGATAACGAATACATCTCCCATGTAGTCATTCCCTTTCTTAGCCTTCTCGAAGTCCTCAATAACAATACTTGCCACAGACAAAATGTGCTGCTTGGGCATACTTAATTCTTCCTATACCTTTGGAGATGAGAGAGTAATCACGGAGAGTACTCTACCTAGTCAGGAAAAGAAAGTAAAGCACATCTGAGTGCCATCACGTGCAACAAAAAAGTACCCAAGTGTGGAGCAATATGCGGCACCTCATAAAGTCGAGACAACACGTCACTAACTTCTTGCCAATATACTGGAATAATATCAGTGGTTAGAATATCGCAGGCATACAAAGATACAATTACTGTAATGCATAATAATACAAATATAGATATAATAGTGCGTTCGGAAAAGATTGTCACTTGCAATTTTCTGGAGAAACGGCTGCCGGGAGTGACTTTTTGATGTGATATTCGTTTTTTTCAGACATTTTTGAATTAAGATAATCGGGTTTTACCGATAACTAAATTTTCTAAGCCCATTCTACAGCAGATTCAAATTTCTAATTATTTGCTCCGCTGTACGAAACTGACCACAAATTTCGTTGTCAAAGAAAACGTGCTATCAACGGACCCAAGAAGTGTGAGATAATCAAAATGAAGCTGTTGCAGCACACGTGGATGCTAACCGGAACAAATGGACTGTTTTTGGTCGAGATGAAATAATCCTAAGGGGTGCTTTGACCTCAAAAAGGATATGCTCCAGATAGGGCAGTTGTGACTTTTGCTCTGGCAATTGCCCAGAAATACAACATTTAAATAACTTGAAACCTTCGGTTATCGTGTTAGGCTATTAGTTCAGACCCTTCCGTACACAAGACAACCATTTTTAAGATTTTGACTTATTGTCTTAACTTCAGAAACGAGTGTGCAAGATGGGTACTGCATTATCGGTTACTGAACTGTTAAATTTGCCACTTTTTAGCTCTACCCATTATCGGTAATGCAGGGTTAAATTGTACAGAAATTTGCACCGGATGTCAACCAATCATCCTATTCTTTAGTTTTGGACCTGAAGGCCCTGAATATGTCCTGAATAGTGAAATCGGGCCGTAAAAACATGGCCTAGAAGATGTAGAATTCGCCATACAGCGGAGCACCTGAAAACAATCAAAAAACAAGCTGGATGACCCACTCAAAAATCTTCGTTAACACTGAAAATTTGCAATTCAGTCTGGTAGAGACCCTAGTACTCGACTATGTTGAAACTTTGATGTTTTTGATCATATTTTTCATTTTATGCCTGAAGTGACAATCATTCCCGAACGCCCTAGTATTTTCAAAATTATCTATTTCAAGTATTCAAATTTAACATTTGACAGTACAAATACAGTAAGTTAACAATAACTTTATAAGTTTTAAATAATAGAATAATACTACATACAACTATACAACTAATGTCTAACAATAAAAATCTATTTTATCAAAATTTAATGAATGAAAAAATCTGAAGCTTATCAATAAATTAGCAGTTTCCTAAATAAAGAATATTCCTTCTCTGATAAGAGATACAAATGAAGCAATGATATTCAAGCAGCATACCCTCAAGCCATAATAATAACTATGCCTAGATGTAAGCTACAACGTCTACACTCTATGTCTCTATATCTACAGAAATGATAATCTCATTATATCATTAGATTATTAACAGTGTAGAAGATAATTTGCGACTTCTGAAAATCCCACTTCTGAATTTGTAATCTGCAGCTGTTTTAGTAATCACTGAAGGGACTCCATGGCTTTGTTTAGCATCTGATTGCACATTTTGGCGTAAGGGTTGAGTTTTGCTGCTTGACATCTAGCAAACTTTCCTCCAAGTTCACTTGCTCTCTCAAAGTCAAGTCTAGCTGCCTCCTCATCCCCGTTTAACATGTGTAACATAGCCCGCTGAGTGTAAGCCTGAGTGGCACTTCTTCCCCGACCACCCAGCTGAATAGCTCTGTTAATGTCATCAAGGGCTAGCACATTGTCCCCTTTCAAACGGAGCAGCTGAAGGATTGAAGAAATTTGTCTTATGATGTTGTGTTAGTGTTTCAAGATACCAGCTTGTATAATTGTATCTAAAACCTAATCAAAACGTGATGAATGTGTTCACCATAGACAGTATTTTCACTGTATCCTATCGCAAATGAAATTTTATTTATTAAAACCAAATCACAAATGAAAATGTACATTGAACTTGAAGTTAAATTCTGCAAATACAGCTCATGCCAACCAGAGCACGAGCTAAGTAGCTTCACTGACCTGGGCACGGTTATTATACAAAGATGCGATGTTTGGAGCCTTTTCAATAGCTTTATTGAAAAGCTTCAAGGATTCATCAAAATCATTCTGCTCAGCAAGCTTGACTGCTTCAAGTTCTAAGTGTTTAGCATCTTTTTCCTGAAAGAAATTGAATATATTGAATGACCAGGTCCATAGCCCACAGGGGAAGGGCTCTGGGGGCTGCAGCCCCCTTGGAGAAATGGGAACCTCCCAAAACTTTGCTCTAATTTTGACGAATATACGAATATATGATACTATGATTATGACATTATGATATTTTTACATTTTTGTCCCAAATCCCCCACCAGGCGTTACACCCCTGCATGCTGCGACTCAAACCCTTGCCATAACTTGCTCACTGTGCAGAGCCCAATACAACCCAGAAAAATCCTAGCTACAGGCCTGTGAATGGCCACTAATTCACTTAGGAGATGTGAAGAATATTCAAAGAATTAATGAATCGTGAACATGCCATACCTACTAAGCTACTAACACACCTTATACTCAGGCATGGATCTAGCCCAGAATTTTTGGGGCGTGCAAATTTATAAAGCTCACTCGGCGCTGCTTTGCGGCACCTCGTTCGCACATAGGACGTTTTTGAATATTTGAAGGATAATTAAAGTTTTATAAGCAGGGGTCTGGGGGCGGCAGCCCCAAGAGGCCAAAGGTCTGGAGTATAACGAAATGGCAACTCAATAGTGTTTGGGCATTGTTTTCAATTTAACAGCACTGTTGTTGCTGTCGTACAAAATCCCAATAAATATCATCATATTAAGAATAAAAGGGGCAGCAGGGGTCTGGGGGCGGCAGCCCCCAGAAGCCAGAGGTCTAGAGTATAAAGAAATGGCAACTCAATAGTGTTTGGGCATTGTTTTCAACTTAACAGCGCAGTTGTTGCTGTCGAACATAATCTCAATAAATATAAAATCAAAAGAGCAGCAGGGGTCTGGGGGCGGCAGCCCCCAGAAGCCAGAGGTCTGGAGTATAAAGAAATGACAACTCGATAGTGTTTGGGCTTTGTTTTCAATTTAACAGCGCTGAAGTTGCTGTTGTTCAAAATCTTAGCAAATATAAAATCAAAAGAGCAGCAGGGGTCTGGGGGCGTCAGCCCCCAGAAGCCAGAGGTCTGGAGTATAAAGAAATGACACCTCAATAGTGTGTTCTGTGTGGGCATTGTATTTGTTTTTCAACTTAACAGCGCTGTTGTTGCTGTCGTACAAAATTTCAATAAATATAAAATCAAAAGAGTAGCAGGGGTCTGGGGGCGGCAGCCCCCAGAAGCCAGAGGTCTGGAGTACGAAGAAATGATAACTCAATAGTGTTTTGCCATTGTTTTCAACCAACTCGATCAAGGTGATGTATGCAATCTCAATAAATATATTGAAAATAAAAAGAACAACAGGGGTCTGGGGGCAGCAGCCCCCAGAAGTCAGAGGTCTGGGAAATCAACTGCATTGTGTCTGTTATTTGCTACCTACATATTTGTTGTTGTAATATTTCAAAGGCACTAAGGCAGTAGAGTTTTTGTTTCCTCTGTTTTGTTTCCTTTCCCTTTTGCTAACTATAGAAATTTGGTTATACTCTGTACTAGACAAAGATATCATTATCAGGGGTATTGAAATTGAAAATATGCTTTTACTCTTTTAGAAGTAAGAAATGAATGAAATTTTGCAACTTAGTTTATTTTTGGCATCTTGAATTCATCACAAGCATTAGATTTTCAAAAATTGCACGCCCCAAGCATGCCCCATTGCCTGGGCGCAAGACGCCTCGTGATCCATGCCTGCTTATACTGTGTACTACTCAGTGATTATTCATGTCATACCAAAAGCTAGCTCCTTATATCTTCTGGGTTTTAATTGTTATACCATTATACAGAATCGAATCCAGAATGTGAATGAAGATAATTATCTGATTTCTCAGTGAAACAAATATTATAGAATTTATATTGACAGATCAGGAAATAGGTTTACTCTATGGCTTTGATACTGGACCAAGTACTGTAATATAACAGTTGTGATATAGAAAATAATATAAAACGGATGGTCAATTTCATGAAAATAATAAAACTCTGATAAAAATTTTTACAGGATATGCTTGTTGAAATCTTTGAAATTAGAAACATACCTCCATTCTGTATAGGGCATAGGCATTCTATGTAAGCTGAAGTCCAGAGCTTAGATTCAATATTCTTAGGGAGTATGTTTAAATGATACCGCAGTTTCTAAATCAGGAAACATTCGGAAATCATGTGATTATGTATTGTCTTTGACTGGACATTCAATGAATTTTTCCAGACAATGACAATGAAGGTATGTACATACAAGCCCTGATCAAAAGAAAGAAAACCCTTTTCCCATCATGAGTACTTATTAATTCAGGAGTGGTAAGCAATCTATTTCTTATTTCATTGTCACTGATAACATAAATTTTCATAAATAATATAGTAATATCTTGAACGGAAATTCATTGCCACCTATATTGCAAGGAAAAGCTTTAAACTTATAAAGTTATAAGGGGCCAGGGAGTGCAAGGCCAATTTCCGTTTTTTTTTGTTTTGTTTCTGATACTCTGATAGGCAGAATACTAACTGCCAGTAGGTTTTTCACACCATGAAGAATATTTTCTTAAGCTTTAGTCAGAGATATGAATTTTAAACTGTTTATTTGGCATTAATTACAGTATAGATGAAATTCTCATGCAATTTGCCAAAAAAAATTTAACAACTCAAGTTTTGAGGAAGCCCTCGAAATTTCGTAGTTATGTTCTAAAGACATAAACAAAACTTCTGATAGAGCGAATTTTTTGATTTAGTCCCAGAAGTGAAAAATGATATGGGAGCTGCCGTTCTCCCTCTGTCAGAAGTTCAACAAAAACCCAATACCTCAGACTCCCAAGCCACCTTTATTAACTGCAACTTGTTCTGAATCTAGTACTGCCTACGGTGAACTATGATCTGATTCATCATTGTCCAAGAATTACAAAATTTCTGATGCTCTAACCATGGAAGCTGATTCATCTTTATGACCTGTATTTATAGCACACTCATGGTTGGAATAAGATTCTGTCTTCTGCCACTCTTGATTTTCGTTATAATTAACAGGAGAAGTTCTGCAGATTTGGAGCAAGATATGAAGTAGTAGAAAAATCATTTTTCAGCAGGACAGTTATTGACAAGCCCTAACTGTTGGTTGATATTGAATAGGGACGTTCACTTTATCTTAAACTGAGCTGTATAGTGAACTGACCTAGAATAGAAGATTCAGTTTGTTTCCAGTTAGACCCTAATTCACTATGAACACCTTCTCTCTCTATTGCAGAGTTGTTGTGCAACAACATTACTTGATCTCTATTCCAATGCTGGGTAACTATTTGATTGCCTTTAGCACAATCCATTGTAGATTCATATGATTTTTGATTGAACAGTTTCGTGATCAGCAAAATTGTAATATGGTTTCAAATAATTTTTGAATTTGTGCCATTATTGTTGAAAGAAGGCTTATGGCATTTATCATCAGATTTGATGCCAGTTTTATAGTGTAACCTCTTCTCAGGTACTATGTTTGGAGCATTGATTTTTTTTGGTCCAGGTATTATTGCTTTGGTCCTCATAACTGTATCTTTTGGAGCTACTTACTTGGTAGTTTTGAAAGGATATCTCTCTGAACTTTTTATTTCAATAAAGGGAGCATTTTGAACAAAAAAGAAGAATTGAGTTGGTAATTGTGATCATCTGAATCAAATCTTCAACTGTAAGAAACTGAGATTTAGTAAAGGTAATGTTGCGCTTATTATGCTGAACCCCATCAACGTTATGAATTGGAAAATTTTGATTAAACTGGTTTTGCATCCATTTGTGTCTGATTAAAATCTGTCCTTTTAGTTGGTAGAATGCTACAATCTTTTGAAATCTTGGCAACCTCATATCATGATAGGGCTGATATATGTATGCATCACAGGGAGGTTCTATTTTTAGTATTGCTGCAGGGCATCTGCTTAGCATTTATTGATAGCTTAAGGAATCATTGATTGTTATCTCTGTTATAAGTACATTTTTTGCTTCTGTTCTTTGACTGAATAATGAGGTAACAAATTTTGAACTTTGTCTTTCCTTATTAAAGCTCAAATTTTAGGTTGTGTAGGTCCCATAAGTTTAGTAGGGAGGGAGGTCTTATCCTTGATTCATTTTTCAATGTGTTATGTGAATTTATTGATGTTTGCATTATATTACATTTTGGTGGGCAAACTGCTTGTGGCATAGTTTCAGTTTCAAAAAGAAGGCTCCATACTGCATTTCTTAACAATTGATGATGTTATTATAGTTCGAGCTTGATCACTCAAACCATATTTGATGTCACTACTTCTATTAGGAATGGTATTTGGTTTACTGTCACTATGTTCAGTTGGATTTTGTTTATCTTTGGATGATAGAGAAGTATTTGCCGTTATCATATTTTCAGTAGGCTTCATCTACATGTTTATTGACTGAGTCCTGATCATTGTTAAAGCATGTTTTTGTAAATTCATTTTGCATCATTTTTCATCTTGAGCAACTTTAAACTTTTTCTCTTCTTTTCGTCTCCTTTTTTCTTTCTCTTTTGCTCTTCCTCATTATACATTTTGGTGGGCATACTGCTTGTGGCATAGTTTCAGTTTGTTTCCAAAGCAGGCTGCATACTGCATTTCTTAACAATTGATGATTTTATTGTAGTTTGAGCTTGATCACTCAAACCATTTGATGTGCCACTACTTCTACTAGGAATAGTATTTTGTTTATTGTCACTATTTTCAGTTGGATTTTTGTTTATCTTTGGAGGATGGAGAAGTATTTGCTGTCATCATATTTTCAGTAGGCTTCATCTCATGTTTAATGACTGAGTCCTGATCATTATTAAAGCAGGTTTTTGTAAATTCATTTGCATCATTTTTCATCTCGAGCAACTTTAAACTTTTTTCTCTTCTTTTTCGTCTCCTTTTTCGTCTCTCTTTTGCTCTCTTCCTCAGCTTCTTTTGTAACAACTGAAAAATCAATTTCATTACAGTATAGAGATTTAATTGCCTAATGTCTATCATAAACTCATTGAGCACCTAAACTCCTCTAATACAATAGTTAGCATTATCACCCCTCCCATGATCATAATTAGGGTGTGATAATTATTGATATCACCCCTTAAAACTACTGTATAGTGGCACACAAAAAAAATTCTAAGGGAGCAATTAAAGCTGAACTAGAAACACCAAATCTAAGCCGTAAACAGTTATCCTGAAATCACATGAGTACACAAAAATTAGAAAATAAATTAATTTGATAAAAGGGCACTCGATAATCTATAAAGGCGTTCAATCAAGTGGAGGGAAACACTGTTGTATGGCTGGCCCCTGGCTGAAGCCTGAAGAAATGAGCTAGAATCCTGATATATGCAGGGTATAATGCAGAAGTCAGAAAAAGCTAGACTTAGCCAAGTACTTAGTAAGGTCAGGTGATAATACAATTAACTAACTCATGGATTGTGTGTTATCGAAAATTGTCAAACTCAGCTGATGCCTCATGTGATAATGTTCTATAACACACTCCCATCTTCCCATTTGTTATTTAATTGCTCATGATACACCAACAAAACATGATCATATGTCATTAAGATTCCCACTTAAAATCGCAATAATATCAGTAACTAGAAATTAAGACATCAAATTGATTAAATACATAATATACATTATAGACTTAATATTATAGACTTAATATTATAGACATAATATTAGACTTTTTTTTTTTTTTTTTTTTCCTCTTTTTCACTCAGAGCGTGGCGAATGATCACTGAGCTCCTTGTTAGGGCGCTCTCACATCCTGTCACATTCATCATAGTGATAATGTACTTAAACAGTGACAGTTTTCCCTTGTCTATTGCCTCAGCCTTCATCCCACAAAATCTGAAATACATGAAATAAAAGTAAGAATAAAAAAATTAAATTGAAATAAATTAAAATAAACTAAATTTTTCTTTTCTTTTCTTTTCTTTTTATTTTGTTTTACGTTCTTTTTTTAACTTTTGTTTCTTTTTTTTGTGTTTTTTATACATTTTTCGATTTTTTTTGGTTTTTTGTAATTTCATAAATCACCTCATCAGCAGACAGCTCCTCACCACGTCAGATTTCACCACCCTGGCACAGCACAAGATCTGAAGGTGTCAGAAAAAGAGATAGAATTCAGGGAGGGAAGAGCAGGAACGAGATAACCGAGAGAGAGAGAGAGAGATGAAGAGTATCTAGATCACGGAGTCAGCTTCTCCAGTAGAATAATGCGATTATTTGTTCTATCGCCGTTTAACGCGAATTTCGTATATCTAGTATATTCTAGCCAATCTAGAGGCTTAGAGTTTTGAAAGTTCTTACTTATGTACCATTTAGCAGATAGATTTAGATAATTAATGGTCGGGTCGATATGGTTACATAGCATGAAGAATATCTTATTTCTATCCTCATAATAGGCGTCTATGTTATTTTTAATGAAGGTAAACAAAGTTTTAGGTAAACAAAGTTTTTTATTGATCTCCACAACTTACAATCAAAAACACACGCAAAAGAATGATGAGGGCATAACGCTACCCAATTCTACTATTCATATTAATATTTAAGGAAGATACTATCTTTCGTATTAGGCATCTAAGACTAGGATCCATCAGATAGATACAGATAATTTAATAATCTAAGAATGGTTTACAGTGATATCATTATCCAGGTAAGATTTGTAAAATCTTAAGTAAGCTTCAAGTAGTTTCAATCACTATATCTGGAGGGCTGTTGCATTATCTGTATTGTGTCAATAGGCACCGTTATAATTCATCAGACCAATTTAGGTCCATTTGAATGAATCATGGCTTGACATATAATGTTTTACCATGGAATAGATAACTCTTGAGCTTGGTCTGCCATACAAAGGAGAATGATACCAGACCCCTTTGTAGAGCACATACTTCATGGCATGGCAGTAAAGTATGCACCCTTGGGAACACCAAGTGTATAGAGACCTACTTCATAACATTTACATGAAATAATTAATAAGGCTTATTTGAAACTGGTCAATGAATTCGCTAAAAGTCACGGTTTTAGTTGACCAGTTCCGTTTCAGGGGACCAATTGATTAGTGTAGCAGTATATGTGGCTGGAGAAAGGACACAGTTGCTGTATGCTTAAGAGTGCCCCTGGGGACCACCTGCCACACCAATCAAGGCCAATTTTTATCGTTATTCACAATCGTGATTATAATCTTTACAAGAGTATAGAATAGACACCTTTGTCTATAGTAGTGAGATAAAGCCTTATCCCGTACAACTCATCATGTACGACATTCATGTACAACTCTCATAAACTTTCACAACTCTCATTATAACATGAAAGTTGTTGCACTTGATTCTCAAGTGCTGTTAGTTTCTTATACCTTACAACACATATTTGTTCCAATTCAGTAAGCCACCTTCCACCTGTGCCATGGTCGACCCTCTTCTTAACCTGTTTATTGCTACATTGAGTTTGAATTAAATAACGGCATCTGTGTGTGTGGGCATTTTAGGAATATATGTTCTAGAGTTTCTAAGGAGGTATGGCAAAGACTACACTGACCATTATCCGTTGCAATTTTCATTTTGTATCTCATATATTTACAGGTTGATATCCGCATAAGTAACTTATATTGAAATTGAATTAATTTATAATTGTTGGTAATGCCATTGAAAGTATTATCTAGCACTACTGTCCAGTCTATATAATCTTTATTAAGGTGCGTAGTCCATGCCTTGAGTGCAGGCAGATCGTCTGGTGAGGAAGTAACCTGCATCTGACCGCGGATTTTACCTCCATTAACCGATTTACATACATTTTTATTAGCGTCCTTGAAAAAATGCAGGCTATCCTTCTTATCGATTCTGGAAATATCTCTATGCGTCACCATCGGGCAGTTGAATTTTCTAATCGCCATTTTTATATCTACATAGGTTTTTGGGGTAATAACAGTACTATCTAAATTCCAGCGTTCGCAGAATAGATTGTATGGCATCAGGGTGTTATCATCATCCATGAAATCTGTAATATACAAGATACCACGTGAAATAAGACCATTGTTCCATAATCTGGAGCCAATATCTGTAATATTATAGTTGTTCCAGACACAATGGTTCGTACAACTGCCCTTAGCAGTAGTTGATTTAGTTTTCCAATCTTGATAGCATTTTAATAAATCCCCAACAATAACATAGCTTGGGTGAGCGAGGGCATTTTCTATCGAGATTTCAGGTTCGTTTGGAAACTTTAACTGACTTACTAAAACGTTCTTCCAGTTATGTCTGAATTTCGGATCCAATATTTTTCTAATAAGAGTCAGCTTAAGACTTATAGTAAACTCTGAAAAATCAAAAAGGCCCAAACCTCCACAACTAGTGCTCCTTTTTACCACCTCCCGTTTAATCTTATCTCGCTTGCAGCCCCACAAGAAGTTATAAGTCATGGTGTCGATCTTCCTGATTAGAGTGACTGAAGGATTAATCATGGGGGAAGCTAGGTATGAGAATTGCACATAGATCAGAGATTTTATAATTGTGACTTTGCCCATGAGAGTGAGATCCCTCCTATTCCATATATTTACCCAAGATTTAGCTTTGGTTATTTTGGCTTCATAGTTCACTTCCATAATATCTGTTATAGACATATTATTCGCAAATTGTATTCCGAGTGCAACAAAACTACTTTGAATAAAATCTGGGTTGTAGTTTCTATCCGCGATGTTTTTTAACAGTTCGGGGTTATCCTTAGCTCTGCCTAGAGGAATGCATTTAGTTTTATCTACATTACATCTACAACCTGAGTACTGACCAAAGTCACTAAGTTCAAGGAACACCGCCTCCAGGCACTCAATTGATGCTTCAATAAACATATCTGTATCATCTGCAAATAAGCTCAGGAGGATATCTATCCCATTAACTTTTATACCTTTTATATTCGGGTTTCGGTTTAGTTTCAGCGTGAAAATTTGAGCGACTATAAGAAAGAGAATTGGTGAGAGCGGACTGCCCTGATGTAGACCTCTGCTTATATAGATCGGTTCACTTAAATGACCGTTAACATTAGCATAGGTCATACATCCATGGAATGCTACTTTAACTAATTTAATCAGGTAATCACCGAAGCCCATGGCTTTCAAAGTTTCAAAAAGAAAGTCGTGTTCAACGCTATCAAAGGCTTTTTCGAAGTCTATTTGTAAAAGAAGGCCTTCTTCGTTCGGGTTATTATTATAATGTTCGAGTGTGAGGTACATCAGCAATAGATTATCACACGTACTTTTACCTGCCTGAAAACCCGACTGTACATCACTTATGATAAAAGGCAGAGAATTTAGGATTCTGTTCTTAATCACATGAGTAAAAATTTTATAGTCTATATTGAGTAAGGTAATTGGTCTCCAGTTTTTTAACTGGACTAGCTCTGCTATGCTTTTGGGCTTCGGAATGAGAGTTAGAATACCTATCCTTTGGGAAGGGGACATACTACCAGTGTCTATAGCTTCCTTATAACAATTGTACAGAATGGTTCTGATATCTACCCAGAATTCTTTATAGAACTCCGCTGTTAGCCCATCCCACCCCGGTGATTTGTTGTTTTTCAGTGTTTTATAAACTGAATCCATTTCATCTATACTAAACTCACCGTCTAAACGCTCTTTAATTTCATCATTCAAACATTCAGTGTTGGATGTCGCTATGTACTCTTTCATACTTTCCTTACAACCGTTTCTTGTTCTAAATAGATTTCTATAAAACTCTACAACATGCATTGAGATTTCGTCTTGCTCGTATAGTTCTCTATTATTATTATCAAGTAATTTCATGATACTTTTCTTTTTACTGTTACTTTTTTCTAGCCCAAAGAAATATTTAGTGGACCTTTCCCCTTTTTCAGTCCATTGGGCTCGAGCCCTCGTAATTATGCCTTGAGTTTCGCTATCTAATATCTTATTTAGCTTTACCTCGGCTTCAAAAAGCTCACTTCTAAGGGCCTCGACATTCATGAAGTTTGAGGTACTCTTAATTCTTTCAATATCTTTTAATAACTTATCCTTTTCTAGTAATACTTCTTTTTTCTTATTCGAACCATATCTAATAGCATAATCCTTGATCCTGAATTTAATTACATCCCAAAGCCCTGTGTAGGAGTCAAAGCTAGAGTTAGTGGTTTCCTCTATAATCCTTCTAACCTCAGCTACAAAGCCCTCGTCTTGTAGGTGAGAATTATTAAACTTCCAGTAGCCCCTTCCCCTCTCAATAGTGCTACCTTGAATGTTCAGGGTTAGATAGCTATGATCTGAGTTATATCCATGGCTGATATCTGTATCACATACTGGAAAATCACATAGGTTATCATCTATTAGGAAGAAGTCTAATCTAGCCGCTGTTTTATACGTTTTATTGAAATGTGTGTATTTCCGTTCCTCCCCTCTTGATCTTCGGAATACATCCGAGAGACCATAGTCGCTAATCATAGTGTTAATATAGCTCTGATAATATTTGTTAGCGTGCTGTGGTGTTCCGCCTAATTTATCTAGGTCATTATTAAGAACTGTATTCCAATCCCCCGCCATAATCAAATAATCTTCCCTAGATCTGCCGAGGGATTCAGTAAACACATTCTCAATAAAACCATGATCGTCGTTGTTCGGACTATAGTTATTTACAAAGTTACAAGGCAATATTTAACTGAGTTGTAATAGTGCGTTCGGAAAAGATTGTCACTTGCGATTTTCTGGAGAAACGGCTGCCGGGAATCACTTTTTGATATGATATTCGTTTTTTTCAGACATTTTTGGATTTAGATAATCGGGTTTCACCGATAAGTAATTTTTCTTAGCCCATCCTTAGCGGATCTAAATTTCTAATTATTTGCTCCGCTGTACGAAACTGACCACAACTTTCGTTGTCGAAGAAAACACGCTATCACCGGACCCAAGAAGTGTGAGATAATCGAAATGAGGATGTTGCAGCACACGTGGATGCTAACCGGAACAAATGGACTGTTTTTCGTCGAGATGAAATAATCCTAAGGGGTGCTTTGACCTCAAAAAGGATATGGTCCAGATAGGGCAGTTGCAACTTATGCTCTGGCAATTGTCCAGAAATACAACATTTAAATTACTTGAAATCTTCGGTTATCGTGTTAGGCTATTAGTTCGTACACGAGACAACCATTTTTAAGATTTTGACTAATTTTCTAAACATCAGAAACTAAAATGCTAGCTGTGTACTGCATTATCGGTTACTGAACTGTTAAATTTGCCACTTTTTAGCTCTACTCATTATCAATAATGCAGGGTTAAATTGTACAGAAATTTGCCCCGGATGTCAACCAATCATCCTATTCTTTAGTTATGGACCTGAAGGCCCTGAATATGTCCTGAATAGTAAAATCGGGCCATAAAAACATGGTCTAGAAGAAGAAGAATTCGCCATACAGCGGAGCACCTGAAAACAATCAAAAAACAGGCTAGATGACCCACTCAAAAATCTTCGTTAACACTGAAAATTTGCAATTCAGTCTGGTAGAGACCCTAGTACTCGACTATGTTGAAATTTTGATATTTTTGGTCATATTTCTCATTTTATGCCTGTAGTGACAATCATTTCCGAACGCCCTAGTACATTATTTCTAGTAATAATACTCTGCCTTGACATATATGTTTAATCTTTTTCACTTCTATATCTTCATTATTTTTAATCAGGATAGCTACTCCCTTAGAATTTGACGATCCATGACTAAAGTAAATTTTGCCCTGCCAGTTATTTTCCCATTCCGTTTCGAGTTCAGCTGTTGAATGTGTTTCCTGTAAGAATATTATGTTCTCTTGCTTCTGTTGTAGCCACGTTAATACTTTATTCCGTTTACTTATGTTCCCCAGACCGTTGCAGTTCATAGAGCCTATTTTTGGACCTGCTCTACCCTTGCTATTTATCTCTCTATCCATAGTCTTTACTGAAAAATTGTTTCAGGCCGGCCAGAGTCGAGAGCCCTGTGAGACTGTTCGTCAAACAACCTATGTAACCTAGAAAATCCTGCAAACCAAACAAAAACAAAAAGCCTAGCAAACAAACTTTATTTAAAACTACGAAGAAGGGGGAAGGATAAGCGCGAAAGAAGCATACCATGGGAGATCGCTGAGCTTACATTGCCGAATTAAGTTTCTGTTGTATAGCTTGGAGAACTTAACTCATCGCGCTTCAGGGAAATTTTTGAGAATAATTAATTTAGTGAAAGTTTGATAATTAAAGTTGATTAGTTATTTTTGCGGATTTGCTAGAATAGTTTATGACATATATCCCGTTCCACATAACGCTATTAACTGTCCCCATACCGTTTAGCCGTTACCAATCTTTACAGACGAATTACAAATGTGACTTATTAGTCCAAGCACGTACCGACCGAAAATGAGCTGAATTTTAATACTCAACGGTATAGCGTTGAGGAATCGTTAGTACATTTATGGCCAGCACGTAGTGGAAAGTCAAATTTGAGCAGCTAAGAAGGTATCACAATCAGTCTCGTTGCCGAGTTTAACAAGATACTGCTGTTGCGAACCATCAGCGAGGCTATTTCGAAACAAATACACGCTACGCCTAGCCCACAGTCACGAGAACTTGATAACATAACTAAAACACCCTTCTAGCCTACCTCCTGGACCCCCTGTCACGGCCTCCTTGACCTCTCCAGGACCCACGTCCCCTCTGATACACAACAGGTGCACCAGGGCGTGGCTCAGAGCGGTTACCCCCGCCAGCTTGCGGACCAGAAGGAGCTCTCCGTGGCTGGCCAGTGGGAAGGCCATGGCGAGAACGCAACGCGTACTTGACTCTGCTCGCCAACAGCCGCACACCCTGCTCACTCAGATGCAGAGGGTCGTTCGGACCCGAGGCTAGATGGGGCTTGAGAGACCGGTCTGGTAATCTGAACACATTCGTATCGACATATGTGGTACACATGTGGAGATGGGAACACGTCATGTTCTTCAGATGAAAGTTATACATATCGATAGACGTGTGGATGGCTTGGTCAGTAAACGCCCCATGGACTGGCAGCACCCCCAAGAGAAAGAGATGCAGACCCGGATTCTCTGTCGTGACTGACTGAACATAGCTGTACATGTTCTTCACGAGTTCCTCCGGGTCGCTCTGGGGGGCTTTCAAGTCGTTTGTACCGACCGAGATGACGAGATCTGATACGTTCCTGAACGAGGGGGAGGAGGGAGGTGGAAGATCTCCAATCTTGGCACAAAAGTTGCCGGCACCGGGGAGGGCACTCCCAAGAGTCCCCCTCTCAGCCCCAAACCGGATCTTCCCGCCCGAATTGGAGTCTCCCAGCAGGAGAACATTGGTGGTGGGGAGGCCTGCAGGCTGCCAGTCATGGGCAGGAGGACAGGGAACAGGCGCTGACTCCAGTCTGGACAGCCTCGCCTCCACATCGGCCCCCCGCTGCTCCAGATCCTCAACCCGAGCCAGCGTGTTCCCTATCCTGATGTCCCGACTGGAACCTGCCTCCTCAAGACAACTCAGACGCCTCTCAAGGTTATCAAACCTAGCGTTCAGTTCGTCAAAACGACGGTTAATCCTCGCATCAAACTCAGAAAACAAACCCTTGAGAGTGTTGACCATAGAAGCGTGGGTAACCACTGTGCTATCACCGACTGGTAAAGCACCGCCCTGCTCCTGGTCAGTGTTCGGCCGCTTGGATTGGAGCAGACGGTCTGGACTACCGGACTCCTCGAAGCTGGTGTCCCCAACAGTACGCTTACCACCCCCCTCAAGCGGAGAATCACTAAATCTCTCAGCAGACATAACGTGATAATACAACGAATACAAAGGAATAGGCTAAAGGTAGGCTAAAAGTAGTATAAACCCTAAATATAAAACCTAACTATTTAATAGTAGGTACTACGTATAGAGGAGAAGGGGACTATAAGGTCTTAAGAGGACTATACAAAATGTATATGCAATGTATAGGCTCAGAGAAAGGAAGAGTTTACCACATCTTGTTTCAGCCGCTGTTTACTGTATAAATGTCAAATGTATGATATGTAACACAGCGACTAATCTAATTACACACAGAGAGCAGGGCAAATCGATGCGTAACCAAGAGTGTAGAATATGAACTTAATATTATAGACTTAATATTATTAATATTATTAAGTCTATATCATAGTATACCTTGGTATCAGTTCCATTTTGAAGTTCACAAAATCCCTCTATGTCAAGAGATTCATTATTTACATCCAAAATTTGCTCAAATACAAACTCATCAGTCTGCAAAACATTTAAGCCATAATAAAATATAATTGATTAATTAATATAATACTAAAATTATATAGTTGATATGAATACAATTTGAAGAATGATCTACTAAATCTAATTATAATATAATCAATTTAATGGTAATATTATTGCTTGCATAAATACTGTATAAAGCAAAGTAATATTTTCCATAAAAAGTGTCTCTAGGAAGTTTTGAAGTTCAAAAATAATTATACTTGGTCAAAGCACAGCCTCTCACATGATCTCCTTTGCATATTATACCAAATGGACGAACCGCATGGTTGAATCTGAAGTTGAGAATGTCAGATTTAACCATCAGGTCTGTTTGTTTGGTATCGTACACAAAGAACATGACATGGTAGGCTATGGATTGACTAAGCAGTGCACCAATTTCAAATATGCAATCCCCTCAATAATTGATTAATCTCATGAAATAGGAACAATTTTAAAAGGTGGACAAATCTTTTGTGAACCTTAGAGTTAAAATTTTGAATGAAACTACTACCACAATTGACAAACCCAGAAAATTTTCCCCACTAGTCTGCTGCTAACTCATTTTGGAATGACATGAATGAATTCAATCATCTAACTAACCATGGAAAAACATTTAAGATACATAAGTCATTAGGACAAAATACATTGAATTAATTTTAAACTGAGAAAGATATGTAATACTATATCGAGTTCTTAATGATAAGATATTCTTTCTTGAAATTTAAATATATGTATAGTGATGTGCAGGGGGAATGGACTCTTTGGAGAATGAGCCAATGCCTTATTTGATACATTAATCCTTTCCCCATTAATTTGTTATCCTAACCCTAACCTATACACATACTCTCTTACTATTGACCTGAAATATTACCATGCCACTAACCCTGGTCATTGCCTTAACTGTATTTTATGACCCATACTAACAGTAACCTAGCAAATAACAGTTCAAGGGTAAGGTCAATACTTAAGGTGAATTTGAATTTGAATTTGAATTTGAATATAAGTTTTACAGCACAATTACAACAGTATATATTTTCAATAACAGTTTTTAAGTTTTAAGAGGGTCCTACAGTTTATTTTCATAAATGATTCCCAAGATAACTAATTTAGCATTAGATAAATCTCAATGATAGATATTACAATCTTATCAAGTGAATGTTATGCCTACGTGTAGAGGTTCGATAGTACTTCTACTATTCTGATTTAATAATAATAATAATAATAATAAACAATAACAGTATATATTTTCACTTGAACCTGGCCAAATTGTGATTTGTGGTGTATTGCATGTGAGGTGGATTTCCTGAAATTTCTGCATTTCACAGCAATTGAAATTAAATCTGGACTTAACTGATACTCTGATATGATAAATAACATTAAACATTAATAACCAACCTGTTCAGTAGAAGGCTCTGGATCATCTTCTGGTTCTGATATTTCCTTCATATTAAGGGGACCAGAGGGGTTGAAAATGTGTTCCAATATATGATCATCAGAAGACATTGCTGCTAACAAGGTAATTGAATGATTTAGAACTTAACTTCTGGAAAAAAAAGTTTCCATTTTGAATCATAATCTCAAATTGTTGTAGCACTTTGTGGAGTTCCTGAAGAAGATATATTTTTTATCTTGAAACTGTCAGTAGAATAGTGGTTCAAAGTGTGTGGGTTTGATTTCATTATTGAGATTTCTGTGTTTCACTGCAATGATCAATCATATTAAACATTTTTGAATATAATAATATATATGCAAGATGAAAAGACACTTTCAGTATGGGAGGCATCACATAACAACATGGCCATTTTCAACCCTCTTTCAATCCACTGGTTTACATTATTAGAACACACCTTTGAACACATTTTCTTTGTGAAACAGGTGTATGTTTCAATAAAATTTTGGAACATTCCATAGAAGAAATAGGATGTGTTGCATGTCTAAAAAAATGCATCATATGCCCCTAGATAATGAATATACAGTGTTAGAAACAATAAGCGTAACATTTGCAAAATATACCTAATTGTTCAAAAATGAGCAAAAATCTAAATTACTGGCATAATCCACGATTTTTGCAAGTACACCTGAATTCGCCGCGAATTCGCGGCGAATTCAAGTGAATTCAGGTGAATTCAGGTGAATTGGCCGGAGTTCGCCAAAAAAAATTTGGCGGACTCCGCCGGAGTCCGCCGGAGTTCGCCCATGGGACTCTGGCGAATTCACCTGAATTCACCTGAATTCGCCATGAATACACGCCAGATTCGGTGTATTAGTTAACAATTTTCCAGTTCACCCAGGCGAACAAGTTCGCGCGAATTCGGCGAACTGATGTCCGCCCCAGCAGTCGGCGAACTCAGGGTGAACTTGGGCGAACTCAGGTGAACTCAGTTCGCGGCACTACCTGAACTTTGAAGGAACTTTGTCACGTCTGGCACGCTTATGTGAGACTAAGATGCAATTCACAATGTCTACCATATGCGTGTCGTCATGGATCCAAAGAACCTTAGGGGAGCACGTCACATATTACGTCATCACTCGACGGGAGGGGAGGGGTTTTCAAATGCTGACAGGTGATGACAGGGGGGAGGGAGGGGTTTAATTAAGGTTTGCTTTGACGCGTCAGCTAAAAAAATATTGAATTTTCTAAATTCGAAAATACGATATCCAAACTTTTAGTTTTTCGTTCACAATATTTTGTTTTGATGTACCCATTTTATTTCTTTGATATGATATCTATATTTCCAAACTAACTGGATGTTCGTCTATGACAATTAGAACCATTTTTTCTATTTTTAACGAATTTAACGATATGAATCACACCACACGTACATAGTTGATATTTCATGTCGGTTGTTTTGATTCGAAATAGTCAAAATTTGTTTTGAAAAAGGAGGGGGTTTGGTCAATGCTGACGTCATCATGGGGGAGGGGGTCAGCCAATGATGACAAGTGATGACAGACAGGGGGAGGGGGTTGAAAATGGGCAAAAAAGTGATGACATAATATGTGACGGCTCCCTTAGGGTTAGGGTTTTGATTAGGACACTAGAAAAAATTGACATCAAGATCTGTGACGTCATTGTCAGGTGTTGCCTGACCCCTGACGACTTAGGACATCCCTGATTCGCTGAGGACACAAACCGTATCGGCATATAGGCGTAAATGGCTAAGTCCTAGTGGGTGAGGAGAATGCAGACCGTGGGGAGGCACCAGGATCTGTCTTCTGTGAGGGATGAGAGCTCTGCATGGATGACAAGGATCTGGGGTTAGGACTTGAAGGTTCCATCGAGGAACCAGCAGGAGCTCTCTGCTAGGATCGTGAGTTTGTCACTGGTAGCCCGGATGATCACCCGAGGCGTTGTCGTAGAGGAGCATATCAGCTTGTCTGAGGGTCCGGCAGTCTGCAGGGAGGGTGTCTGCGGAGTGGGTATGAGGTTCAGGACACTAGCAGCTGCCAGCTCCGCTTCATCCACCTCCAAGCTTGTCTCCCATCTGTCGTGTCAAGGGTTTGCAGACTTCATGAGACCTCGTTACCTAAGTGGGACGATATCCGGACGAATTAGCATGGGGTTGTGCTCGCATGAACGTCCCGTATCACGTATCCCCTCCGATGACATGAGCAAACAAGCGGTACGGGATAGTGTAAATTGTGATGTGGCAGATCACATGCTGACACCGTGTATTGTGAGTCCCCCAGTGTCTCTACAATGATACATCGGATTGCATGATTGTACCCTCCATACGGGCTCTGTTATCTGGATTAACCGAGAGATTCTCGGTATAAATCGATCCAGGCTTTAGGTAGTTTATATAAAGTGAAGAGGCTCCCGACCTAGAGTCCACCCTGTGGGGATCTCCCGACCCAGAGTCCACCCTGATGTGCCACCGCCGACCCAGAGTCCCCCGACCTAGAGTCCCCCGACCTAGAGTCCGTTCCCCATGTTGACTTTGCAATTGGGATCTGGTTAGAGCAAAGCGCCGACCAAAACACCTGTATTAGTATAATGAGAGCCTTTGCAATTGCAATAACGCAAATTTCCTTCATCGCCGATCGCTAATTTGTAAAATTCGTACTGATTTGGGCTTTTGGGCAAGTTTCCCTCCGGCGAACTCAGGCGGACTCCGGCGAACTCAGGCGGACTCCGGCATCTGAATTCAGGCGAACTAGTTCGCCGCGAACTGGCAGTTCACCTGGGTGAACTGGAAAATTGGCGAACTAGTACACCGAATACGCGTGTATTCGCGGCGAATTCAGGTGAATTCAAGTGAATTCGCCGGAGGTCGCGGCGGACTCCAGCGGAGTCCGGCGGAGTCCGCCAAAAAAAATTTTTGGCGAACTCCGCCGCGAATTCACCTGAATTCACCTGAATTCACTTGAATTCGCGGCGAATTCGCGGCGAATTCAGGTGTACTTGCAAAAATCGTGGATTATGCCAAATTACTTTCATTTCTAATTGTCATGTCAGGCATTGCCTGACCCCCTGATAACGTTAGACAATTTTTCTCTAAGTCAGAATATGGATAGCCGAAAGGCTGCGCCCATAGACATCTAATTTGCATTTGATGAACTCGGACCCGTGGTTAAACCTTACCAGCTGCACATGTACATGCCATTTGTCCTGAGTCCTCGTTTTTTCGTGCTCGTGCGCATTTTCGCTCGGTAAAAAATGTCACCAGCATTTTGGCATCTCCTCGCTAAAGCTTTTCTAAAACCCTAAATCCCCATAGGTGTGTGTACTGTGTGTGTATATGTACGCGCCGCACGCTTACCCATGGGAAACTTCTGTGGAAGCGCCGCGGCCGCCGCGGCCGGGCAACACAAACATCATGACAGAAGTATTATTTTTTCGAGCTCAAGCTGAAGCTGAATTGCCCTAACCAGCGCCCTGGTTTCTCGCGACGTCCCTGGTTAAGGGAAAGCTGAAGGCTTGTTAAACACGTACATCCCTGTAGGGGGGTCACATGAAAAATCGACTTGGACAAATCCCCACAAAAATGGTACCAAAATGATCGGCAAAATGAGTACTTTCAAATGAACTAAGTTTTGTTGGTCTTTGAGACAAATTGAGGGAGTTATAGGCTGCACGTGGTCAAGGAGCCGCGCTCAAAATAAGCAACGCCGAAAATTTGCTTCAAATTACGGATATCAATCGGCATCACAAAACTCGCGATTGAAAAATAAATCATCCCTCAAATTACAAGATAAAACATGGAAATGAAAGCTCGATAATTCCTCTAACATTCCTCGAAACTTTCAGGGCAATACATTGTGTGGAAGAAAAGTTATCAATCTCCAAAGTCAACCGGTCAAAATTTGGACGTATTTTACTATTTTGTTCATAACTCGGCTCAGGATAGACGTAGAACAAATCTGAAAACACTGTTAAATAGCGGCATAAGCGCCCCATGCATTCCCAGCGCGCGCAATTCTAAATGTTGAAGCGTAGCACGTGCCTTGATTAATTTCGTTGTTTGGGTATATTTTGTCAGTTTCGCGTGTCGCAGTGAGAAAATGGGTTTTGTCAAATTTTATCTTCCCCATTTCTCATCGAATCATCATGAAACTTTCAGGAAAGTTTAAAACATAATAAACAGCTTTCCTGACTAATTTTTTCTGAAAATCGAATCATGAGACGAGATATGAGCATTTGTGTACACAAATTCTATAAATTGCATCATTTTTGTCCACAACTTCCGTGAGGAGCAAAATTTCCAGACAAAATTAGTCAGGAAACTGCTTTTATGTCTTCTACGGCATATATCCAAATTTCAGACAGAACCCATTTATACCTTTTGAGTTATGACACTTTTAATGCAAAAAAATGTGTTACACTTTTTATCGTAATTTCGTGCTAGTACTTTGTGCGCAAGTACGCGATTGTGACACCCCTAATCCCTGTTGCCAGGCGTTGCCTGGCCCCCTCGCGCGCGCCCCGACTCGCAGAGTCGGGACAGGCAACGTCTGGCTAAATCCCTGTTTGTGTTGCGCGGCTTTCTTATAATTCATGATCAGAAGTGCCGCGCGCGTATGCACAGTGCACACCTTTGCTAAACACGTATATCTCTGCGTGGCTTGCGCGGCGCGCTTCCCCACTTCAGGGTCGCCGCGCGAGCCACACAGGGATATACGTGTTTAGCAAGTAGGGAAGCGCGCGGCGCGGCACGTTCACACATGCACACCTATGTCCTATGCGGGTTGCTAAACACGTATATCCCTGTTATCGTCGCGCGGCGCGCTTCCGTAGGGAAGCGCCGCGCGCGTACACACACCTATGCGGGCTTAGGAACTATGCAGGCTTAGGAACGCACACCTATGCGTTCCTAAGCCCGCATAGGTGTGTGTACGCGCCGTGCGAGCCACACAGGGATATAAGGATATACGTGTTTAGCAAACCTATGCGGGCTTGGGAAGCTGATGTTACATGATGAGGTCACAATCAGAAAAATTGTAATTGAATTTACAAGATTCATGATATATTTGATATTATTAATGTATAATATTGTTTCTTATCCTATGCAAATATGTTCTGCTATACTGCTTTGTGCTATGCTATTTAATCTACATGGCATTGTTTTGTATAATTTTATAATTTTTTACTTTTTTGTCTTTTTAGTTAAATAAGTTATTTATAGTATTCATAGCCCACAGCAGGGCTGTCGAGTACGGTGTTCTAAAAGGGCCAAATTGAAAATAGTCATATATGGTTTATTTGCCAATTTGATACCTATTTGAAACCTATTTTTATTTGGCCCTTTTGGAACAGTAGAGGGCCAAATTGGCCCCCATAGAACAGCCTGTGTTCCGAAAGGGCTTCCTAAGCCCACATAAGCACATAGGTGTGTACGTGCCGCGTGACGATAACAGGGCCACAGGGGTATATGTGTTTAGCAACAAAAGGGCCTAAGTGGCCCTTTTGGAAAAGCTTCGTGTTCCATAAGGGCCCAATGTACCAAAACAGGCCGAAATGCTGTATGTTTTTCATTTGTTTTTGTTCCTCAAAGATTCTCATGCCTTTCAAATGTTTACCAAGCACCTTAACATGCTCTTGGGAATTGAATGTTGATGCAATGCGACAATTTGGCAATTTTACCTCAGGGTTTATGGTCAAATATACTGAAAACAATGTTTACATGAACAATGATGTTTTATAGCTCATTTAGATGGTTAACTA
Source organism: Beroe forskalii (assembly GCA_011033025.1). Taxonomy (NCBI): domain Eukaryota; kingdom Metazoa; phylum Ctenophora; class Nuda; order Beroida; family Beroidae; genus Beroe; species Beroe forskalii. The sequence goes on along the minus strand of WFMF01000026.1, from coordinate 802,147 downwards.
ACTCATACATAGTTTTAGATACCTTTTAGCATCAAAAACACTTGAAAACTCGACTTTTTGGCCGTTTTTGTGCATTTGGCCCATTTAGAACACAAAGCTATTCTAAAAGGGCCACTCTGGCCCTTTTGGGAGACAGGCTGTTCTATGGGGGCCAATTTGACCCTTTTAGAACACCTGCACTGTTCCAAAAGGGCCAAATGAAAAATATGTATCGAATAGGTATCAAACAAGCAAACATAGCATATGACCATTTTCAATTTGGCCCTTTTAGAACACCATAGTCGAGAGTATTTTAGTATTTTAGAGGCCAGCAACATCCCAACAAGGGGCCTATGTTCTTTTCCACAATGAGCCATTTTTCGGCTAAAAAATGGGTGGACTCAACTCCGCGGCGGACCCGCTGCGGACCCGGTGGACCCGCTGCGGGTCCGCCGCGGACTCCACTAAAGTCCACCAGGAAAATTTTTTGGTGGACTTTGGTGGACCAGCGGACTTTTCGAAACTCCGCGGAGTGGTGGGTCCGCTTCTTGGGTCCGCTCGGGCTCCGCCAGCGCACTGGTGGACAGTCCACCGAAAAGTCCACCAAAAAAGTCCACCAGGGAAAAAAGTCCGCCGTGGAATGGAGTCCACCGTGGAGTTTTTGTCCACCGAAGGACTCCACCAGCGGACTCCACCAGCGGACTTTGGTCCACCAGCGGAGTCCACAGGTGGAGTCCACCAGCGGAGTCCACCGGTGGACAAAAACTCCACCAGCGGAGTCCACAGGTGGAGTCCACCAGCGGAGTCCACCAGCGGAGTCCACCGGTGGACAAAAACTCCACCAGCGGAGTCCTCTCGCGGACTCCACCGGACGAGTCCAACTCCACTTTTGATCTGATTGGAATTTTTTGATGCGGTAAAAAGTATTCAATCAATATGAATTTAACATGTGCTTAAAAATAGCAAACGAGGTGCTGCGTAACAGCGCCAAGTGAGCTGTGTATTTGAAGGCCCAATGGGCCTGCTAGTCTTTATATATAACGAGAAAGGCCCGTTGGGCCTGCTAGATAATACAGGATCAAATAATAAGCTCTCAAAAAAGTTTATGAAGGAGCAGAATTTACCATTATTCGTTGGTTACTTTTAGTCATGATGGACCGTGCAAGTTTTGATCATTATAATTTGCTTGTATGATGAATTTAAATCTCAAAATTAAAACCGATGATCGTACTCATACTGAACGTTGAATCAAAGCATTGATTTACGCCAAGAGCAGTATTCCAATATCGCAATGAGCTATGCCCAAATTCGATTCAGTTTGATTTTGATTTTGTTCAATCTTAAACTGCTGTAAATTCACATTTTTCCGTTACCATCAACTCAGCATTGATTTAAATCGACCGACGTCAGTCACAGATATTTGGAGAGATGCTAACGGAAATAGCCTCCACGATGTCAGCCATACCCGTTCTCTATTTCCAGATCTTGAATTTCAAATGAAAAACAGTAAACACGTCGTTCTTTCAAACGCTAAAACGCAGCAATCAACAACGTATCAGAAAGCACTCGCATAGAACTGATCATAATCTGCACGTGCAGAATATCTGTATCCATAGCAACGGCGCGACTTAGCCCAGCTTAGCCTTCGTTTCTCTTGATATCTTCTTGGCAAGCTCAAATTTAATTGTATACGGAATTACAGACAAACATTATTCACGTGTGACTTTACTTTATAAATAAGATTTGGTAAGAGTATGGATTTTGTGTCGGCGTGTGTGTGGATTATTGTGTCGGCATCATGGATAAGAATGGGGAAACCGTGTGTGTATGGGCACTGCGTCACGGCGTGTGTGTGTGGATTTTGTGTCAAGGCGTGTATGGGTAATTGTGTCGGCATTATAGAATAGAATGGGAAAACCATGTATGGGCACTGTGTCGATGTGTGTATGGATTTGTGTCGGCATGCACGTGCAGATAGTGGGAAATGCTTGCGTTGCTATGGTTATTCTAATATGAGAAGGGTGTAATTTCATTTCTGGCTTTGTTGATTTTGTTGCTTACTCCACTGAACAACTTTGGTTCTGATTCGAATTTTTTCGATGCGGTAAACAGTTTTTTTTAATTAATTTGAACTGTTTAGGTTCTAAATTGGCGAGTGTGATGCTGCGTAGCAGCCGAACGGGCCTGCTAGTAATTAATAAATTGAGAAATTGGAACAAAATTTGTACATAGACTGAGCGGAGTCCATTGGAGGACTCCACCGGCGGAATCCACTGGCGGAGTCGAGTCCACTGGCGGAGTCGAGTCCACTGGCGGAGTCGAGTCCACTGGCGGAGTCGAGTCCACTGGCGGAGTCGAGTCCACTGGCGGAGTCGAGTCCACTGGTGGAGTGGAGTCCACCGGCGGAGTCCACTGGTGGAGTCCGCCAGTGGACTCGACTCCGCCAGTGGACTCCACCGGTGGAGTCCACTGACTCCGCGGCGGACTTACCTCCACAATTATTTTTTCCCTGGTGGACTTTTTTGGTGGACTTTTTCGGTGGACTGTCCACCAGTGCGCGGCGGAGCCCGAGCGGACCCGCAGCGGACCCACCACTCTGCGGCGAAGTTTCGAAAAGTCCGCTGCGGGTCCACCAAAGTCCACCAAAAAATTTTCCTGGTGGACTTTAGTGGAGTCCGCGGCGGACCCGCAGCGGGTCCACCGGGTCCGCAGCGGGTCCGGCGCGGAGTTGAGTCCACCCATTTTTTAGCCCATTTTTCATTCAGGACAGAGTGTGAGGGCGGCAGCCCCCAGAAGCCAGAGGTTTAAGTTTTTGAGATAATGAAATGACCGTCTCATTAGCATTTTTATCTCTATTTGGTATTTCATGTCAAAGCAACATCAAGAAAGCAATTCCACTACAATGATAGCAGTGGTATGGGGACAGCATCCCCCAGAATCCAGATGTTCTGAGGAAACCAAATGACAGTCTCATTAGCATTTTTGTCTCTATTTGACGTTTCATGTAGACGCAACATCAAGAAAGCAATTCCACTGCAATGACAGCAGGGGTCTGAGGGAGGCAGCCCCCAGAAGCCAGATGTTTTGAGTAAATGAAATTGCCGATAATAGAAAATATTTTGCTATCTTGGCAATTTTAAGCCTAACTGGGAAGCTGGGGCCGGTGACAGTTGTCCCGGTAACGCCCCCTCGCGACAGCCCTGGCCCACAGCATTTTTTAAAATGAAAATCAAAGTGAATAATCAGGAAATTTAATATCAATTTATATTCAAATTTATATTCTCAATTATTTTTTACATGGTAGCCTTTTTGGAAAACATTTTAAAATCATCTTGTATTGAAGGAAAACTGAGTACAAATAGAAGGATTTGATACTGCAACCACTTGGCCATGCAGATCAACTGAAAAACAAACTTGTTGGTTTGCTAAGTGAAAGCAAGATAAAAGATTGAGATAGTAGGGGGTGGGAGTGGAGGAATGATTTTCAAGTTATCATCATCAAATGAGAGGCCGGACCCAAAGGTCCGCAAGAGGATAGTCCCGGAGTGGGACTGTGCCTGCCTCTGGTCGCCGAGGCGACAGGGGGTGAGGGTGAAAGGTGATGGTGGTGGAGGTGGGAAAGATGAGGGTGTGGCTAGCGAGGGGAGAATACCTTTACCAATACAATACCAGATACTTCAGAGCTATCGGAGAGATGAGTAGCTGCTATGTCACCCCTGTATTGTCCGTCTCCTCCTCTGTTCGTTGAAGTCTTTTGGTTTGGAGTGTGTAACTGATCAGTGCGTCCATACTGTTGTTGTCCATGATGTCGTTAATGGAGTCATAGTATGTCCCGAGTGTGTTGCCTCTGATTCTCATGAAAGCAGGGCATTGACCAATGAAGTGTGCAACTGTCTCCTCTGTGTCAGTGCAGTAAGGGCAGTTTGGTGTGTCAGCGCGTGTTATTCTGTGCAAGTGTTTGTTCAGTCCTATATGTCCTGTGATAATGGAGATAGCAGTTCGGTACCGGATGCGGTTGCCTGTGTTGTTGTTAAGTGTGTGAAAAACCTTCTTCTGATGGTTACCTATGATCATGTCAGTGTGAGCATGTTTGTTGGTGATCCACCTGTCGTGGCTGAGGTTGGTTACCTTGGTATTGATAAGGTGTTTGATGAATGATATGGGGACAAGGCTGGTGACGGGGTTACCATCTTTGGTACCAGCCTTGGCAAGCTGGTCTGCTTTCTCGTTTCCCCAGTGTCCGATGTGGGCTTTTATCCATCTGACTTGGACTGTGTTGTTATGAGCTAGAGAGGTGAGTGACTTATGACAGTCTGCAACTGATTTATTCCTGTGGATTCTGTTGGAAAGAGCTTGAAGTGCCGATAGGCTGTCGCTCCAGAAGGTGATTGGCTTGTTGTTGTGGTGTTTAAGTCTGTCAGCAGCATGCATAAGTGCTGCTATCTCGGCCTGAAAAACCGTGCAGTGATCTTTCATCTTGAAGTGGTACTCGGTCGTGTTCTCGTCGTGGGGGTCCTTGATGACGTAGCCACTGCCCACCCCATGGTCTGTTTTAGAGCCATCTGTGTAGCAGCAAATGTTGTTGACGCTGATAAGCTTGATGTCATTGTCCAGGTTGTTGGTGTAGTTGTCAGAGTGAGCGTCTTGTGGGTATGTGATGTTATAGTTGCGGTCAAGAATAAGATGGGGTTTAATAGTGTCCCATTGGTTGTGCCCTGGGACTTTGAGCTCAGAAATTAGGTTGTTTGATATGGTGCTATGAGCTTTAATGATTCCTTTGCCGGTGGGGGCTGTTTCTAGGGTCCAATCTCCGTACCCCATGAGCCTGACTGCTCCCTTGGCAGCTTCACCTTTGAGGTAGTCGGTAATGTGAGGTATACTAGTGAGGTAGTTAAGAGTGTTGTAAGGTGTGGAAGGTAGGGCTCCAGTCATATACCTGAGTGAGAGTCCTTGTACTCTTTCAAGTTTCCTAGTATTGGATTTGTTGTCAGTTGCCTTGATCCAGACAACAGCGCTGTATGCCAGCGCTGGTCTAATAATGGAGGTGTAAATCCACTTGCATACTTTGGGAGTAAGTCCCCATGTGGGGCCTATGGCTCACTTGCATTGGAAGACAGTCCCTATGCATTTTTTGGTAATGTTGTCGATGTGTGAGTTAAAGTTGAGTTTGTTGTCCATTGTTACTCCAAGAAGCTTTGCTTCTTTACTGAGCTCAATAGTTCAAGTTATAAGAGAGGACCTATTGACTTATTGAATGACCATCTGCTACTACATATTGAGTGAGTGAGCGAAAGATATTCAAGTTTTTCAAAATCATCAAATACTTATAACTGGATTCATAGCAGTTTAGAAATTAGATAACAAAATTATCAAAATGTGTTCATATCTTGAATTAAAGAATATATCCTCACATTCAGACCCTCCTAATCTGTTATTCATTTCATTGAACTTTGCAGTGTGGAATCATCTAAATATGAATGGATTTGCACACATGTCATCAGCTTGATCCATGGTTCAATCTATAAAAGGTCTTAGCAAATTTGCATTCCTTTGATATAAGCATATGTTTATTAAATATTATGAATGGAGGGCACATTTTTGAAATGAAATTTCAGATTTTGTATGCTTTTGTTAACATTTCTGTACAATCAACAATTCTAAGGGATAAGTATTTCTATAGGATGTGATGCTCATCTTTACTCTACTGTCACATTTGTTCATTCAACCTGCCCTTTCCTGTCCAAGTATTTGTACCTGTGAAGGTGATGTTGTGGACTGTTCAGGCAATTTATTGGATCGAATCCCCCATGATATCCCACTCTCCACAAGAGTATTGTAAGTATGACTATGAAAGTAATTTGTTTATTTATTTCGTCTTATAAAACCTAATCTAGATCAATAATCAAAAATCAGTTTGCAGATATAGTACGGGAACTGTGTGGCATACCTGTGAAAAAATTCGTTCTTAAGGTTTTGATGCTCCAATCGACTCCAATAGGTGTCTAGAGTCACCAAAAAAATTTATTCAATTTTTGGAGTTGCGGAAAACCCAGGGTGACCACGCCCTTTTTTGACCGTGGGAATTTTTGAGGTAAATCACTAGAATTTAGCTGAATGGAAACTAAGGCATGATTATACTCTAAACCTAGGTTTTTTGACACAAAAAATCGATTGCAACCATTTTCTAGACGTCATATCGCATATTTTGGCCATAATTGGCCACGCCCAGTTTTTGTCATGGCCATTTTGGCTAAAAATCTCAAAATTTTGATAAGACCATACCATATCATGATTATACTCAAAACCTACGTTTTTTGGTACGAGAAATCGATTAAAGCCACTATCTAGACGTCAACTTGCATATTTTGGCCATTTCTGACCACGCCCAGTTTTTTTGTCATTGCCGTTTTGGCCAAAAATCTCGAAATTTTGATATGACCGTACCATAACATGATTATACTTTAAACCTATGTTTTTTGATACGAGAAATCGATTAAAGCCACTATCTAAGCGTCAACTCGCATATTTTGGCCATTACTGACCACGCCCAGTTTTTGTCCTGATTGTTTTGGCCAAAGAATCTCGAAAATTTGATAAGGCCATACCATACCATGATTATACATTTTGATTCAAGGCCTTAACATTATACCATGATTGTACTATACTCCAGGCCCATGTCTTCGATGGGTTTGTTAAGAAACATCCATTGAAACCAGTATCCAGATCAGTACTGACCCAATTTTTCTAATGCCAATTTTGGGAACACTTAATTAATGGTAGCACTCCAACCTTGACAGCATATTCCTCAAGACAACACTCTTTCCTTGAGAGCCAGGCAGCATTCTTTACTCTACCCTTGACACCATTTCATCACTGACACTTTACAGTATACTCCACAGTCCACCTGACAGCACTCTACCCTTGACACACTTTATCCTTAACTCTTGACAGCTTACAGAACTCTACTCTCAACAGCACTCCTCCCTTGGCAAGAATCCTTCCTTGCCAAGAGAGGAGGAATCCCTCCCCACCCATGGCATCAAACTGTTTATCCTTGACAACAATCGACCTTTGACTGCACTTCACGATAACAGCTTTTGTTACTTGACTGCAGACAAATAACTTATTCAATCGCACATTTTAGCCTTGAACCTTTGATAGCATTCTACGCTTGGCTTTTACAGCACTTAATTTTTGACAGCACTTTCCCTTGACAGCACTATATCCTTCACAGCTCACTTCAACCTTTACACCACTTTACAGTTTACCCATGACATCACTCTATCCTTGACAGGACTCTTCCCTTGGCTCCACTCCACACTTCACCATTCACTTCGATGCTATACATCATTTTACCCTTTGAAGCACTCTATCCTTGACAAAAATCTACTCTAGACTGCAAGACATCACTCTTTTAGATTAAGTCAAGGGTAGAGTGCAGTCAAGTTGATGGCACTGTACCCTTGACAGCAGTATACATTTGACAACACTCCACATTTCACAGCACTCTTCCCTTGATAGCAATTTATACGTAACAGCACGCTTTCTTTGAAGCTTTGAGAGAACTCTTACCTTGATACCAACTTTTCCTTGACATTGGTCTTCCCAATTTCTCCTTGACAGCATTCTACCCTTGACAGCATTCTACCCTTGACTTTTTGAAACCACTCAACCTTTGGCAACACTCTTTTCTCTGCATCAGTGTTCTCTTGAGTTTGACAACACTCTACCTTTGACAACAATTAACCTTTGACACCAATCGCACTCTTCAGTCTTGACTTGGCCTCACACAAACCTTGACGATACACTTGAGTATGCATCATCAGATATAAAGTGAACTCCTGAATAATATCAATACTTTACAACACTGCTTTATAATATCAAATTTGACGATGTGAGGGCGATAGTATTCGGTTTCTTTAGGCTTATAAGGCAGGCAGAGCTCAAAACGTTTTCAATCAAGTTCGGCTGCAGTGACCGCTACAAAAAAGTCCCATTTTTTAGTTATCACCCGTAATGAAACATATGAAAAGATGAAAGTACCAGAAGGCAACTTCATCTGATACTTTGACCTTTTGAGGGGCTGGCCTTGGAGTTTGCAGTAAAGTTAAGAAAGGAATAGGTGGAAGGCTTAACGAACCTCCAGTATTCAACAGATTGAAGCCAACAGACATTCAAAAGCTCGCCAATGTCAGACTTTTGGGTGCCAGACTTAACAGTTCATCGTGTCGTTTAGAGTATGTTTTATGCTATGGCCTTCTAAATCGCAATTGTTATAAGGTATCGTTCACGTCATACTACGTAATCAATTTTTGGCCGATTTTATCCCCCTCCCTCGTAATCAAGTTTACAGTTGTTGCATTTGTTACAATAACATGAAACATAATCATTCGGAAACCTCCCCCTCCCCTACAAAAAGAGGCAGGTATATGTTTATAATAATATACTAAACTTAGAAATATTTATTTATTTCCCCCCTCCCCCAATGTGATTCCGTAATATGTGAACGATCCCTAATTAAGTTATTACCAGATTTTTTTAGCAAAATGGCTGTTAAAAGCGGGCGAGACCAATTTTTTGCTTAAATATGCGAGTTGGCGCTTAGATAGTGGCTTTAATCGATTTCTCGCATCGAAAAACATAGGCTTAGACTTATATAATCATGGTATGGTACGGTCTTATCAAGATTTCAAGATTTTGGCCAGAACGGCCATGACAAAGCTGGGCGTGGTCACTGGTCAGTAGTGGCCGAAATATGCGAGTTGGCGCTTAGATAGTGGCTTTAATCGATTTCTCGTATCAAAAAACATAGGTTTAGAGTATAATCATGTTATGGTATGGTCGTATCAAAATTTCGAGATTTTTGGCCAAAAAGGCCTTGACAAAAAGCTGGGCGTGATCAGAAATGACCAAAAATATGCGAGTTGACGTCTAGATAGTGAAAGCTGTCGATTTCTCGCACCAAAAAAACATGGGTTTAGAGTAAAATCATGATATGGTATGGTCTTGACAAAATTTTGAGATTTTTGTAAAATGGCCATGACAAAAAAAGGGCGTGGCCAATTATGGCCAATATATGCGATTTGAAGTCTAGATAATGGTTGCAATGGATTTCTCGTAACAAAAAACCTAGGTTTAGAAATTATAATCATGCCAATTTGCCCATTCGGCTAAATTCTAGTGATTTTCCTCAAAAAATTCCACGGTCAAAAAAGGGCGTGGTCACCCTGGGTTTTCCGCAACTCCAAAAAATTGAATAAATTTTTTTGGTGACTCTAGACACCTATTGGAGTCGATTGGAGCATCAAAACCTTGAGAACGAATTTTTTCACAGAGGACCCCGGCATTTGATGATAGTTCCCTTACTAATATTTTTAGTAGCAGTAGAAGATCTTCGTCCTTCCTAAAATTATTTTGAACTATTTCCTAGGAACGTTACTGGCAATAGATTGCAGTATTTGGCGAATGTAGCTTCCATGGTCTTTTTAACCTTCAAGAACTGTAAGTGAAAATACAATTTTATTGGATGGCTTCACCCTGTTGAAGTTCACAGATAAATGATAATCTTATTACTATTACCTAAATACATACAAAACAAATTGATCTAATGGCTATGATGTTAGCTAACTGATGCTTCATTTTGTACTTTTAAGCATTTGATTGTTGTTTTCAGGCACCTACAATGGAACAAAATAACAGTGATACATGAGAACACATTCAGGACGAACACTAAATTGAAACTGCTGTAAGTCACTTAATAAACTTTATGGCTCTATCATCGAAATTGTAGTATGATTTCCTGAATGATATCATTAATTGAAAACTCCAAGTTAGTAGGTATTGTTTACATCTATTTTTGAGCTGATGAAGCTATTGCCAGGTTACTGAACACAGAAAGTGACTATTTTTATTGATTTCATTCAGTCATTGAAAGTATTTTCAATTAATATTTCCTAGTATCCTATTTATTAACAACACTTATCCTTGATCTCATAATATAACAATGTTAAAACCTACAATGTTAAAATTAAGCCATATCGATTTTTCAATCCTTCTTGTCCAGGAATTTAAGAAATAACAACCTCCGGGAGCTACCTGAGGATCTTTATAACTAACAACCGGCTCAAGCAAATGTTTGTATTGGAAAATTATCATTAATTCTCTCCTATCATTCTTAATATTTTAATATGCTTACAAAGAATATACCTCTTATGCCTCTAATGAATATACCTTTCTACTTTTCTACACATTTTTGTGACCATGAGCCGAATTTCTTGTCATGATTGCTATTTATATTCTCAAGTGATTGCAGCTGAATTTATTGAGACACTTTTTTGCGGCGAATGAAGTTTGCAAAATCTTTAATCATAAAAAACGTTTTGCGTGCATATCGACTTGTCGCTACTTATCGATAAACACGGTATTGCTCGTTTGCCCAAACATCCAGACCTTCCTGAGCCAAGTTATGAAAATCAAGCCCGCGCAACCTCAAAAAGGGCGTGGTCAATATCGACTTGTCGCCATCGAGATCAGATGTCGTGACCGAGCTAATTCGATTCTACATGGTCTAAATGCCTAATAACCGTCGAGAAATCGCTTTTAACACGGGTTGCTAACGGATGGCATTTTTTGGACATTTCGTCTTGGACTACTAGAGGAATGCATTTAGTTTTATCTACATTACATTTACAACCTGAGTACTGACCAAAGTCACTAAGTTCAAGGAACACCGCCTCCAGGCACTCAATTGATGCTTCAATAAACATATCTGTATCATCTGCAAATAAGCTCAGGAGGATATCTATCCCATTAACTTTTATACCTTTTATATTCGGGTTTCGGTTTAATTTCAGCGTGAAAATTTGAGCGACTATAAGAAAGAGAATTGGTGAGAGCGGACTGCCCTGATGTAGACCTCTGCTTATATAGATCGGTTCACTTAAATGACCGTTAACATTAGCATAGTTCATACATCCATGGAATGCTACTTTAACTAATTTAATCAGGTAATCACCGAAGCCCATGGCTTTCAAAGTTTCAAAAAGAAAGTCGTGTTCAACGCTATCAAAGGCTTTTTCGAAGTCTATTTGTAAAAGAAGGCCTTCTTCGTTCGGGTTATTATTATAATGTTCGAGTGTGAGGTACATCAGCAATAGATTATCACACGTACTTTTACCTGCCTGAAAACCCGACTGTACATCACTTATGATAAAAGGCAGAGAATTTAGGATTCTGTTCTTAATTACATGAGTAAAAATTTTATAGTCAATATTGAGTAAGGTAATTGGTCTCCAATTTTTTAACTGGACTAGCTCTGCTATGCTTTTGGGCTTCGAATGAGAGTTAGAATACCTATCCTTTGGGAAGGGGACATACTACCAGTGTCTATAGCTTCCTTATAACAATAGTACAGAATGGTTCTGATATCTACCCAGAATTCTTTATAGAACTCCGCTGTTAGCCCATCCCACCCCGGTGATTTGTTGTTTTTCAGGGTTTTATAAACTGAATCCATTTCTTCTATACTAAACTCACCGTCTAAACGCTCTTTAATTTCCTCATTTAAACGATCAGTGTTGGATGTCGCTATGTACTCTTTCATACTTTCCTTACAACCGTTTCTTGTTCTAAATAGATTTCTATAAAACTCTACAACATGCATTGAGATTTCGTCTTGCTCGTATAATTCTCTATTATTATTATCAAGTAATTTCATGATACTTTTCTTTTTACTATTAGTTTTTTCTAGCCCAAAGAAATATTTAGTGGACCGTTCCCCTTTTTCAGTCCATTGGGCTCGAGCCCTCGTGATTATGCCTTGAGTTTCGTTATCTAATATCCTATTTAGCTCTACCTCGGCTTCGAAAAGTTCACTTCTAAGGGCCTCGACATTCATGAAGTTGGAAGTGCTCTTTATTTTTTCAATATCTTTTAGTAGCTTATCCTTTTCTAATAAAACTTCTTTTTTCTTATTCGAACCATATCTGATAGCATAATCCTTGATCCTGAATTTAATTACATCCCAAAGCCCTGTGTAGGAGTCATAGCTAGAGTTAGTGGTTTCCTCTATAATCCTTCTAACCTCCGTTAGGGCCAAATCGCACGGGGACAAAAATCGTGAAAAAATGTGCCCAGGTCAGTAATCACGTCCAAATTTCGTGAGATCGCACGGCGGAATATTTCACGCCGGTATAAAAATGATCAAAACGTACGGCGACAGCTTTTCAATGCATTTCGCGGAAACAAAATTGCACCAAATCGCACGACGTATTTTGTCACCAAAATTGCTATATTTCGCAAAAACGCACGGCGTAACAAAATATCCGTGTAATTTGTCACGTCCTAGATCTCGGAATCACGGAAATATTATTTTTTCGCCAAAACGCACGGCGGATAAAATGGCATGTTTGATAGCTCAATGGCAGAGCATCCGGAAATGTCTTCAGCTTCAGGAGGTTGTGGGTTCAAATCCCGCTCAGGTCCAATATTAAACAGCTCATCTGAGTTTATGAATGCAGGCCGCTGTATTATTGAAATAGGTGAAGCACCCTGAATAAACCCTTCAAATCAGTGTGCACCCTGAACGCACCCAGTGTACAGTCAGCAGTCTGGTAGGAGTCAGTGACCAGTCAGCAGCCTGGCATGAGCATCAAAATATATCTATCGATGACCAGTCAGCAGTATGGTACGAGACAGTGCCCAGTGAGCATTCTCAGTCAAGCTGTCAATTCAAAACTGCATACATCATGCCAGTGAACAGCCAAGCTCGAAACAAATTTCTAATTCCATCGCAAAATTGAAACACTCAGTCAGTGCTGGCTTGCAAAACAACGCAGGGTCCAGGTAGTTCCCGTCCCATCTTAAAATGTCCGATCTTAAAATGTGACTTCGAATCATACATCATCATCATGACTATACACAGCAATACAATCATTCGATACGCAGAATTAAAAAGCAAAATGCACTGCAACTGCAAAACAGTATAAATCGTGTACTTGTAGCACACAGGGCTCGAAGGGGCTGGCAAAGCCTATGTAAGTATGTAGAGGACGAAAATCTTAAACGAATCGAATCAAAGCATGGATCAATCTCAAAGGTCTTGCAATCGAAAGATTATTGGCTGAAAATGTGTTGAGATGAAACACTAGCAATTTTAAAGTACAAACGATAATTGGAAAAACAAACAATTAAGGAGAAAATGAATAATCTTGGTAGCATGTCACTTTGTGAAACAAACGCCTACAACAGAACTTGGAAAGAGATACAAAGTGATGAAAGGAAATGGCTAAAATGAGCGAATTTACATTTGGTGAAACTCTGTTTTTGCAGCACAGTAATAATAGACAAATGAGAATGACGTAATTACTATGGTTGAATATGGTATGTCACTGACTTAAAGTGCCTATTTTACATTTCTCACGGGACAGTAATTGCACAATGTACCAAACTGCAAACCGGTATTAGGCGACATTTATCGTCCGCTCTCCTCCGTGTGAGAAAAGTAATGCACCATTGTTACTACTGATAATGACGTATTGCTCTCACTCAGTTGACACTATTTCCGAAGAATGTGTTACAACATGGCAACGCAACTGATCAAAACAAATCAAATGCAAATTCCACACTTTATTTCAAGATATTGTATTTCATTCCCTCGTTTTTGGTTTGGTATCTTTTTACAAATCTCTCTTGCATATTATGATTTTAACTTTCTCGAAATGATTGCTTTTACAGAGTTTGGGCTGCTGCTATCACTGCTTTCACTGCAGTTCACTGTTTTCTCTGCTATTTGATTCGACTTTGTCTATTCTTAGCTACATATTTTGCTGGATGTTTATACCTGGTTACAGTAAAGTTCTTACATCAATCCGTCGGAATAAACACAACCTTCAAATGCTTCAATGGAATGCCATAATTGTATAGGATAGAAAATACAGGAGAAGAAACAAAATACAGAGTGGCAACACTACAGAAATGAGAAGGCGCAGCAAGATATGAACAAACACATTTAAAAAAGATTGGTGCTATTTGTATTTCCACTATTCACTGTTTCCACTCTTTTGGAATGCAGCGCGCTGATTGGTCAATGACTGCGTGCGTTGTAACGCTACATCTCACCGCTACCGTGCGTTTTGGTTTTTGTACATTCATTGAAACTTTCCACCACTATCACGTGACCATGCGCGTGATCTTTTTCACTGCATGATCAGTGGGTGACAAATCTCACACCGATATTGAAAACGGACCGGAGTTTGATTTCACCACAAAGATTTCACCGATTGTGGTGAAAACTGTCACCTCCTGAGGCCAGTGATACTCACCACTTTTCACCACGTTTGCAGATCTCACGAAAAGTGGCCTTAAAAATGAAATCGTTTGATAGGTAAAATCCGAATTTTGGTGAGATATGAAAGTTTCCACGATTTTTGTCCCCGTGCGATTTGGCCCTTACAAAGCCCTCGTCTTGTAGGTGAGAATTATTAAACTTCCAGTAGCCCCTCCCCCTCTCAATAGTGCTACCCTGGATGTTCAAGGTTAAATAGCTATGATCTGAGTTATATCCATGGCTGATATCTGTATCACATACTGGAAAATCCGCATAGGTTATCATCTATTAGGAAGAAGTCTAATCTAGCCGCTGTTTTATACGTTTTATTGAAATGTGTGTATTTGCGTTTCCTCCTCTTGATCTTGGAACACATCCGAGACCATAGTCGCTTATCATAGTGTTAATATGGCTCACAAATATTTGTTGGCGTGCTGTGGTGTTCACCCCTAATTTAGTCTAGGTCATTATTAAGAACTGTATTCAATCCCCATATAAATCAAAATAATCTTCCTAGATCTGCCGAGGACCAGTAAAAACACATTCTCAATAAAACCACATGATCGTTGTTCGGACTATAGTTATTTACAAGGCAATATTTAACCGAGTTGTACATTATTTCTAGTAATAATACCCTGCCTTGACATATGTTTAATCTTTTTCACTTCTATATCTTCATTATTTTAAATCAGAATAGCTACTCATAGAATTTGACGATCCATGACTGAAGTAAATTTTGCCTGCCAGTTATTTTCCCATTCCGTTTCGAGTTCAGCTGTTGAATGTGTTTCCTGTAAGAATATTATGTTCTCTTGTTTCTGTTGTAGCCAAATTAGTACTTTATTCCGTTTACTTTTGTTCCTTCGGTACAGTTCATAGAGCCTATTTTTGGACTGCTCTACCCTTGCTATTTATCACTCTATCCATAATCTTTACTAAACATGTGTTGGGCCGGCCAGAATAGAGAGCCACTGAGACTGTCTGTCAAACAACCAATAAATCTAGAAATCCTGCAAATCAAACAAAACAAAAAGCCTAGCAAACAAACTATTTAAAACTACGAAGAAGGGGAAGGATAAATGAAAAGAAGCATACCATGGAGATCGCTGAGCTTATTGCCAAATTAAGTTTCTGTTGTACAGCTTGGAGAACTTAACTTATCGTACTTCAGAAATTTTTGAGAATAATTGATTTATGAAAGTTTGATAATTGATTAATTAAAGTTTATTAGTTATTTTGCCGATTTGCTAGATAATTTGACAATATATCCCATTCCACATAACTATATTAACTGTCCCCATACCGTTTAGTTACCAATGTTTACAGACGAATTACATATTTACTTATTAGTCAAGCACGTACTGGCACAAATGAGCTGAATTTTAATACTCAACGGTATAGCGTTGAGGAATCGTTAACCATTTATGGCCAGCACGTAAAGAATCAAATTTGAGCAGCTAAGAAGGTATCACAATCAGTCGTTGCCGAGTTTAACAAGATACTGCTGTTGCAGAACCATCAGCGAGGCTATTTCGAATCAAATACACGTTACGCCTGGCCCAGTCGCGAGAGCTTGATAACATAACTAAAACACCTTCTAGCCTACCTCCTGGACCCGCTACCACGGCCTCCTTGACCTCTCCAGGACCCACGTCCCCTCGATACACAACAGGTGCACCAGGGACGTTGCTCGAGCGGTTACCCCGCCAGCTTGCGGACCAGAAGGAGCTCTCCGTGGCTGGCCAGTGGGAAGGCCATGGCGAGACAATCAGCAATGGGCTTATATTAATAAGGATTTATCATTTATTACATTGCAATGGCAAATCATCGTAGTAGAGAAAACGAACGGAGATATTGCATTAATATCGGAATTAATTAATATGCTTTATGCTTATTCGTACAACTGAATGCATTTGAGCATATTATCATTTAAACGTTTTTATCTAATATCTGAATAACATGCAAGACAAAATGAAAATTTATGAAAAACTTTCGCTTTAAATAATGATTCCCACTATATAGAGACAGCGCAATATATAGACAAGCTGTTTGAGCAAAGTTCACATTCTCTAAATAGTGCGTAAAAACACTTTATGGAGACAACGCACTTTATAGAGACAATAGAATTAGGATTTCGGGATTTATCGGACTTCCCCGTGTGCCCTGAGGAACTTCGCTTCTGTAACCATCATGGTGGACTTCGAACTGACCTCGGGGTACCTCCAGGACCATGCCATTTTACACTTTTTACGAATTACGCAAGAACGAATTACGCAAGAACCATTGTATATGTTGTGTTGGACCAATGCAACGTGACCCGCTACTGCGATCACTAATAAAGTAATAAGGCACGCTTGTACGCTTAATGACGAGGTGTCTCTATATAGTGCGCTTTCACTCGAAGTATGTTCAGAACATACAATAACATATGGTCGACATTTTGTCTCTATATAAGTATATAGTGCGAAAAAACACTATATAGCGACAGTGCACTTTATAGAGAAATGGTGTCTCTATATAGTGCGGTGTCTCTATATAGTGCGATTACCAAAATAATAAGGTACATTAAAATCATTACATCTTTACATTATCAAAATAATCTGGAATCCCTTATCAACACCACGTACATTGAATTGAAAGCAAAATTAATAAAAACAATATTAGAATATAATAAAAACCATAAAAGAAAGTTAAATTTGTTAAATCAAATAGTAAGATCTTAGATCATGCATTATTAGATAATTAATTAAAACATGTTTCCATTTGTGTTCCAAATTTTCTAAACCGAATTCTACTCTTTGGCATCTTCGGAAATTCTTTTCGATTTCTCTGCTTCACGCAAGACATTTCGTTGTATTTTGCCACTTGCCAGCTTGGGTATTGTGGCCACAAATTCAACCTGTTTCGAAACTGCATTAGATCTTCAGGTAAATGTGTAAATATGTTTTAACTTTTTAGACTTAAGAATTATTTTAGACTTTTAGGAGGTGTATTTATGTGGGATAAAATTTCGGTGTTTCAAATTTTGGTAAGTTAAAATATGGGGATTTGTCAAGTCATTACTCTTGTTAACATATGATAATGACGTCATTTTGAACTTTCACGGTGGTGAAAATGGGGGATTTTTCTGAAAATCCCCAAATTGTAACCTTTTTAAATAAACTTCCTAAGGTATTTTATCAAGGTAAATCGTTCATCACATTTTTGTATTTTTTAAGACAAACTCTACAATTATATACGAACTTCCAATAAAGCAAGTACCCAGCACTACCTCCCTGAGCTAGAAGGCAAATAAATACCCGAGAAGGGACCTTGTAACCAGAAACGTTCACGAACCCGCCACCTCGCTCTCACTCAGCTCAGCCCCGGGGCGGGGTTACCACGAAGGCTTTGGGGCGTTCCCCTGCCTTGTCATCTGGGATACTGATTACTGCTGCGTCAGCTATGAGAGGGTGTTCCAGAGCAGGGCTTCCAACTCAGCAGGTGCTACCTGTAGGGGGGGTGTAAGATAGATGGATGAAAGGCTAGTATGACTTCTCCCTATCTAGGCGTATACACTGTGTAAGCTGGCATCAAGAGGCGTATACATTGCAAAAACCCATACAAGAAGTTAGGAAGGTGCAGAGCGAATCCTGTACGATAGATGGTGTAAGACTAGATCTGTTCATGATGTACCCAATACCAACCCAATACTCTAATAGACAGTACGATTTACGATGTTAAAAACTATTTTTACCGAGAAAGATGTTGATATTATGGATGGCAGGAGAGCAGTAGTGCAGTATTACAGCGAATCATGACGTAGGTCATGCAAACCGTATAATGAATCCTGCATATTAATAAAGCTGTTCTCAGCGCATTGTGACGGATGGTCATTTTCATTGACTATCAATATAAACAATATAATATGCTGAGACCGGGCTACGATAATTTTTCTTTTCAGCAAGTTCGTGATTGTTAACAAAATTAACGGACCTGGTAGCCTTTGACTTTAATGAGTTCTTTAATCCGGTCAACGATGAAATAGTTCATTCTCATCAAAGTATCCCACATCACCTGTTTTGAAGAAGCCACCTCAGTGAAAAGCTTCTGCAGAAGATATTATGATGAGGAGCTGCACTTTTGTTTAAGATTTGGAGATTTAAGTAATTTTTCTCGGAAAATGCTGATATATAGTAATTAAAGTGAAATCAAGACCTTTCGCAGTAAGGTATCTGATTCGGTACCTACCTGCGTTGGCTTTAGGTTGTCATAGTAACCTTCATGACACATGGTCCTCTGATCAATATCTCACCAGACTGTTTCATTCACAATCTGCACCTGTCACCGGGTCTATAACCCGGACGAGAATATTATGTGGGGTAGCAACTTTCAGGGAAGGGGCAGCTATAGCTTGGTGAGTTGCAGCTGTGCAGGGGATAGAAAGATCAGAATTTTCAGTTTATGGACATGCTCAGCATAATATCCTGAGCCCTCACATTCACCTCAAGTCCAAAAGTCACAAATACTGATTACCGGAGTTTTTGAAACACATCAATGAGGATCCCCAGAATTGGCTACCTATCTCTGTTATTTTGATGATGCTGTGTTGGTAATTCATGGCATTAAAACCAATATCTGATAACAAACTCTTACTCATTCAATTTTATTTTTGAGTAGATCCTTTCGGTTCTTCAGGAAACAAATCTAGTGGTTTACCGTTTAACCCACACTTATGACGTGCATAACAAGACTAAGAGTCATGATCATATTTTTGTTATTTCACAAAATGACAGTCATTTATCCTGTCTTGGCGACGATAGTTATAGATTCATATTTCCATCATAAGACATAGCATGATGAAACATATATCAAGCTATCAAGCTAGCATACCTTGCATGTATTTTGTCATGCAGTTTTGACTTAGTCACGCCACCTGGGGTCTTGGGTACTTGTGTCAAGCTGTTAAACTTCACAATAGATAAATCTGCCTTAAAATCTGGTGAACGAATCCTCGGAAAATGTTGTCGCTTCAAAATTATATGAATGCATTGATTAACTTACAACCAAACTTCAAACAAACTATTGGGTTATGTGTCAAGTAACACATATGACACTACCAAATCTATAATTGTTAAGAAATATTAAACAACGATGATAGGACTAGGACTTTTGTTCAGTAAGTCAGTAATATACCTTGGCTTCAAAGCTGCTGGCCAGCTTGCCAATGGGAACCAGCTTTAGATGTTTTCGAGTCACATAGAAGCCAGCACCGCACCCAGTCATACCAAACCTGAATTAATATAAACGCATTTGACAAACGTCTCTACGAAGCCATTCGGAAGTTTGGAGCCGATGTTCACAGTTGGGAGAGTTATGGCACATTTTAAAATATGAAATTAATTGCTTTCAAGGCATGTTCCATGTGGTGAATCACGATCCAACCTCCAAGAAGTATAGACAGATAAGAACAGCAAAATAAGCATTCTTTTGGCAGATTATCTATCACTAGTAAAGCAGTAAAACTGCTATGATCAATGATGAATTTGAATGATGCAAACTGCAGCTTGCTGACCTTGTTCGATGTTGATATTGCGGGTTGTCAAGCCGCTTCAATACTCCATCTCAAGTTGTTGGGAAAGGGCGCAGCACCAATCACTATATCCCTGAGAGAGGAAAGACTCATACCGATCGACCATCGGGTGCTTGGCAAGGAACACCATTATAGGCGGCACCACAGCTGGAGAAGGAGACCTGGAGCAGTGTTTCCTGTGTTATATTACTTCATACCAAGGTATGTCATATTAGAGTGTTAGTGTTTCTATACAAATCAAAAATGCTCAATGATCATGGACAATGCTCAAAACGAAGCATCACATACCATAACAAGCTGGTGATTATAGATTATGAATTTAATGGGTCGTCCACTTCTGGGCTAATTTAACAATGGTATTGAAGAGAAAAGATTTATGTGTATTTGTTTTGAAATTTCACCTTTTTGATCTTTGAATTGCACCAAGGAATGAAGCCGGCTCAAAGCCATCCAAGACAACTGAGGTTGCTCCTTTGTGAGCGCATGCATGCCAACTATGTTGCCCATAATGAGAACACGGTAAAAAGCCATTCTGAAAAAATTTGGCCAATACAGCATTGAGCAGATCTATTATACTGTGTACATCTTGAACATGAATTTAGAATGGAGCTGGAGTACAGTGTACAATAAAAGGCTGTAATTCCCATTTCATACTGGGAGAGAGGGGTTAATGTTGACCACAAGAGCCTTAAGTAGGTGAGACATTGCGAAAAGCGGGCCGATGTGGAATAGGGGGGGGGGGCAGAGAAACTTGGCAGGAAAAATATCAGGTATTTCTTATGTATGAGATAGAGAAATTTAATGAATTTATATAAACACTATCACATATATCATTAAATTATATTGGAACTCTTTTGTGGGTGGGGTTCAGCTTCCTGGAGTCACAGCCCTGTTTGTACACTTTATAATGCCCAATTAAAGTACATCTGGTGTTCTGTTTAATTAAGATGTAACTAGCTATATAAATCATAAGAGTATGTTTACTTTCACTGCTTTCAGTTTTTGCCCTCATCAAGTCATAAATATCAAGGCAGACAACTAAAGGCAAAATAAGTATCTATTATAAAGAACATAGGTAGGAAAACTACCAAGGTTGTACTATCATAGTGCAGTGATCACTTACATGTACTGTATTGGCATCAAAACCAAATGCATCATCAAGAACAAAGCATTGATTCGTTGTTAAAGTGGAAAAGCTGCACAGCTTTTGGGAGGCCAGTAGTACCACTGCTGAAAACAATGCACATGTGTCATGCGGATCCATTGCTATGTTAGGGATACTGGAGTAAGTTTCACTTTCAGCCATTTCATGTTGTTTATATCTGAAAGTTTAAATAAGTTGATATAAATATTCTGGCAAAGCTATTCATATAAATTCAATTTCTACAAAAATCGCAGATATTCATACTTTTAGTACCACCTAAACATATCTGGAAACATGTACCAATGAAATCCATAGTTGAGATGAAGTTCAAATTAAATTTGTTTTATCTCTAGGTAATGATTATATATCAATAATCAGAAATATTGCAAATACCATTTAATTTATAAATTTAAGGTAATTTCGCTTTTTATTTGGAGCAAAAAGGTGATTTAGAACATATTAATTTAAAATTTATGACTATCAATTTAGGCAGTATGTTTCATGTCCGCCACTATCAGGATTTGCAGGTAATTTTACTTACTGCAGTCACATTCATCAGGAAACAGTTCAGTTATATTTTATATACTACTAACCCAAAGGTTCTGGAAGTCCAAGACTCAAACTGTTCAAAATTACAACTTCTCCATTTTAGGGTGCACCACAGCTCGGGAAATATGTGACTTCTTGAATAACTGCTCCATTTCTCGGGCTGAAAAATTCAATTTAGTTCAATTCAATTAAAAATTGGACCATATTACATCAACTTCTTAAGTAGGTTTAGGAGATAGATGTAACTTTCATTATATGAATTACAGTACCCCATCTCACATACTGTATATCAGTGTGGGGTGGGGTATCTGACAACAAACTCTCTAAAATATTTTCTATACAAAAAGATGCATGACGACCTCTTTGGTACGAATTGACTTTGATCACCAAGAATATTATTTGACATGTGCTAGAGCAAGAACACATTCTGAACACATGGCTCCAAAAACTTCATACTTGAACACACCAAACCATTATTCAATGCGAATGGGCTCTTGAATTTGAGAAATATGTATAAGTATTTCACACTTTTTGAATTTTTTAAAATTCTGAAATACAAATCCCCTTTCCCGATTGCCGAGAATTGATGAAATTTTGGCAAACAAAGTAGTAAAATTTCTCTCTATTACTGCCGACTGTCAACCTCGACGTCGGTATTCAGAGCTTTGTGTTCAGTGCTTGCAAGCTTTGGAATCAATATTCAAAACACCTGTTTGAGTCATGTACAGCAAATATGTGTGGGATTGTGGTACCTGGTTCAGCAAAAAATTCCGATTTGTCCATCAGCAACAGTCATAAAATCAAAACTAATAAGTTTACTTCTAATGGAACAAAAAAAGCAGGGTGAGATCACATGGTAAAAATTTAGAGTGACTGGCACTCTTCTCAGGACTCAGGGTCTATTGAACTTGACACACAACCTCAATATCTCTCTTTCAAATAATCCCGAAAAACAAACATATTCAATGGAAAAAACAGATCTTCTCGGGATCAGGTAGAGGTCTTAGGTATTAGGTAAATAGTCCAGCAGAAAAAGACTGCCATCGAAACGCGAAATATGTATAGGCAAAATTCTTCATGTGATTTCCTAGATGTTTGTCTTCGTGTTTTATAAATCATTTTGTTTTGTGAGCCTTAAATCTGGTATACATGTTATATTTCATAGGAGAGGTTTTAAAGGATTTAGTAAAGATTTCATGATTTATTTATTTATTCCTTATTTAATTTAGTATAGGTAGCCTATATAGCCCCCATTTCACGCAGGCTCTCGCATATCAAGCAAAATTATAGCATACGTAGATATTTAAATGCATTCTAAGAAAAATTATTGCATGGTTAGGCATTATTGCATCTTAAATCAAATGAACGCAATAATCTTTCTTACAATGCAATCATATCACTGTATTTTTATTGCCTCACTATCGAAATTATTGCATCTTTTTGTGATCTTCAGTACCTCAGGGAATATAAATGCATTGTTAGAGATATTATTGCACAAGGAAGTAGATTACAACTTGATGCCATAATTATTGCATTGTAGTGTGGATTATTGCAAATGGATGGAGCTTTATATAATCCTTCCCCTTGCAATGATAAATGCATTGTTAGAGATATTATTGCACTAGGAAGTAGATAACGACTTGATGCCATAATTATTGCATTGTAGCGTGGATTATTGCAAATGAATGGAGCTATATATAATCCTTCCCCTTGCAATTATAAAAATATAAATGCATTGTTATAGATATTATTGCACTAGGAAGAAGATAACGACTTGATGCCAAAATTATTGCATTGTAGCGTGGATTATTGCAAATGGATGGAGCTATATATATAGTCCTTCCCCTTGCAATTATAAATGCATTGTTAGAGATATTATTGCACTAGGAAGTCGATCAAGTAGAGTAAATTACAGCATTCAGACCTAAACAGCAATAGAGCAATGAAAGGTATTTATATCATATCATAACATTATGTGTTAATTAGATTACACACATACACTCGTCACTCAAACATGAGTCCTGTTGTTCTGCTGAGAGGCGAGAGCCAGATACTTTATTTCATCCAAACGTATTTTACAGGAAACTTGAAAGCATTGGGTGATTTGTTAATGAATATTGAATGTTCACCAAATCAGAACAAATGAAGATGTTGGTTTGAAATTAAAATAAAATCAATGTTACATTATACGATGTGTAATGTGTATATAGCTTTCAGGTAATTGTATCAAATAGGTATATTATAATCAAGATACAACTTTATACAACTTAAATGCGTCTGTTTTAAAGTTGATCATATCATAATATACATACTGCTTATAATTTATCATACCTTATTATTTAACTCACAGCCCGTTCGCCGAGTTTGAAATCCAGTTTACGGAGCAGCCTCATACTTTTTTCGGATCGTTAATATTAGTGTTACTACACGGATATCGGTGTGGATTTCCCATATTCCACTCGGCTTCGCCTCAAGGAATATTCACCAATCCACCTCAATAGTGTAGTAACAACATATTATTTACCTTCTAGGCAGATTTATGCAGTGTCTTCAAAATTCTATAGATAGTCATTATTATACCGTTAGATCGTCATTGTTAATACTCTAATATACCGTTCATAACAATTTATTACGCACTGTTGCCCGTGCATAATAAATTATTATGGCACAACGTGTTTCGAGTATTGCTTGGTCGGTAGGTACCCAGCTTAATACCTTTTACTGGTTACTAACAAGGTTGTTAAATACGAATTTTTAAAAAATACGTCAAAAAGTACAATACGTATTTTTTTTGGCAGAAACTGCCGTACTTTTTCGTCTACAATTTTGAAATTTTGCTCAAACTTCGAATAAACGGCATTGTCTGAATGTATTGGTCGCGCGCGCACTCGAAATATTAACGATACAATCGTTTTACTATATTCGGTAGCGCATGCGCTAAAGGTATTTTTTACGTATTTAACAACCCCTATTCAGAATCCGTGTTGTTATTTTCAAGTCACGTATTGTGAGAAAAATACGCGTATTTTTCTTCAAAGGCCAATACGTCGTACTTTTTGGCGATTTTTTCACGTATTTAACATCCCGGGTTACTAAAGCTGTATCTTGATTATAATATACCTATTTGCTTATTTGATACAATTACCTGAAAGCTATATACACATTACACATCGTATAATGTAACATTGATTTTATTTTAATTTCAAACCAACATCTTCATTTGTTCTGATTTTGTGAACATTCAATATTCATTAACAAATCACCCAATGCTTTCAAGTTTCCTGTAAAATACGTTTGGATGATATAAAGTATCTGGCTCTCGCCTCTCAGCAGAACAACAGGACTCATGTTTTGAGTGACGAGTGTATGTGTAATCTAATTAACACATAATGTTATGATATGATATAAATGCCTTTCATTGCTCTATTGCTGTTTAGGTCTGAATGCTATAATTTACTCTACTTGATCGACTTCCTAGTGCAATAATATCTCTAACAATGCATTTATAATTGCAAGGGAAGGATTATACATAGCTCCATCCATTTGCAATAATCCACACTACAATGCAATAATTATGGCATCAAGTTGTAATCTACTTCCTAGTGCAATAATATCTCTAACAATGCATTTATAATCGCAAGGGGAAGGATTATATAAAGCTCCATCCATTTGCAATAATCCACGCTACAATGCAATAATTATGGCATCAAGTCGTTATCTACTTCCTTGTGCAATAATATCTCTAACAATGCATTTATCATTGTAAGGGGAAGGATTATGTATAGCTCCATTCATTTGCAATAATCCACACTACAATGCAATAATTATGGCATCAAGTTGTAATCTACTTCCTTGTGCAATAATATCTCTAACAATGCATTTATATTCCCTGAGGTACTGAAGATCACAAAAAGATGCAATAATTTCGATAGTGAGGCAATAAAATACAGTGATATGATTGCATTGTAAGAGAGAGATTATTGCGTTCATTTGATTTAAGATGCAATAATGCCTAACCATGCAATAATTTTTCTTAGAATGCATTTAAATATCTACGTATGCTATAATTTTGCTTGATATGCGAGAGCCTGCGTGAAATGGGGGCTCTATATATAACGCATCATTGTTTGTATACACAACTGTAATGAGCCTTAGCAGATAAAGCAGTTAAAATGTTTTGAAATCTATCAAATTTACTAACGAATATGTAAACTAAATGTATATTATGCTCACTCAAAGGTGCAGAAGTGAGTCACAACTGGCTTTGCGGCCATAGTTTGGATTTGGAGAGGTCATTGTCCAAGTTACACAGACAGGGAATGTCCGTTGGCCCTTATGCAGACTATGGGTGTGGGGCTGGTTGTCTGATTGGCTGTATAAAGTGATGATAAATTAGCCACATTACCCTCCAGTATTGTGGTATGACTGCTGAGGCCATTACAGTCCTCAGAGTATTACCAATCTTTAGATCATCAGAGCTCATTTTAAAGAAAGGCAGCACTATTTCTCAGATATAAAATATATTTATTCTATATATTGATTGTGAAAGTGCCAAGAAATTAATAAATAATTGTTTACCTGAATAAATAATTGTTTACCTGAGTAACAGCAAGGATCAAGGATGATAAATTTACAGCAATGATGCTGAAATCAGAGTGTTAGAATATCATCAAAGTTTGAAATGAACCACTAAATTAAAGCTGCACTTATGCAAGGTAACTTAAATTTAATGTGAGAGGCACCTAATTTCACCTTAATCCATAAATGCATGTAAAATATGTTACCTTTATCATTTCTTAATTATAAGCCCAATGGGCCTGCTAGTATTATAAAAAATTATAAGTGCACATGAATAGGTAGTGTCTGTTTGTGCTACTTAACTGAATTAAGTTGACCTTGCAAAGAGATCAGAAGAGAGGTACCATTGCTATGGACTGGCTATTTGTATGTGCAATGAAAAGCAGTGTGTTGTGACATGTTATTTCTGTTTTCATATAGAAAGCAGTGGAGTTGGTGTTAAATTTCAAAAATGTTTTGAATTTTCAATTTTGGTTTGTGATATGAGGCATATTTACATCAACATCAGCCCTTTTTTCATATTTTTTGGCATTTTGCATTTTATATTAATGATATTTTGATTTTTTGAAGCCTGCGAACTCAATGAACATTGAACATCATGATATCAATGAATAATAATATGCTATTCATTTGAGAATATTGAGAATATTGAGCTCTTATCCCAAAATGAGACAGATATTCATCCCTTGTTTGTTTCCTGAAAGACTCCACCCAACAACCCTACCCCCACCCCTACTTCACAAACTAGCAGATAGGATTCCTTTTTGAATAGGTTAATTGATATACAAGGCTGAGTCCATCAATGGTATGAACCATGCTTGAATATTTTAACTTAACTATCCATTGTCTTGTTCCTGATTGAAACAATTATTTGCTTCACCAGAGGAACAACTTAAGAATTAACATCGATATTCTACAGTGGTACCACCTTGAATTGAATGAAAGTAAATTATATAGCCCTACTGATATTTTATTGACCATAATGCTGCAGATAATTTTATATTTTATTTATTTATATTATATGTTCAATAAAATGAAAATTGTGTGAGCTATAAATTTTAAATTTTGTTTGATTGAAATTTTGTTTGATTGAGATTTGTATTATATTAATTTTAACAGTACCTAAATGTCAGTGAGTGTGGTAAATAACAAGTCTTTATAATTTTATAGTCACAAAAACTAAATCATAACTCATAAAAGGTGAATAAAATGCTCTGTTTGTCTGTATCTTCTCTCATCTCTAGAATATACTCTGTAATATAACCTGTATATCCAGGATTGCAGAGCACAGCTGTTCCACCAGCAGCCATAATAGCATAAGCAGTTGTTAAGTAATGAATATGGTTGAATGAACTTAGAGCAACATGATCACCAGGCTGCACACCCCATCCAATGAGCCTATTGGCAATCTTGCCAATATATTTGCCAACTTGACCATGAGTAACTGTTTTCTTGGTAAGATAATCAACCTGCAATTTATGTTCATAAGGTACTATACAGACTAATTATATACTGAATATTGCCATTAGATAAATAAAGAAAAAAGTTCAATAAATTAAGAGGGGGAGTGGGAACTGACAGAATCTTAAAATTTTTGTTAAACACCTTATTTCTGAGAGAAATATTCTTTTTCAGCCTTTATGGATTTTGCTGCTGAACCCCTGTTCTCTATTTCAAGACAATGCCTATCTATGTTTCATGTGAAAAATTTGATGCCATGAGGCTTTAATCATCCATGATCTGCAATAGTTTTAAGTTTTTACTAGATCATAGGGATCGCTAACATATTACGTAATCATCTAGGGGGAGGGGGGTGTTTTTCAAATGATTACGGGGAGGGGGTTTTGTGGTTGATTACGTAATCAAAATATCCAAATTTCGGCTCAGTTTTTGACATTTTTGCCAAAAATTTTCGGTATTTTTTGGCAAAATCTTCAGAAAACCGACTCAAAAATATCATTTTCAGCAAAAAGTTTTCAAAAATTTTCTCAATATTTTCATCAAAATTCTCAAAAATGGAATCCTTATCAATATTTAAGTATTTACACCTTCCATTTTCTTCATTGTGTACTCAACTAGGTGGGGGGGGGGGGTAAGCCATGATTATGTAATATTCTCCTCAAGAGGAGGGGGTTGGGCTTTGATTACGTTTGATTACAAGGGGGGTTGAAAATGGCCAAAAATTTATTATGTAATATGTGAACAATCCCATATGAATAATGATCTTCAATCAGCATGGCCTATGGCTTTATATCACAATCGAATTTGAGAATTTGGTTAACTATTATTGAATATATTCATTGTATTACTCTTATTGAACAGATTTTTTATTGAAGAATTTTTTTTCTTTATGATTTGAATACCTTACCAGATATATTTGATATGATTGATCATTGCAGTGAAACACAGAAACCTCAACATACTTCATTCATAAATAGGTAGGTATGTATTCAGGGGAGATTTTTTCAAAGGAATTTTGCATTTCAATGGTCTACCTTCTAATTGAGTTATTATGTAGCATAATTATAGCAACGAATCACCATTATAATGGAGGGGTTGGACCCAGGTCCCAGGATAAAGCTAATTACTATATTAATAACAATGTAAAGATAATATTCATGATAGGTAATATGGTTCACTTATTTTTCAGTTATTGACGAGGTATGTACATACATATGCTATTTTTTGAGAATTTTCTTCCATTTTATCACAAAGAAATTTATGTAGGAGAGATGTTTGAAGAGGGAAGGGAGCTCTTGTAGATGTTTTTAATCCAACACATGAGCCACTTTGTTGAAACAGAGCTGGCTTTATCATTCTTGTTATATTCATACTCATAGCTAGAGCCCTGTTCTGTTTACACTTCACATGTTATTTTTGATCCCAAACGATGAGGATGGTTGGGGGATGGTAGGACAAAACACCACCCGGACAAAACCCCACCCGGACATAACCCCACCGGCCACCTTAGAGCACAAATTGCGCGATGGGAACGTTCGTGCGAACCATACGTCCTAACCCTAACCGTAATATTGCGTCACATGATTACGCACGAGCGTCCCTTTTGCCCAATTTGTGCTCTAAGGTGGGGTTATGTCCAGGTGGTGTTTTGTCCGTGCACCAGGATTACGCACGAGCGTCCCTTTTGCCCAATTTGTGCTCTAAGCTGGGGTTATGTCCGGGTGGGGTTTTGTCCGGGTGGTGTTTTGTCCGCACACCGGTTGGGGCATCCTCATGCAGTTTCATGAATGATTTTATATACCTCTAAGGGCAAAATAATTAACTAAAAACTTTGTATTCAACTACCATGCATTCAAAATAGAAATAGAAATACAATGTTATTGACATGATATCAACTCAAATATTCAGCCCAATCTAGAGAAAAATTGCATCAATAATATAAAGTACACTCAGGTCAAGGTACCCACATTTGTTGCTTTCACAATATACGTCACATTAATAACCCAGTGACAGAACAAAGTCAACAACTCGCCGATCTCAAATTTCAGGAACCACCGATCACGTCTCTCAAGATGACATATTATTCAACTTTCAATTTTTGGCATATCATGTCTACCACACTAGTTAACATTGAAAATTCAGGTTTAATTGCACGTTGAATTGTCGACGGTCGATGGACCTAAGAACGTTGCTTTTGGAACTTGGAGCGGCTCCCTAATAAATACAAATTAAAAAATGTATACTTTATTGCCCTTATTTAGCCGGCCCTTAAGGACAAAAACGACTTTGGGATTTTTGTCCAAGGGGCCGGTAAAAAGGCTAATAAAGCTATAAAGTGGGAGCGATTAAATTAAAGGCCATTTGATTTTGGTCCGAAGTAACTTTTATTATATTTTGGCTTCCGTACTGTTAGTGTTAAATTCATTTGACCGTCATTACAATGTAATGACGGTCAAATGGATTTAACAGTACTAATGAATTTTTATACTTATATACTTATATAACACAGATAATGACCTAAATCTTGATTTTAGAACGCTACCTGGGGTTTTGCTGCAATTTACTCAGTATGAGATGGTTTTTGTGGCTATTTTTGAGAAAATATTTCTTTTTAGCCAACTGCTTGATAAATTTTGCTCCAAAGGGCGCGTGATTCAAAAATGGTTCGATTTTTCTCCGTAAGGCCGGTTAAAAAAGGCCGGCTCAGTAAAGGCCAAAAGGTGTTTAGTTCCGATCATAGATAACAGGCAATCAGGAGTCAGGCTAGAAGTTTCATACTGTTAAACGGTAAAAACTAAAATAGCTGAGCTAAATCATCGGACATTAATCTGCGAACCTAATAAGGTATATGGATAGATAGTATTTGTCATTGTCAAATGAGTGGGAAAAAAGTAAAAGATATGGTCAATACCTGCGTTGCCAAATCCTCTCCCTACCAAATACCAAAAAGAATAAATGGAGATTAGCCATTAATTATAGAGGACTTCGTAATATGGAATTTCATGAAAACATGAGCTGTTTGAATGAAACCTTAACTACACCAGCTCTCAGTTCCAATCGGCCAATCGTCACTCAAAGCTGGACATTTGATTAACAATTATTTCTAACAACGAGTTATAGGTCTTTGAGTACCTATACTCCTATAGAGCTAAAACATAGAGCTATAACATTGAGCTTATCTGTAAAAATTGACAAACGACAGTTTTCAGTTTACTGATTGGATTTCCAATGCTGGGTTCATCAAAAAGCCAAGACTCAAGAGATCGAACAGCTAATGTACTATAATCAGATAATGTAGAATGTAGATTGAAGCTGAGGGAGACATTGCTATTTTTGTTAGATGGGAAAATAAATGAGGTAAACTGCCACGACCGCGTCTACAACTGAACGAAATACCGAGCATTTAAATTAAGCAAGCAGGTAAGAAGTTTTAGGTATGTTATTTGTGTGGAAAAAGAGGTGGTATGCATATTTCCAACATTAAGCGGGTGTTGCAGTTAATAGAGGCAAAGAAAGTAAGTAGGTTTCACAGACTGCAAAGGTGAAAAAATTAAAGCAGAAATAGAAAGTTGCAAAATAGCCATACTCCAATACAGGAGTCGGAGCACGGGGTGCTGGGTTCGGTCAAGCTCTAATCCGAGTCTGGAGCTTGCTTGTCCCGTGTCCCCGGGAAGTGGGAACGGTTTGTTCGATCTTTTCAGGCATCTGAGTCTTGTCCTGATTTAGCGTACACGTGTGATTTAGCGTAGGTACACACAACAAAACAAAACAAATCTGTCAAAGGCACACCTGAAATGAGAGGATGTAATACTGTTCATATCACAGGACACCTCTTATTCATAACAATGTCATATATCATGTACTAACATGTTACACGATTGGAGAGCTCTTTAATGTGACGTAATTATTATAGACTAGAATGGAGTATTGGTGACACAAAATAAAAGTGCCTATTGAACGAACAAGTGGTAGTAACAAAATAGAAACAGGCAACCGGTGTAATGATGATATCTTAATTACGGAATACCATTTGGATAGGAGACGTGATTTCAGATCACGTCTGCGCGCTCAGATCAGCATTTTGCCACGCTCAGCGCAGAGACGTGATTTTCAGATCACGTCTACGCGCTCAGATCAGTATTTTGCCACACTCAGCGCGAAGACGCGATTTCACATCACGTCTGCCCTCTGAGATAATTATTTCGCATTTCTTAGCTCAGAGGCGTGATTTTCTTTACGTGTTCACTTCAGATTGATTTCTACTTATGCTTGCTGATGAAATATCTATACCATAGCCGAGCCTTGAAGCTGAGCCATGATAGAATGCGTTCAAATTGCTTATCAGGTCGAGTATTATTTGGTGGCATGAATATTCAACCGCATATTTAATGCTTCTATGATTTTATGATAGTTTTCAAAAACATTATCAAATTATCAATTTATACAATTTTATGGTCAATTTTTCACCAAAATCACGTCTCGAGAGGCCGACTTCTCGCCACGCTGAGCGTGGCAGATCAGCAGTGTTCTGTCACTGGGATTAATAAATTCAATTTACAAATAAACAAACTACTTTAATGCTATTATCATCTTCTTTGTAGAACAAATACAGTCATCTCTGAAGTCACCTTTGTACTATTAATATTATCATTATTAAATCAGAATAGTACAAGTACTATCAAACCTCTACATGTAGGCATAACACTCACTTGATAAGATTGTAATATCTAATGCTAAATTAGTTATCTTGGAAATCAATTACGAAAAATAAACTGTAGGACCCTCTTAAAACAAAAATCAATACTTTTTGCTTTACAGCAACACAGTTCCACAACAAACTCTTCACTAAACTACATCATTTATTGGCAATTGATGCCCAAATGAATAAATTGATTAGCAATTGCATTCCCAAAAATTAAAGTTATAATTCAAATGTTTGATACATCTATACAAAAAAAACTTTTGGAAACCACAAAAACAGACCTAAATAAGAATTTAATAAACTGCAGTTCTAATGGAATATTAACAAAATCAACTATGAAGCAAATATAATCAACCAAGAAAAGTGAAAATATCAATTCAAGACAACGTCTGATGTCTGACAAATGTTGACTTGAGACTTTTAAAGCGACTTGAGGATTATCCATTATATTGCTTTATGTTATGGAGTCTTATTTAATCGTACGATGTATTATATTACCCGTACCCGCTGACGTTAGCCGCAAATCAGCTGGCGCGCGTCGCGTCATTCTCGATGAAAATTTCCAGCGCCGTGCGCGGTGCTGATTATCACGAGGGTCTGACAAAGCTTGATTAATTTGCTGCTTCAGAGAAAAGTTGCTAAACACGTATATCCTTACTTCATGTTATTACGGAGCCTTATTTTGCGCGCGCGAGCGGCTCAGCGGCACGCGCCTCTGTTAAATAGATTCCACTCATCCCAAATGCGCAAAACTCAGAAATTTGACATGAAGTTTCGTGTTATTTTGCGGGAAAAATGGCGCGCGGAGGGCCAGGGCAGGGCCGGGAAGGGTGAAATTCTATTAGCCCCCTTCCGACTGACTTTCTACGAAAAGCTTGTCTGGCGCGGCATTGACAGACCCTCTTGAAAATCAGCGCCGCGCGCGCGGCGGCGCGGCGCTGATTCTCATGGCGTCAGCGAGTCATACATCGTACGACAACGAAAAACGCGCCCGAGCGCAAACAAAGAGGGACACGTAACATTTGGTAAATTTGGATTTGCATGCCCAATTCAAAAATAATTGATGATATATTCAAAAATAAATCATATTCCATACCAAGCATTATAGCTTGTTGGATGTTAAATTATCTTGTCAAACGTTGTCTTCGACTTCGCCCCCCTTTTTTATCTTTTTCCAAATAAAATAAGCTCCTAACTGTAAGCCAAAATTACAAGATGCACATGTGCCGAGATGCACATGTATGAAAATAATTGTTTGATTTAATAAAACAAATAATTAATAAAACAAATAATTTACATTTTGTAGCACATTACACCATGATTCAAACACAAATTCCTTTGATCAATTCCTTTGTATTAAAGATGCTAATAAAATGATTGCTTGGGTAACTAGAAACATGCTTACTCGTGATCCAGCTATTTTAAATCGTATCTATAAAACAATGATAAGACCAAAGTTAGAGTATTGTGTCCAAATTTGGAACACAAGTATTTGCCATGGAAACTGGTCAACTATTTTAGAGCTTGAATCTGTACAGCGTAGATTTACAAGATTAGTTGATGATATTGGACTTTTACCATATAGTAAGCGTTTGAAGAAGCAATCTTACAACATTAGGTGAAAGGAGATTAAGAGGTGACTAATTGAAACATATAAAATATTAAATGATAAAGTTCAATATGGTGGAAATATATTTAGACTTGGTAGGTCAGGAAGAACATTTTACATAAAAGTGTTAAATCTAGTGTTTCTGATATTTGCAAATTAAGAGCTCATTTTCTGCCTGAAAGGGTTCGTAATTACTGGAATAAGCTACCAAACTATGTTAAGTCTTCAAATGATGTGAATGCATTTAAGAGTAATTTGGAAGTTTTTAAGAATGAATGTTTACATGAAAATGCTGACAACTATTGGCAAGTTTCAAATCTTATATTAGACAAGATTGAAGGAGTTGGTTATCTAGAAAATAAATCAAAGTTTAATAACTTTTTGATGGAAAACAAATATATTGCAAAAGAGAAAAGGTATTAACACCTATGTCAGACCAAGTACTATTGCATAGTTAGCAGGTGTCTTTATAATTGTTTATTGACAGTAGTTTTTTTGTAGGTATTTATGTTAAAATCAGTTTTGTTATTTTTCACTGGTTTTGCTTATTTTGGATTCTAACTATGGCTTAATTATTTATTTCAGTCAATTATTTATTATTATACCACTTTTAATTCAAGCAGGGTCAATTTACTTATTATGTTCATCTTTATTTCTATTTTCACAATTCTGACTTTAGACTGGGGGTACCTTGTGAAGGTATGAAATAATAGTGAAGTATTAGAATGTGGAATTTTTATTCTATTTTGGACACCTTGGATATAAGGTGTGGAAACGAATGATGAAGTTTATTAGCTTATTTTAATAGAGTTAATCGAGTTACTTTATAGTAAAATCATTATATTATATTATATTATCATATAACAATTGTGATTTTAAGTAGTTGGATACTTGGTTGATGAGAGACATAGCATTTAATTAGCAATTAATAAAGTAATAATTTAAAATTAAAAAAAGGGAGACAGACAGCCCATTATCATAATAACAAATTGGATGACTGGATGTTAAATATGGAGTAATGTACTTTGTATCTGAGTCAATATGTCTCATAGTATAGTTCAAGTTGTGTGAGTTGACTTGTCTATCATTTGTCAGACGTTGTCTGACCATTATTTCAGAACCAGGTGCACCCACCAAAGGTGAGGGGGTCAGACAACGTCTGACAATCTATCGTTGATGAATAGTCCAACAGATTTTCGCATAAAAAGGGGCTGAAATTAAAATCGAAAATAACAAGCTGATTTCACCTGGATAAGTTCCCATTGGGTCCCCTGAGGTCAGGAAAAACAGTCTACTAAAATCTGAGTGTTCCGAAGATCAAGAGGGGAGGATCGGAAATACACACATTTCAATAAAACGTATAAAACAGCGGCTAGATTAGACTTCTTCCTAATAGATGATAACCTATGTGATTTTCCAGTATGTGATACAGATATCAGCCATGGATATAACTCAGATCATAGCTATCTAACGCTAAACATTCAAGGTAGCACTATTGAGAGGGGAAGGGCTACTGGAAGTTTAATAATTCACCTACAAGATGAGGGCTTTGTAGCTGAGGTTAGAAGGATTATAGAGGAAACCACTAACTCTAGCTATGACTCCTACACAGGGCTTTGGGATGTAATTAAATTCAGGATCAAGGATTATGCTATTAGATATGGTTCGAATAAGAAAAAAGAAGTATTACTAGAAAAGGATAAGTTATTAAAAGATATTGAAAGAATTAAGAGTACCTCAAACTTCATGAATGTCGAGGCCCTTAGAAGTGAGCTTTTTGAAGCCGAGGTAAAGCTAAATAAGATATTAGATAGCGAAACTCAAGGCATAATTACGAGGGCTCGAGCTCAATGGACTGAAAAAGGGGAAAGGTCCACTAAATATTTCTTTGGGCTAGAAAAAAGTAACAGTAAAAAGAAAAGTATCATGAAATTACTTGATAATAATAATAGAGAACTATACGAGCAAGACGAAATCTCAAAGCATGTTGTTGAGTTTTATAGAAATCTATTTAGAACAAGAAACGGTTGTAAGGAAAGTATGAAAGAGTACATAGCGACATCCAACACTGAATGTTTGAATGATGAAATTAAAGAGCGTTTAGACGGTGAGTTTAGTATAGATGAAATGGATTCAGTTTATAAAACACTGAAGAACAACAAATCACCGGGGTGGGATGGGCTAACAGCGGAGTTCTATAAAAAGAATTCTGGGTAGATATCAGAACCATTCTGTACAATTGTTATAAGGAAGCTATAGACACTGGTAGTATGTCCCTTCCCCAAAGGATAGGTATTCTAACTCTCATTCCGAAGCCCAAAAGCATAGCAGAGCTAGTCCAGTTAAAAAAATTGGAGACCAATTACCTTACTCAATATAGACTATAAAATTTTTTTACTCATGATTAAGAACAGAATCCTAAATTCTCTGCCTTTTATCATAAGTGATGTACAGTCGGGTTTTCAGGCAGGTAAAAGTACGTGTGATAATCTATTGCTGATGTACCTCACACTCGAACATTATAATAATAACCCGAACGAAGAAGGCCTTCTTTTACAAATAGACTTCGAAAAAGCCTTTGATAGCGTTGAACACGACTTTCTTTTTTGAAACTTTGAAAGCCATGGGCTTCGGTGATTACCTGATTAAATTAGTTAAAGTAGCATTCCATGGATGTATGACCTATGCTAACGTTAACGGCCATTTAAGTGAACCGATCTATATAAGCAGAGGTCTACATCAGGGCAGTCCGCTCTCACCAATTCTCTTTCTTATAGTCGCGCAAATTTTCACGCTGAAACTAAACCGAAACCCGAATATAAAAGGTATAAAAGTTAATGGGATAGATATCCTCCTGAGCTTATTTGCAGATGATACAGATATGTTTATTGAAGCATCAATTGAGTGCCTGGAGGCGGTGTTCCTTGAACTTAGTGACTTTGGTCAGTACTCAGGTTGTAGATGTAATGTAGATAAAACTAAATGCATTCCTCTAGGCAGAGCTAAGGATAACCCCGAACTGTTAAAAAACATCGCGGATAGAAACTACAACCCAGATTTTATTCAAAAGTAGTTTTGTTTTGCACTGAATACAATTTGCGAATAATATGTCTATAACAGATATTATGGAAGTGAACTATGAAGCCAAAATAACCAAAGCTAAATCTTGGGTAAACATATGGAATAGGAGGATCTCACTCTCATGGGCAAAGTCACAATTATAAAATCTCTGATCTATGCGCAATTCTCATACCTAGCTTCACCCATGATTAATCCATCAGTCACTCTAATCAGGAAGATCGACACCATGACTTATAACTTCTTGTGGGGCTGCAAGCGAGATAAGATTAAACGGGAGGTGGTAAAAAGGAGCACTAGTTGTGGAGGTTTGGGCCTTTTCGATTTTTCAGAGTTTACTATAAGTCTTAAGCTGACTCTTATTAGAAAAATATTGGATCCGAACTTCAGACATAACTGGAAGAACGTTTTAGTAAGTCAGTTAAAGTTTCCAAACGAACCTGAAATCTCGATAGAAAATGCCCTCGCTCACCCAAGCTTTGTTATTGTTGGGGATTTATTAAAATGCTATCAAGATTGGAAAACTAAATCAACTACTGCTAAGGGCAGTTGTACGAACCATTGTGTCTGGAACAACTATAATATTACAGATATTGGCTCCAGATTATGGAACAATGGTCTTATTTCACGTGGTATCTTGTATATTACAGATTTCATGGATGATGATAACACCCTGATGCCATACAATCTATTCTGCGAATGCTGGAATTTAGATAGTACTGTTATTACCCCAAAAACCTATGTAGATATAAAAATGGCGATTAGAAAATTCAACTGCCCGATGGTGACGCATAGAGATATTTCCAGAATCGATAAGAAGGATAGCCTGCAATTTTTCAAGGACGCTAATAAAAATGTATGTAAATCGGTTAATGGAGGTAAAATCCGCGGTCAGATGCAGGTTACTTCCTCACCAGACGATCTGCCTGCACTCAAAGCATGGACTACGCACCTTAATAAAGATTATATAGACTGGACAGTAGTGCTAGATAATACCTTCAATGGTATTACCAACAATTATAAACTAATTCAATTTCAATATAAGTTATTTATGCGGATATCAACCTGTAAATATATGAGATACAAAATGAAAATTGCAACGGATAATGGTCAGTGTAGTCTTTGCCATACCTCCTTAGAAACTCTAGAACATATATTCCTAAAATGCCCACACACACAGCTATTCCTAGATAAGCTGCAAAAATTCATTAAGAATAACATAGACACCTATTATGATGATAGAAATAAGATATTCTTCATGCTATGTAACCATATCGACCCGACCATTAATTATCTAAATCTATCTGCTAAATGGTACATAAGTAAGAACTTTCAAAACTCTAAGCCTCTAGATTGGCTGGAATATACTAGATATACGAAATTCGCGTTAAACGGCGATAGAACAAATATCCGCGTTATTCTACTGGAGAAGCTGACTCCGTGATCTAAATACTCTTCATCTTTCTCGGTTATCTCGTTCCTGCTCTTCCCTCCCTGAATTCTATCTCTTTTTCTGACACCTTCAGATCTTGTGCTGTGCCAGGGTGGTGAAATCTGACGTGGTGAGGAGCTGTCTGCTGATGAGGTGATTTATGAAAAAACCAAAAAAAAAATCGAAAAATGTATAAAAAACACAAAAAAAAAGAAAAAAAAAGTTAAAAAAAAGAACGTAAAACAAAATAAAAAGAAAAGAAAAGAAAAATTTAGTTTATTTTAATATATTTTAATTTATTTCAATTTAATTTTTTCATTCTTACTTTTATTTCAAGTATTTCAGATTTTGTGGGATGAAGGCTGAGGCAATAGACAAGGGAAAACTGTCACTGTTTAAGTACATTATCACTATGATGAATGTGACAGGATGTGAGCGCCCTAACAAGGAGCTCAGTGATCATTCGCCACGCTCTGAGTGAAAAAAAAAAAAAAAAAAAAAAAAAAAAATCTGAGTGGGGCAAATATGATTTTTTTCAAATTCCGCGCGTAGGTGTTTATGTTCAAAATAGGATATCTCAGCTCCTCATCATCAAAAGAGAGGCCGGACCCGAGGGTCCGCAAGAGGATAGTCCCGGAGTGGGACTGTGCCTACCTCTAGTCGCCGAGGCGACGGGGGGTGAGGGTGAAAGGTGATGGAGGTGGTGGAGGGTGAAATGAGGGTGTGGCTAGCGAGGGAGGATACCTTTACCAATACAATACCAGATACTTCAGAGCTATCGGAGAGATGAGTAGATGCTATGTCACCCTGTATTGTCCGCCTCCTCCTCTGTTCGCTGTAGTCTTTTGGTTTGGAGAGTGTAATTGATCAGTGCGTCCATACTGTTGTTGTCCATGATGTCGTTAATGGAGTCATAGTATGTCCCGAGTGTGTTGCCTCTGATTCTCATAAAAGCAGGGCATTGTCCAATGAAGTGTGCCACTGTCTCCTCAGTGTCAGTGCAGTAAGGGCAGTTTGGTGTGTCAGCGCGTGTTATTCTGTGCAAGTGTTTGTTCAGTCCTATGTGTCCTGTAATAATGGAGATAGCAGTTCGGTACCGGATACGGTTGCCAGTGTTGTTGTTAAGTGTGTGAAAAACCTTCTTCTGATGGTTACCTATGATCATGTCAGTGTGAGCATGTTTGTTGGTGATCCACCTGTCGTGGCTGAGGTTGGTTACCTTGGTATTGATTAAGTGTTTGATGAATGAAATGGGGACAAGGCTGGTGACGGGGTTACCATCTTTGGTGCCAGCCTTGGCAAGCTGGTCTGCTTTCTCGTTTCCCCAGTGTCCGATGTGGGCTTTTATCCATCTGACTTGGACTGTGTTGTCATGAGCTAGGGAGGTGAGTGACTTGTGACAGTCTGCAACTGATTTGTTCCTGTGGATTCTGTTGGAAAGAGCTTGGAGTGCCGATAGGCTGTCGCTCCAGAAGGTGATAAGCTTGTTGTTGTAGTGTTTAAGTCTGTCAGCAGCATGCATAAGTGCTGCTATTTCGGCCTGAAAGACCGTGCAGTGATCTTTCATCTTGAAGTGGTACTCGGTTGTGTTCTCGTTGTGGGGGTCCTTGATGACGTAGCCGCCGCCCACCATCTCAGCTCCTGAATGAGATACAGACCTCCATGAGCACTTCAAAATGACCGCAATAGTCGAATTATGTTGGGCGGACGAGGTTTCTAGGGTCCCAAAACCTTTAATTTTTGGGATATGGTCAAAAAAACAATACGCGGCTAGCGTATTTTAGGCTCCCGTAACGTTCGTCGGTCGATCGATTGGAATTGGTCGATCGATCAACTCCATTTGAACGAACGAAGCCATCACATTTATCACCTTAATAGCAGATGATTGAAGGGGTTTCCAAATGCTGACAGTAGCTGACAGGAGGAAGG
This sequence comes from Beroe forskalii, assembly GCA_011033025.1. NCBI lineage: Eukaryota > Metazoa > Ctenophora > Nuda > Beroida > Beroidae > Beroe > Beroe forskalii. Next base: position 761,788 of record WFMF01000026.1, on the reverse strand, counting down.
GGGTCAAGGTTACATCAGCAAAAATTTGGAGATTTTTCATCTACAATATTTCTAACCCAAGAATTACATTTTTTGGTATTGAGGTGATAAATGTGATGGCTTCTAAATTTGAATAAATCATGGTCATAGCAAAAATTTAAGCTGCAATATGAATTCTGCATGATCTTACTAAGCTAAAATACAAGTTTTCCACACTTTGGACTTACGTGGCATTGCGTGGTTGTGCTCTAGGGAAAATTGTAAAAACACATTTTACCTCACTTGGCTGATTGTTGAACTTTTTTAATGATAGCTGTCGAATAGCTGCATATATGCAGCTATTTGGCCAAATAGTGGCATATATGACATCTTTTTGAAACTATGCCACAATACTAAGATGCAGCAGAGATGTAATAAAATGATTATCCTTTTCACAAAAGTAGCCATTTATCTACAAGTAGCAAAAACCGCTTCAGTCTACCGACAATCGATAGTGAATTATAGATGGTTTTATACGCCCTATCACTAGTAAAAATTTGAAAAAGTGATTCCATGTTAAATTGTCCTAATGTCTGTTTTATGTGATTGTGTCTGCGAAATTTGTTTAATATTAATTGTCATTAATCTAGGGAATGTTTAAAAACAAAGCTGAAGCTTCAAGCTGTTAAGAATTTTCTAAAAATTGATTTTTCATCATCAAGGTTGGCATAAATTGATTTTCCATATTTTATGTGGTCAAGAAATTTATGTGATTGTAGGAGAGCCTACCAAAATGATTTAAAATTGATACTATCCATTATGCCTTGAAATTAAAGACTAATTGATGCTTGGAAGATACTTACATTAAGAATAATTCCCGCTTTTTTGTTAGAATAGTGTCATATATGCAGCTATTTACAGATTTCCTATTTTTGCTGAAAATCGGAACCCATTTCCTCTGGATAAGTATATTGCACCTTCCTTGCATAGATAAGAGTATGACCAATCATTTGGAACCCGTCTTAAAGCAGTGCCGAGTTGTCCAGTGTGATCCTTCATGAGTATCAAATGTTTCTAAATAGTGTCATATATGACACTTTTGTGCAAACTGTTAAATAGAGTCATTTTGCTATTTATTTTCATCTAGGCGTGTAAAATTTGTTGAATAAGGTTCAGTACTGAATAAACTTACATACTGGGCAATTTTTTAAGCTCATTCCAATTTAAATCATATCTATTATAAGGCAAAATATATAGTGAACTACGATCATTTTCTTTAATTCTTCGAATAACAACTATAAAACAAACTGACAGCCATCCAGCATGGTTCCAATGAATAGTTAACCAACTTTGTATGTTATTGTAATCATTTTTCGATGCTTACAGCTATTATTGATCCAACAGCAGGTTGAATTTTTACAAAAGTGTCAAATATGACACTTTTTTGAAACAAATTGACTTAAATGTCTCGTTATAAGACTTTTCAGGTGATAATTGTTGAATATTATTTGTAACATCCTAGGTTTTGATTTGGGGATTCATTACAGAATCTAAACAATTTTCTTAGCCTTCCTGATAAGAAAAAGTGATTTGAGCCTTCAGAAAATTTTGCCATATCAATCTAGCTATATCTCAGCCCAGCTTTGCACAGTCTTTATAAGTTTGGTTCTATTTCAAAGCTGCTGTTTCGTAGAAAACGTTAAAATAATATTCAGAGGCTCTCCTAGCAATTTTACCAATTAAATTTAAGCTTTTTCAGGTAAAAATGCCAAATTTTCAGAGGTCTTCATGAAAATTGGCCGATATCTCAATAACATTAGCATGAATGCCTCTATGGAAGTTTCAATCGTCTCACAGGGCTCTTGTGGACAACTGATAAGTTTTTCAGAGACACAAATAGATTTTATTGAAAAGTTATGGCACTTAAATGATGGTGTCATTGAAATTGCAAAAAGTGTCATATATGACACTATTTGGACCCTTTCTTCAGGAGGCATTCACAAAAAAGTAGCCATACTGGGTGTAAAATAAGCTATTGAAGGCATCAAGTATATCCTGAATTGAGCTTGAAGGAATATTGGAGGCTCTCCCACTTTTGGCTTATTTTAACAAACAAAACTCTAAAAATTTTATTTTTTCGAAAAAAATAATTTGGTCATTTTTTGATGCTTCACTGTGAACAGAGTTGAATGAAAATCAAAGAAAAAAAATCATTGCCGCTTGAACTTCAAGCCTTCTACTACTACTGTAAACAACTCCTGATGATTCCAGAAGTTGAAATCATTTCTAAAATTCAACTTGAAAACAATTGGGTAAATAGCTGCATATATACAGCTATTTGCTAGACACTTATCATTAAGGCCTCAGGGGCCATTGTTACATATAAATGCAGAATGAGCTCATTATTTTCTATACTTAAGAGTTAAGGTAAGAATCCCTAGGACTGATATGCACATTTTCATCTGCATCACTCAAATACTAGCCACGTATTGGTTTTTGACCATATCTCAAAAAGTAAAGGTTTGGGGACCTAGAAACCTCGTCCGCCCAACATAATTCGACTATTGCGGTCATTTTGAAGTGCTCATGGAGGTCTGTATCTCATTCAGAAGCTGAGATATCCTATTTTGAACATACGCTCCTATGCGCCTGAGGGGAATTTGAAAAAAATCATATTTGCCCCACTCAGATTTTAGTAGACTTTTTTTCCTGACCTCAGGGGACCCAATGGGAACTTATTCAGGTGAAATCAGCTTGTTATTTTCGATTTTAATTTCGATGCAAAAATCCGTTGGACTAGGACCCTTCTGAGCAATGCACTGTGCACTGCTCAGTCAGGCTGATTGCAGCTTGCTAAAAAACATTTACCCCTGTTTGTGTTGCACTGTGTTGATAACAGAAATTTCTTTTTACTGACCATGATTATTAATTCATCATTGATCATTGTTCATTAATAATCAAATTTTTCATCACCAAGTGGACTTGTGGATTGTTTGAAGACAAAATGGTATTATCAAAATTTTTATTGTTATTTCAAAACTGCCTGTAAATCTTGGTGCAAACTGCAAAGTTTTGTTCTGATTTGATATCCATTTATACAATACTGGTGTTTTGCTATTAGTCGCTTTTTTGAAGATAAGGGCAAGTTTAATATAACTTATTAGTATATGTGCTTAGGAGCCATCACATTTTACGTCATCACCTCCTCCCCATGATGACATCAGCAATGGTCAAACCCCCCTCATTTTACAAAATGACTTTTGATTATATCTGATCAAAAACAGAAATTGATATCAATCATGTATGTGTAGTGTGATTCATA